>CM035119.1:92188490-92783277 GCA_020205555.1 Panax stipuleanatus
ACCTTCAATCCACTATGTCCAGATTCTTATGGAAAGGTCCCTCCATGGAAAAATATGGTTCTAAAGTTGCTTGGTCCAAAATTTCTCTTCCTTTTGCTGAAGGGGGTCTGGCCATTAAGAACCTTAACGATTAGAATAAATCTCTTATTATGATGCATTTATGGCAAGTTGTTAACCCCTCTTCTACTTCTGTTTGGGCTGTGTGGGTGCATGCAATTCAGCTTAAGAATAAATTCTTTTGGATTATTCCAATCCCTAATGACTCTTCTTGGATCTGGAGGAAAGTTCTACAATGTAGAGAACTTGCTCGAAGATACATCACCTTCGATATTGGAAATAGAGCTAGGACGAGCCTCTGGTTTAATCCGTGGTTAGGGCATTCCTTTGGCTGCCTCTGTGCATTCGTCTTTGATTGTTAACTCTGGGCTTAGCCCCAATGCTTCTGTTAGTGGCATTATTCTCAATTCTAGTTAGGTTCTCCCTTCTTCCAATCATCAGGATGTTATTACCTTTAGAAGCTCTTTTGACTTTTCTAGAGCCTGTAATTCGGATAAACATGATGGGATTCTCTAGGATTGTGTTGTGGCTAAAGATGTGAAGGCTGCAATGATTTGGAACTCTATTCGCAGAGTTGGGACTATTGTGGGATGGCATAGTTTGGTGTGGCACAAAATTGTGCCTCCGCGTCACTCCTTTATCCTTTGGCTTGCTTTCCACAAGGGTCTGAGAACCCTTGATAGACTGATTCAGTTTGGCCTCGATTATAACCCTATGTGTGTGCTTTGCTCCAATGATAGTGAAACTTTCAACAATCTCTTCTTTAACTGCTCTTTCTCCTTTCAAATTATGGTTACAGTCCTTAGGCTCTGTGGTTGGAGAGGTTTTAGTTGGAGTTGGTCTTCTATCACTGATTATTTCACTAATTACTCTTGTCCCCAGATTCCACTTTAGTCTTCTGCATTTTGGTTTTGCTTTTGTGGTTTATAGGATATGGCAAGAATGGAATGCTAGGATCTTCTCTAATGTTAATACTCCTTCCAGGGTCATTATTCGAGATATTACCCATTTGCTTAAGTGCGGTCTTCATACTAATGCTAAATTTTAAAAAATCAAATCTAGATCATGTTATCAATCTCTTGTTTTGTAATTGGGCTCATCTCTCTTTGGTTTTTTGCTTTTGGGATTTCTGTTCTCTGGATTTTTGCTATTTTAGGTTGGTCTGTCCACCAGTCACCTTGCTGCTCTTACCTTAGTTTGCTTTATAGATGGTGTGGCCTTGAAATGCTGGTTCATTTCTGCCGGTACTGGGATGTCTGCTATTTCTTCGGTGTTTGGCATGGTGTGGCTGCTATTTGGGTTCAGTTTTATAGCTGTTGCTTGGTGCTTGACAGCAGCTGGTTTTGCTTGTTCAGTGATTCTGCTCTGCTATTGGGCATGCTGCACTTTGGGATGCTGCTGGTCCTGGCTTTGGGCTGCTGCATTTTGACAGGGGCAGTTGTTGTTCCTTTTTGCTGTCTTTCTGCTGCTTTTTCTGCTGCCTTATTGCTGTTGGGGCAGTTGCTGTTCTTTCTGCAGATTTGGTCTGGTGACTGCTGTTGTTGCTGCTATTGTTTGGCAGCAGTTAGGCCTGGTGACTGCTCCTGTTGCTGTTGTTGTTTGGCTTTGACTGTGTGCAGGGACTTTTGGCTGATGCAGGATTTTCTGCTTCTGCTATGGTTGGCTGCTGCAGTTTTTGTTTGGTTTTAGCTGCTGGGTAGGAGCTGCTGCTGCTACTTGGTTTTCTACAGGTTCTATTTGTTGTATATTTTTAAGGAGGCTGCAGGACTTTTGCTACTGGCTGTTGTTGTTCTCTTTGTTGCATGTTTTGAGCTGCTGCTACTTGGTTTTCTGCTGATGCTGCATTTTTGCTGTTGTTGTCATCTGCTGCTATTGTCATCTTCTTTGTTTGTCTGCTGCTGCTGAAGTCATCTGTTACTGCTGTTGTGCTTGTGTTGCTGCTGCTGATATGGTTGCAGCTGCTGAGATGCTGCTATCTGGTTTGGTTGGCTGCTGCTATCTGGTTATCTGCTGCTACCTGGTTGTCTGCTGCTATCAAGTTGTATTGCTGCTACCTGGTTGTTTACTGCTTCAAGTTGGACCTGCTGCTGCATATTGTTAAGGATGGCCTTCACAATTGCTGCTGTATAGCTGCTGCTGCACATTGCTTAAGTTCAAAGTGCTTTTTACCTAACTTAAATTTTGTTGTCTCTTTTGGTTGTCAGATTCAATTGATGTTGTTAAGAATGTTGGCCTGCTTGGTTTTTTCTTTGTTTCTCTGCTGTAATCCTCTTTATTGCTTGTTTTGGACTAAACTGTCTCTTGTCAGATCTGTTGGGCGTTTGCCTTGTAATCTTCTATAGTCATGACATCATAGGGCATGTCCTATGATGTTTATGCTATATTCTGATTGGGGTTCCCCATGAGGTTTTGTAACTTCTTTTTCTTTTAATACAGTCTAAATTTAGCAACAAAAAAAATAATAAAGTCTCCCTAAATGAAGACTTGTGTGAGATGTACAGATCGTTTTGAAGGCACTAGTGATAGGATTGCTCCTTTTGATGCAAATCAAACAAGAACGAAGTCATAGGACTCATAATCACCTCTTTCTTTGATAATTTGAGAAAACCAATGAAATAATAAGAAGGCCTCCTTAAATCAAGACTTGTATGAGATGTACGCATCGTTTGTAACGCGATAGTCATGGGATTGCTCCTTTTGATGCTAATTAAATTTGAACAGTGTAATAGAACTCCTAATCACGTCTTTCTTTGAAAATTTTAGAGAACCAATGAAACAATAAGAAGGTCTCCTTAAATGAAGACTAGTGTGAGATGTACGCATCGTTTTGAATGTGATAGTAATGTGATCGCTCTTTTTGATGCTAATCAAACTAAAACGAAGTTATAGGACTCCTAATCACCTCTTTCTTTGATAATTTTAGAGAACCAATGAAACAATAAGAAGGTCTTCCTAAATGAAGACTTGTGTGAGATGTACGTATGGTTTTGAACGCGATTGTAATGGGTTTCTCCTTTTGACGTTAATCAAACTAGAACGAAGTAATACAACTCGTAATCACCTATTTCTTTGTAAATTTAAAATAACCAATGAAACAATATGAAGGTCTCCCTAAATGAAGACTTGTGTGATATCTACGCATCGTTTTGGACACGATAGTGATGGAATTGCTCCTTTTGATGCCTATTTCCTATTGTAACACTACTTATAAATGCATTTCAAAGATTCTCGTTAATAGACTTAAGGGTATTTTGCCTAGGATTATTTCCCCCTTCCAAGCTGCTTTAGTCCCGGGTAGACGGATAGGGGACAATATTCTCATTGCTCATGAACTTTTTAGAAATTACCACATAAATTCGGGCCAAGCTAGGTGTGCTCAGAAAATTAACCTTCAAAAAGCCTTCGACTCTGTTTCTTGGGATTTCATCTTTGAGGCTCTGAAGTTTTTCAAATTTCCCCCAAAATTTATCTTCTGGATCAAAGCTTGTGTTACCTCAGCTACTTACTCGGTTAAAGTGAATGGAGGTCTTTATGGTTATTTTAAAGGTGTAAGGGCCTTCGCCAAGGGGATCCCTTCTCCCTTTGTCTTTTTGTTATTGTGATGGAAGTCCTCTCCCTTATGCTCTTCAAGGTGTCCGGAGTGCCTGATTTTAAGTTCCACTGGAAAACAAAGCAAATCTAGTTAACTCATTTATCTTTCGCGGATGATCTCATCCTCTTCTGCCATGGGGACATTCGGTATGTCTCCATTTTGAAAGGCTGCCTTAATACTTTCTCCTCCTCTTCAGGATTACATCTTAATGCCGCAAAGATCATTTGTTTCCTTTCCAATGTTTCCCCTGTTCATGCTAGTGCTATTATCGCTTCCTTTAGGTTTCAAATGGGGGCCTACCCTGCAAAGTTCCTTGGGGTTCCTCTTTTAACCTCGAAACTAAGTATGGCCGACTGTAGGCCTCTTCTTGAAAAAATTGCTACTAAGATTTCCTCTTGGACTAATAAATTTCTTTCTTATTCGGGTAGGCTTCAACTGATCAAGTCGGTTCTTTTTGCTATGCAATCCTACTGGTCTTCTCACTTCGTTCTCCCTGCTGCTGCTATAAATGATTTAAAGAGCACTTTTTGTAGATTTTTATGGAAAGGTCCCTCTCTTATAAAATTTGGTGCTAAAGTGGCTTGGAGCAAGGTGTCTCTTCCGCTCTCTGAGGGGGGCTTGGAGTTAAGAAATTAGATGAATGGAACAAAGCTTCAATCCTTATGCATCTTTGGAGTATTATCAACCCTTCTTCCCCATCTGTGTGGGCCAATTGGGTTAGGTCTTATGCACTTAAAGGCAAGCATTTCTGGTGCATGAAAGTACCAAATGATTTCCCCTGGATATGGAGGAAAGTCCTTTCTATTAGACACATAGCATTGCACCATATCCGTTTCATTATTGGAAATGGCTGCCTCACTAAGCTTTGGTTTGACCCTTGGATTTCGGGTAAGCTTTTGGCATCCTCCCCTAACTCTTCTCTTATTACTAATTTTGGACTTGGGGCCTCTGCAATGGTCAGTCGTATTATTATTAACTCCAGGTGGCAACTCCATTCCTCAAATCACCATACTGTTATTGAGTTTAGGCAGAACTTCAGTCTTGCTACTGTTTGCAATTCGGGTAGAGATGACACCATCATGTAGGATAACATCAAGGCTTCGGATATCTCTTCGTCGACCATCTAGAACTCTATCCGTTGTACGGGTCAGCTTGTTGATTGGCATAAAATGGTTTGGCATAATTTTATCCCCCCTAGGTATTCTATTTTCCTTTGGCTTGCTTTTCAGAATGGACTGCATACTAAAGATAGGCTTTCTGGTTTTGGGCTTGAGGTCAACACTATATGCCTGTTATGTAACGCTCACAATGAGACTTTCAATCATCTTTTCTTCAATTGTCCCTTTTCCTTCCATCTTCTTATTTTCTATTTTGCACCGCTGTGGTTGGAAGGGTTTTTCTAGAAGTTGGTCCGCCATTTCAAACTTCATCATTTCCAGCTCTAATATTTCTGTGCATCTTGGCATTCTTCATCTAGGCTTTGCCGCCATTGTTTATCATATATGGCAAGAAAGTAACGCTAGAAATCATGGAAAAAGCCATACTCCGGTTAGGATTATTGCTAACACTGTGTTGCAGATCTTAAAATGTAAACTTCACTCAATCCGTAAATTTCAGAAAGTTAAAGGTAGGCCATATTTCATTCGGTTGGCTTTAAACTATTGATGCTGGATTTTTGATGTTTTGTGATTTCTATTGAGTTTATGCTGAAGGCTTGCTTAAGTCTGAATGCTTGCTTCTGGCTATGTCTGGCTTCAGTTGGTTTCAACTGGGTTCAACTGCTTCGGCTCTGTGACACCCCCAAATTCGGGTACATCAATTCCACGGGATTTGATGTTCACTATACAAATATCATCTATCTATCTACCCATAATAAATGCAAACCAGGCAATAGATAGAAATAAATCCTCCCCTTATGGGGTTACAACATCTGAATAATAAATACAATCCCAGGTCATACTAACCTTAAACATCTGTGCGAAACATAAATAAATAAATAAGTCTACACAACTTTAACATAAGTCTGAAACATAAACATATAAAAATAAACAACAAGTCTTCATCACTTGTTGACCTTGCCCTTGCCTTTGCTAGTAGAAGGCTCGTCGGACCTTTCGTTCTTAACTGCAATGTTATTATTAAGCAAGAGTGAGTACGATTGCCCACAAGTATAATAATACAACAACAATATAATAACATGCGAGTGAATCAAAGACATCTGAATAAAGAAACTCAACTTTTGACTCAAGAATGAATAACAGGAATCAAAAGAACGTCTGAGTGTCATAAGACCTTGAACTATGTCCTAGGTTGTAAAGTTTTTATGCTTTAAACCTTTAACAGTCATAAGACTATGGACTCTACTTCTCGTACTTAGGGGGATAAGCCCTTAGTACCATACTGTGCACAATATCTCAACGCTAAAGCATAAATAATCCCCTTTTACAGGGTTGTTCATCTCAGTTTTGACATCAGAGTCCGCACCTAAGGAAGTTTGGTTTGGATAAGCTCAATAAGTATTCTAGAATTTAGAACGTTCATCAACTATGGACTAGTCGAATCAATAAGGGTTCACTAGTCCTATAAGGTTCAACAATAACATCGATATTCAACTTGAATAATAAATCTCAAGAGTATACAATCGAATAAGTATTGTATAACTGAATCATGCTTTTAAAAGAGTTACAATGTCTAATATGAATTTCGAACTAGAACAATTAAGAACATGAGCTTACTCGATATAGAAACACAAGTCTAAGACTTAATAAATGAATAAATTAGAATTTAGGGAACTTGCTAAATCAATAAGTTAGGGATAAGATACTTATCTCTTGCACAAGCTACAAATATAATTACAATTCACTTCCTCAACGTCCTACACATTACATTATCTATACGACATCGATTAGTTTTCATAACTACCATGTTTAACTATTGAACTAGTCACTTAAGTTCGACTTACACTTGGTTTATAATATTACTCAATAGCTAACCACATAACATGAATGTAAACTCACAACGTGCATATCACACATTTGTAGCCCTTTAAACAATCATAATCAAGTTTTATAATTACGATATTCAAGTTCGTACTTAGTTTGTTAACTTGAACCTTCACATTATCTTATACATGTCAATAACTTAGTTTATTAATCATAAACTTCAAATCATATAATATTCATGTATGTAACTTATAACAACATCTTTTATTATCGAGAACACTATGTTGGGTTTGTATGTAACGCAATCATGCAATCAAATCACATAAATAGGGCGGAAGCGTAAAAACTAGGTTTTCAAAATTTATACAAACCCATAACCATGATCATGCTTTGTGCTTGTTATCAATAACAGAAAAGAGAGAACATGGAATTATACCTTTGAAGATCTAAGCTTCCTCAGGTACAAGTTCTACTCCTTTGATTCCTCTGATAGTGGCTCCTTCCCTTGAATAATGTCAGCCACCCAAATGTTTGGCCTCTAACGGTGATCCACCAAGGAAGATGAAGAACTCAAGAAGATGGGTTATTGGCTTAACCCTTGTTTCTATCTCTATAGAATATGTGTACTCCCAACTCTTGAAAATTTCACATCTTTTATTTCTGATATAAGACTCTCTTATATAGATATTAGGTTAACCCTCCTAATCCAATTAGAATAGGGTTTTATTTAATTAATTAATTAAATACTTTTAATTAATTTATATCCTAATCTTTATTAGGATTGAGAGAGAGTACTGATATTATATTAATTCCTAACCTCCTTTAGAATTAATAATAATAATAATATTAATAAGACTCCTCTTATTAATTTATATTTAATATTTCTAAAATATTAAATAATAAACATTAAGCTATTTAATTTATTCTATCATCATAGATTAAATTAATTATACTTAATGTATTATTACTATCATGCCATTTTCTTCTTAAATAATTCTTCTTCCTTTTATGGTGTGACCCTTTAGGTTCTCCATATTAAACCGGTTGTGAATAAATCAATTAGAACAATTCTAATCTTATTTAAATAAACAAATTAAACTAATAATCTATTTAAATAAATAACATTTATTTTACAATAGGGATAAGCCTCCCTAGCGATCAACGACTTTCCAGATAATATAGATTTCAACATTAATCATAAAAGAACCTGTGAGTTAATAGTTACCGTACAATTCAATCCTTCCACCATACAATGTCCCAATTAAATATAAGACATGGAATTTACTGTCAAGTCTTAATTTATTTAATCATATGTATTTCGATTAGAAAATGCACAACTCCAAATAATGCAAATTAGAAACCTCTTTCTAATTTCATTCTACCTTGGCCAAGGATTCCTGGGTTGTCATTTAACGAATCACATAGGACATATCTCCTCTTTTACTAGAGGTGGTAGATTCTTTATTGATCATTCATTATCTCCATATGTAACTCATTACACCCAAGCATACCCTATATATGCCTTAAAAGGCCTTAAGGAATTAGTCAAAGTATAATTTGTTACATACAAGATACTATGATGATCTCAAGTCCAAGGATCACATGTACTACTATCACATTAGGAATTCCTATTGACAGGCGAGTAAAACTCCATTAGGTATTTTATAGCGAGTCACGTTCAGTGAACTTATTCTCCAATAAGCACCTACATACTTGCTTTAGTGTCTCCACACAAATGACCATGAGATCAGTCATCCTCATCCAATGCGCAAGCAACATATGTACCAATCTATCCGGATTTACTAATCCCCTTTTTAGTAATCCCACGATTGGGAACTATTTTAGATTTAAAGCTTTCTAAGAATTTAGATCTCATTAGCATGATCAACATCATGATTCTAAAAGCATTGCTTAAAACTATGGGTTATTTACATATTATAAAAACAGCACCATGTAGATAATTAAATGCCTTTAATAAATAAATATTTTATTAATAAATAAATAAGATTGTTTACAAAGTATGTGCTTTATCATCATACATGATTGGCTTGTATGCACACTACTATCAATCTCCCACTTGCACTAAAGCCAATCGCCATGGTATCTCATACCCATCTTCTCTAAGTGACGATCAAACTGCTGTTGTGTTAAAGCTTTAGTAAATGGATCTGCAATGTTGTCTTGAGAGTCTACACTCTCCTCTTTCAATGATTTCTTTAATCAAAGTGCCGCAACACATGTTTAGATTCAAGATGAGACTTAGGAACTATTCCTAGTTCTGTAATGAACTTTTCATCTAAAACATCAACTTGCAGCTTCACTTGCAGTTATATACTCTGCCTCTGTCACTGAATCAGCAACCGTTTGCTGCTTGGAACTCTTCCAACTCACTGCACCTCCGTTCAAGGTAAACACATACCCTGAAATAGATTTACTGTCATCTTGGTCTGTTTGAAAACTTGAGTCCGTGAATCCCTCGAGTTTTAATTCAGACCCACCGTAGACAAGAAAAATATCTTTAGTCCTTCTCAAGTACTTTAGGATATTTTTCACTACCTTCCAGTGCTCTTCTCCTGGATTCGACTGGTATCTGCTTGTTACACTAAGTGCGTGAGCAACATCCGGTCTAGTATATATCATACCGTACATGATAGATCCTATTGCAGAAGCATAAGGGATCTTACTCATACGGTCTCTCTCCTCAGGTGTCTTTGGGGCCTGTTTCTTGGAGAGATTTATTCCATGGCTCATCGGCATGAGACCTCTTTTGGAATCTTCCATGCTAAACCTCTTTAGCATCGTAACAATGTACGTTCCTTGGGATAAGCCGAGCATCCTTTTAGATCTATCTCTATAGATCTTTATCCCCAAAATATAGGATGCTTCACCCAAGTCCTTCATGGAGAAGTTTTTAGATAACCAGATTTTAATGGATTGTAACATAGGAATGTCATTCCCTATCAGTAATATATCATCAACATATAATATAAGGAATGATACTGCGCTCCCACTAACCTTCTTGTATACATATGGTTCATCGTCGTTTTTGATAAAATCAAACTCTTTGATTGTCTCATCAAAACGAATGTTTCATCTACGAGAAGCTTGCTTCAACCCATAAATGGATCGTTGTAGCTTACAGACTTGATTTGTTCCAACTTTTGAAATAAATCCCTCTGGCTGTGTCATATACACATCCTCCTCAAGTTTCCCATTGAGGAAGGTCGTTTTCACGTCCATCTGCCAGATCTCATAGTCGTTGTAAGCTGCAATCGCAAGCAAAATCCGAATGGACTTGAGCATGGTTACTGGTGAGAAGGTTTCATCATAGTCAACTCCTTGTCTTTGTTTGAAACCTTTTGCAACCAGTCGGGCCTTATAGGTCTCTACCTTTCCGTCTGCTCCAGTCTTTTTCTTAAAAACCCATTTACACCCAATAGGTTTAATACCTTCAGGTGGTGAAACCAAAGACCATACTTTTTTTTCATACATGGAGTCCATTTCAGATTTCATGGCTTCAAGCCATTTCCCTGAGTCTTTATTACTCATAGCCTGTTCGTAATTCAATGGATCATCATCATTCATGATGTGTACCTCATCGTCATCCTCTATAACGAATCCATACCTCTCAGGTATCTTCGGTACTCTTCCAGATTTACGAACATGGTGTGGTACAGTAGGTTCTTCTACTTGGTTAGGTACCTGACTTTGGTCCGTGGTAACTTGTGGTTCTTGAACTTCTTCAAGATATATCATACTCCCACTGACCCCTTCATGGATAAACTCTTTCTCCAAGAAGGTAGCATGTTTCGCAACAAACACCTTTTGATCAGTTGGATGATAGAAATAATACCCTACGGTTTCTTTAGGGTATCCCACAAATCTACACTTATCGAATTTAGTCTGTAGCTTATCATTTTCAAACTTTTTGACATAAGCTGGACAACCCCAAGTCTTAACATGCTTAAGATTTGGTTTCCTCCCTTTCCACATCTCATATGGAGTCTTTGGGGCGGATTTGGTAGGTACCTTGTTAAGTAGGTATGCAGCCGTTTCTAGGGCATATCCCCAGAAGGAAATTGGAAGGTCGGTAAAACTCATCATGGATCGAACCATGTCCAACAGTGTTCGATTTCTCCTTTCAGATACTCCATTTAACTGTGGTGTACCTGGAGGAGTCCATTGTGAGATTATACCATTTTCTCTGAGACAATTGAGAAACTCACTGCTTAAGTATTCTCCACCTCGATCTGATCGAAGTATCTTAATACTCTTGCCCGTTTGTTTCTCTACTTCACTTCTGAACTCTTTGAACTTTTCAAATGATTCTGATTTGTATTTCATTAAATACACATATCCAAATCTTGAGTGATCATCAGTGAAAGTAATAAAATAAGAATACCCACCCCGTGCACTTGTTGTCATAGGTCCACAAACGTCTGTGTGAATCAATGCCAACAACTCTGTAACTCTCTCCCCTTTTCCACTAAAAGGAGATTTAGTCATTTTACCCATGAGACAAGATTCACAAGTTGGATATGATTCATAATCAGATAGCTCGAGGAGCCCATCTTTATGCAACTTGGATAATCTTGTTTCATTGATATGACCGAGTCTACAGTGCCACAAATAGGTATAATTAATATCATCTCTTTTCCTTTTCTTAATTTGTTCAATTTGAAATATATTTTCTTGCAAGTCAAGTGTATAAAGTCCATTTCGCAAATTTCCAATACCATATAAAACATCGTCTTTATAAATAGAAAAACCATTGTTCTTTATAATAACGTCAAAACCTTCCATATCCAATACAGAAATTGAAATAATGTTTTTAATAATATTCGGAACATAATAACAATTATTAAGATAAATGGATTTACCCGAAGGCATTGCTAAACAATAAGTTCCTACAGCTAATGCAGCAACTTTTGCTCCATTTCCCACTCGTAGGATCACCTCATCTTTGTTCAGCTTTCTACTTCTGACCAGTCCCTGCACAGTATTACATATGTGAGAACCACAGCCGGTATCCAATACCCAAGTAGAATTATGACTTTCAGAAAAATTAATTTCAATCATAAACAAACCTTGATTGGAAGTCGAAGCTTCTCCAAGCTTCTTCTCTGCTAGAAACTTCTTGTAGTTCCTCTTCCAATGTCCCGGCTCATTGCAATGAAAGCACATTCCTTTAGCTGGTTCAGGTTTCTTTTGCTCCTTTTCTTTCCCTTTTCCCTTAGCCTTCTTAGATTTCTTCTTTTCAGAAGACACCTTGGGCCTCTTCCTTTTATTGGAAGAATCCACCATCAAGACATGGTTCTTCTTGGATGAGAAGTGACCTTCTGCAGTTTTCAGCATGTTAAGCAGCTCAGGTAAGCTGACATCTAGCTTATTCATGTGAAAATTAACCACAAACTGCGAGAAGGTCTCAGGGAGTGACTGCAAGACCAAGTCTTGACTCAACTCCCCATCCATGACGAACCCAAGCTGTCCAAGGCGTTCAATCAAATTGATTACCTTCAGAACATGAGTCTCGACGGTAGTGCCCTCGGTCATCCGAGATCGGAAGAGCTCCTTAGATATCTCATATCTAGCAGTCCTACTCTGTTCACCATACAACTCCTTGAGGTGAAGCAGCATAGCAGGAGCATCCATTTTTTCGTGCTGACGCTGAAGCTCGTTATTCATGGATGCGAGCATGATGCATTGAGCCACAGATGCATCATCTTGCCACTTATTGAAAGTGGCAATCTCTTCCTCAGAGGCTGTTTCTGAAACAGATTCAGGGATAGTGGAATTTAGGACATAAGAAATCTTTTCAGCAGTGAGAACAATTCTCAGATTTCTTAGCCAGTCCTCATAATTCGGCCGGTAAGCTTATTTGCATCAAGTATGCTTCGTAGTGAGATTAGTGATTTTGACATTTTTAAAATTCTGCATGTGAAAAGACAACATTTTAGCAAACATTCATTTTATTAACTTTGCATACCAAAATAAATTTAGGTTTTTATTTTAAATTGGTATCTCCCACTATTTTCATCAAACTATATTACCCTCACTCATATAGTTCGGCAACATCTAATTAAAGATTTGCTAGTGAGATTAAGGATCCCATTTCAAATGTATATAACCTTGTAGATAGCACAACAAGCGATATACAAATAAATAGGTAGACAACTCTTGTCAATTACATCACCATGTAACTCCTTTTATTTTGCCTCTTAAATCATAATGGTCATGTGTGTGCACATCCGAACTAAAATGATTTAAGTTAAGTCCAGCCTAGCACTTCCATAAATTCAAAAAAGAAAATTTTCGTCCTTGTGGATAGCACAACAAGACTAGATCGTTCAATTTTCTTGATAAGCATCAATGTGATTAATTAACATCTTAAATATTCAATACTCGCCTTGTGGATAGCACAACAAACTCATATTAAATATTTAATACTCTATTAACTAATCATGCTAGAAGGCGACGTTCGATATTCCAAATATCATTTGAACGCTTCAGACTTAATATTATTTCTTTGAGGGGTTTGTTATTATTTGTCTCATCTTTTTAAGCGCGCATGCACATATATATATAAAATACGGGTCATTTTATTAAACATGCGAAGCATGTTTGTATAAAATATAATATATATAATATTTAGCATGCAATATAGAATACTATATTCTACCCGGATTGATTATGGACTTTTATTCTAGTTTGGTTCACTAGAGCCACCAAGTGAACCAAAAGGTCAAACCTAGGAGTGCAAGAATTTAAATTTAAATATAACTATTACATTTAAACCCTGGCTCCATAC
This sequence comes from Panax stipuleanatus, assembly GCA_020205555.1. NCBI lineage: Eukaryota > Viridiplantae > Streptophyta > Magnoliopsida > Apiales > Araliaceae > Panax > Panax stipuleanatus. The sequence continues at coordinate 92,201,890 of CM035119.1, forward strand.
AAATGAGTCTTCATGCGTTCCTTGCTCCTTGGTCTCCAATTTCTTCAAAATAATTCTAACTATCTCTATTACATTAACTATTTAAAATTAAATAGAAACCTTGATCAGCAGTCAAGGGGAAGTACATAGAAAGGAGATAGAATTTACATCGAGAATAAAACAAGAGAAGACGAGGTACGCAGACCCCATTTTATAAAACCCATACATTCAAGCATTCATCCAAAATAAAATCCAATCACATTGGTCATAGTCCATAATCAACCCCATTTATTATCATACACATCAACATATGCATCAATAAATATCCATTCATCTCATGAATAACAATGCTATTCCATATATGGATCGATGTTATTTAATGGACAAAAGTTTTGCTAAATTTTATTTTTGAAACAAAATAAACTCTTTTATTTTAATCAAAAATAAATCCAAATTAAACTCCTTTAATTTTAGCATTTTGAAATCATATTTCAGATAAACTTCTTTATTTTAAAACTTTATCAATTAAATAAACAGTTTACTTAATTAATTAAAATCAATTTTCAGGGTCTGTCCAGGTACAGGCGCAGCTGCGCCAGTAATGAACTGGGTAGCTGCGCAGCTGCGCAGGTAGACGAAAACAGCAGTTTTTGCAGACCGGCGCAGCTGCGCCAGTAATGAACTGGGCAGCTGCGCAGCTGCGCCGTTCGCCGCAGAAACTTGCAGAAAATGATTTTTGTCCAGAAAAACGATCCAATTCTCACATCAATTCATACATGGAATTATAAAATTGATAATTAGCACAAAGTTAGGCTTTGATACCACTGTTGGGTTTGTATGTAACGCAACATGCAATCAAATCACATAAATAGGGCGGAAGCGTAAAAACTAGGTTTTCAAAATTTATACAAACCCATAACCATGATCATGCTTTGTGCTTGTTATCAATAACAGAAAAGAGAGAACATGGAATTATACCTTTGAAGATCTAATCTTCCTCAGGTACAAGTTCTACTCCTTTGATTCCTTTGATTCCTCTGATAGTGGCTCCTTCCCTTGAATAATGTCAGCCACCCAAATGTTTGGCCTCTAACGGTGATCCACCAAGGAAGATGAAGAACTCAAGAAGATGGGTTATTGGCTTAACCCTTGTTTCTATCTCTATAGAATATGTGTACTCCCAACTCTTGAAAATTTCACATCTTTTATTTCTGATATAAGACTCTCTTATATAGATATTAGGTTAACCCTCCTAATCCAATTAGAATAGGGTTTTATTTAATTAATTAATTAAATACTTTTAATTAATTTATATCCTAATCTTTATTAGGATTGAGAGAGAGTACTGATATTATATTAATTCCTAAACTCCTTTAGAATTAATAATAATAATAATATTAATAAGACTCCTCTTATTAATTTATATTTAATATTTCTAAAATATTAAATAATAAACATTAAGCTATTTAATTTATTCTATCATCATAGATCAAATTAATTATACTTAATGTATTATTACTATCATGCCATTTTCTTCTTAAATAATTCTTCTTCCTTTTATGGTGTGACCCTTTAGGTTCTCCATATTAAACCGGTTGTGAATAAATCAATTAGAACAATTCTAATCTTATTTAAATAAACAAATTAAACTAATAATCTATTTAAATAAATAACATTTATTTTACAATAGGGATAAGCCTCCCTAGCGATCAACGACTTTCCAGATAATATAGATTTCAACATTAATCATAAAAGAACCTGTGAGTTAATAGTTACCGTACAATTCAATCCTTCCACCATACAATGTCCCAATTAAATATAAGACAGGGATTTACTGTCAAGTCTTAATTTATTTAATCATATGTATTTCGATTAGAAAATGCACAACTCCAAATAATGCAAATTAGAAACCTCTTTCTAATTTCATTCTACCTTGGCCAAGGATTCCTGGGTTGTCATTTAACGAATCACATAGGACATATCTCCTCTTTTACTAGAGGTGGTAGATTCTTTATTGATCATTCATTATCTCCATATGTAACTCATTACACCCAAGCATACCCTATATATGCCTTAAAAGGCCTTAAGGAATTAGTCAAAGTATAATTTGTTACATACAAGATACTATGATGATCTCAAGTCCAAGGATCACATGTACTACTATCACATTAGGAATTCCTATTGACAGGCGAGTAAAACTCCATTAGGTATTTTATAGCGAGTCACGTTCAGTGAACTTATTCTCCAATAAGCACCTACATACTTGCTTTAGTGTCTCCACACAAATGACCATGAGATCAGTCATCCTCATCCAATGCGCAAGCAACATATGTACCAATCTATCCGGATTTACTAATCCCCTTTTTAGTAATCCCACGATTGGGAACTATTTTAGTTTTAAAGCTTTCTAAGAATTTAGATCTCATTAGCATGATCAACATCATGATTCTAAAAGCATTGCTTAAAACTATGGGTTATTTACATATTATAAAAACAGCACCATGTAGATAATTAAATGCCTTTAATAAATAAATATTTTATTAATAAATAAATAAGATTGTTTACAAAGTATGTGCTTTATCATCATACATGATTGGCTTGTATGCACACTACTATCACACTACACTTGTGTGCGTGCATGTCCCAAGCCCTCCGATTGCCTCCGAATATGCATCAGTCACAAAGATGGCCATTTTCACCCATTTTAATGATTTCAAATTGAAAAACTTAAAGAATTAAAGTTGTAGGTCTACTCGTTATCTTTCTGAATCATCTTGAATCGCCTTAATCGGAGTTTGTATGAAAACGTTATGCTTATTTTACTATAGGAGGTCAAAACAGTCTCAAAAACCAAAAAAAAGCTCCCAGACAGCCCCTACACCCCGCTGGGGCGGGGCCCCTTGCTGGTGCACTCCCTGGTTCGCGATTTTGACAGTTCGTTGGCCCAATTACTCCAATTAAATGCAAATTAAACTCATAGCGATTTCAATGAAGTACGAACTTCATAGAAACATCATATAATGTTACTAACATGTTTTTCTCATCTTAAATCATGCAATTACTCGAATCAAATCATTAAATTTCACCGTTCTTGGTGTTCTTGACTGTTTTGAAGAAAAACATGAAATTTGACGTCACGGATTCGTTATAACTCTGAATCCGTCCGTTCAAAATTTGTTTTCTTTGTTTTAACATGTATTATCATAATCTACTGTCAAATTTAAGTTAAACAAATTATTCATGGCATAAAAATTGTACATAATGGCCGTATGGGCCATATATAGAACTTCCATACTCTGTAACTTTCGAAAACCCAATTCAAACAAAATTCTATTGTGTGATTACTGAAAGTTATGCATATATGGCATATAATATGTTATTAACAATTAGTAACACCTATAAGGTCATATGATTAACAATCATCGACATAAAATATTTAATTTGCACGTAAGGCCATATATATAACTTTTCTACTCTGTGACTTTTGAATTCCAAATTAAAGCATACCTTTATGGATTTGATTGCTTTAAACATACATATGTTATAGAAAGTATGTTATGAATATCAATTAACACGTATATGATCATAATTCAAGTAATTAACACCAATTTTATTCACAGAGAACTCAAGTTGGCTTTTTCATGGAAGAAATATATATATACGTAAATATAAAGGTTGAATCAAGAGGTTCCCTTGCTAACTCTGTGAAGATGATGTACTTTAATTCTTCAATTTCTTTCAACTCTCTCTCAATTCCCTCTTTTTCTCTCTATATTCTTCCTGACTACTTTTCAAATGACTGATAATAGTAATATATAATATAATACGTATAACATGTATTGGGTGAGTGGTCGTTCGTTACTCCCTTAATGGGTTAACTGGCTCCAACTCCCCTTAGGGCCTTGTTTGGCTAGCTCATTCCTTCCCACTTTCCATTTATTTTAATTATAGCTTTATAATATAGTTTTAATATCACACCCAATTTAATCAAATAATGTTATTTAAATCAATTAAATAAAATGGCATAAATCCACATTAAATCACATAGTCCCATAATTAAAATTCTCATTTATTAATTATATCAAACCATTAAATCTCTAATTAATCATTAAGTTAATTAGAACACATTATGCTTATTAATTAATATATTAATCAAATAAGCTCAATTAAATGCATCATTGAATATAAAAATTTCTTCACATTAATTTAATCAATGCAACACATATAATTAAATTAATCTACCACAAATTCATTAATTAATTAGTTAATTCAATAATTAAATCATTGAAAAATATTTATTTAATTCAATAAATATTCAAATTAAATTACAAAATCTCGTTCGTCACATCTTTCCCCCCTTAAAAGAATTCTGTCTCCAGAATCACGGTTCAATTAAAAACTTCGTCCCATTACATTCTCCCCCCCCCCCACCCTTACAAAGATTCTGTCCCCAGAATCACTACACATAATTTAAGTAAATAAATGCGGGTAATTCTTCATCATATGCTCTTCGAGTTCCCACGTAGCTTCTTCAGCATTGTGGTTCCTCCAAATTACCTTAACAGAAGGTATAACTTTGTTTCTGAGGACTAGTTCTTTCCTGTCAACGATCTGAACAGGAATTTCTTCATAGGATAAGTCTTTCTCAAAATGTAGGGGTTCATATTCAATCGCATGCTTGTAATCGGGTTTGTAGGGGCGTAAAACTGAAACATGGAAGACGTTGTGGATATTCTCTAGCGCCGGAGGTAAGGCTACCTCATACGCAACTTCTCTAATCCTTCGCAGTACCTCAAAGGGTCCAATGAACCTCGGGCTCAATTTCCTCTTCTTACCAAATTTGATCTTTCCCTTCCAGGGAGAGACTTTCAAAAATACAAAGCTACCCGATTCAAACTCAACATTTTTACGGTGTGGATCGACGTATTTCTTTTGCCTATCCTGAGCTGCTACTAGTCTTGTTTTGATTACCTTGACTATCTCTGCTGTCTGCTATACTAGTTCTGGACCTAGTAGTTGTCTCTCGCCAACTTCATCCCAGTATAGCGGGGTTCTGCATTTTCTTCTATACAACGCTTCGTAAGGTGGCATGCCAATACTAGCGTGGTAACTGTTGTTGTAACCGAATTCCACAAGCGGTAGGTGGTCATCCCAGTTGCTTTTGAAATCCATAATACATGCTCTCAGCATATCTTCCAATGTCTGGATCGTTCTTTCGCTCTGCCCGTCTGTCTATGGGTGATAAGCCGTACTCATTCTTAACTGTCTCCCCATGCATTCCTGTAGTCGTTTCCAGAAGTTCGATGTGAAACGCGGATCTCTGTCGAAAACTATTGACACTGGAACTCCGTGCCTCGAAACAATCTCTTTCACATATAGCCTTACCAACTGGTCTAAGTTGAATCTGATTTTGATCGGAAGGAAGTGTGCGGATTTCGTCAGTCGGTCAACGATAACCCATACTGCGTCGTAGCCTTTCTAAGTCGTCAGAAGACCGACCACGAAATCCATCGTAATGTGTTCCCATTTCCATTCTGGGATTTCCAGTGGTTGAAGCAAATCACTCGGTCTCTGATGTTCTTCTTTCACTTTCTGACAGGTTAGACACTTTGCAACATACTTAGCAACATCTCGTTTCAAATTCGGCCACCAGAAATGTTGTTGAAGATCCTGGTACATCTTGGTACTACCGGGGTGAATCGAATACCGTGAGCTATGAGCCTCGCTCAAAATGTCCTCCTTAATCTCTGGCACTGATGGTACACACACTCTGTTCTCAAATCTCAGTAGTCCCTCATTGTCTATCTTGAATCTTGGTTCGGTTCCTTCAAATATCTTCTTCTTCACCTTCTCACATTCCAGAAGTTGAGCTTCCTTAACTTTATCCAATAGGGTTGTACCGGCTTGCATCTGAAATAACTTCTCATCAGTCTCCATTGGATACTTCACTTCCAATTCTAGCTTTTTCATTGCTGAAATTAGGTCCTCCTGAGCAGTCAACATCATCAATTTCTCCCGACCCTTTCTGCTTAAGGCGTCGGCAACCACATTAGCCTTACCCGGATGGTATAAGATTTCACAGTCATAGTCCTTAATTAACTCCAGCCACCTTCTCTGGCGCATATTCAAGTCCTTCTGTGTAAAAATATATTTCAGACTCTTGTGGCCTGTATATATTTCACACTTCTCCCCATAGAGATAGTGTCTCCAAATTTTCAAAGCAAATACCACTGCAGCTAACTCCAAGTTATGGGTCGGATACCCCTTCTCATAGTCTTTCAATTGTCGTGACACATACGCAATGACCCTGCCGTTTTGCATAAGCACACAGCTAAGTCCTTTATACGATGCATCACTATAAACCACAAAATTTCTTGTGTCATCCGGAAGGGATAACACAGGTGCTGAACTCAACCTCCTCTTAAGCTCTTGGAAGCTTTCCTCACACTTCTCCGTCCAAACGAATTTCACCGATTTTCTAGTCAAATTCGTCAGCGGAGTTGCGATCTTGGAAAAGTCTTGAATGAATCTTCTATAATAACCCGTCAATCCAAGAAAACTTCTCACTTCCGACGGTGTTTTGGGCTGATCCCAGTTCATCATAGCTTCGACTTTAGAGGGATCTACCGAAATTCCGTCCTTGTCGATCACATGTCCAAGAAATTGCACTCTTTCAATCCAGAATTCATATTTCAAAAATTTGGCGTACAACTTCTCTCTTTTCAATGCCTCTAATGTTAACTTCAGATGTTCTACATGTTCTTCCTTAGTCTTCGAGTATACCAAAATGTCGTCAATAAAAACCACCACGAATTTGTCCAAAAACAGCTTGAACACTCCACTCATTAAGCCTATGAATGCTGCAGGAGCATTTGTCAGACCAAATGACATCACCAGAAATTCGTAGTGACCATATCGAGTCCTAAATGCTTGTCTTTGGAACATCCTCTGGCCTCACCTTCAGCTGATGATAGCCACTCCTCAAGTCTATCTTTGAAAAGTACCCTGCACCCTTCAATTGGTCAAACAGATCGTCGATCCTCGGTAATGGATATCTATTCTTAATTGTGACCTTATTTAGTTCTCTGTAGTCGATGCAAAGTCCGCATCGTCCCGTCCTTCTTCTTCACAAACAACACCGGCGCTCCCCACGGCGATACGCTCAGTTGGATGTACTTCTTGTCTAGTAACTCTTGCAGTTGTACCATCAACTCTTTCATCTCTACCGGAGCCATCCGATACGGTGCCTTCGATATTGGGGCCATCCCTGGTGCCAAATCGATCACAAACTCAACCTCTCTATCTGGCAAAAGTCCTGGTAGATCATCCAAAAATACGTCAATGAAGTCCCTCACGACTGGTATATCTTCTACTTTTGGGTTTTCTTTACGACTATCGACTATGTAGGCTAAATATCCTACACAGCCTTGTCTTAACAACTTCCTAGCCTGCATCATCGTCAGATAACTCGCTTGTCTAGGCGATTTACTGCCATAAAACACAACCTTTGACGGGGTCATAAGGTTGATACACTTCCTCTGGCAATCAATTACAGCCCCATAATTGACTAGCCAATCCATTCCCAGAATAACATCGAATTCTCCAAGCCTAATCGGGATAAGATCTAAGTTCATAATGTTACCCTTAATATCCACCCTACAGTTCTTGTGTACGTACTTAACAGGGATCACTTCTCTATTAACAATTTCTATGTTCATGGGGTATTCTAACTCGTCCATAGGTAATTCTAAGTTCTTAGCAAAGTCATCGGATATAAATGAACAAGTAGCACCAGAATCAAATAGTATATAAGCATTAACGTTATTGATCGGAATGATACTTGACACCACATCGCGAGCCTATACAGCATCCTGCACGGTCATGTTGAAGGTCCTGGCGGTTGGTCGGTTAGTTGCGGTTCGCCCGGTGATAGTTAGAGCACTTCCACCTCTGTTTCCCTTATTTCCTCTTGATCCTGCCCCTCCAGATCCCTTCTTGGGACAGTCCCTTGCCAGATTATCCTTTGAGCCGCAAGTGAAGCAAGCGCCCTTCTTTGGGCTAGGGCAGTTAGGTGCTATGTGGCCTTCCTGACCACAATTATAGCATACTCGTTTTCCCTTCACACAGATTCCCAGGTGAGTTTTCCCGCAGGTCGGACAAGCTTCGATCCTCTTTTTCTGACCTCCTTACTGATTCCCGATTGATGAGTTATCATTCCACCTCATCTTCTGATTGTTACTTCCCCCCGTGTGGCTACCACTAGCCTTGTTAACTCCTTCACCTTCACTCTTCTTCTTTTTTTGATCTTGGTTATACTTTGTAACAGCGTCACTCCCGCCTTCAGCGAGAATGGCCTTCTCCAACACCCCAGCACAAGTGTTCAATTGAAACATTGACACTTTGCTATACAACCAGGGCTTCAGGCCCTGTTCAAACCTCCTCTCTAGCCTCTAGGGGTACAAGGTCCATGGACTGACTAGGTTCTCCAGCATCCGTCATCTTGACAAATAAAATTTTAAGTCTTAGTTATTACGTGATGCTAATCGATACTCGCGTATATAAGTATAAGCACATAGCACATAAGGTAAGTTATTATCTTTCTTAAAACTCGATAAGAGTTATCATTACTATATTTTCGATCTCTAAAAAGGCTAAAATCCTAAGGTTTTCCCTCATCTAAGGTTCATAACCTACAGCTTTGATACCAACCTCTGACACCCCCAAATTCGGGTACTTCAATTCCACGGAATTTGGTGTTCACTATACAAATATCATCTATCTATCTACCAATAATAAATGCAAACTAGGCAATAGATAGAAATAAATCCTCCCCTTATGGGGTTACAACATCTGAATAATAAATACAACCCAGGTCATACTAACCTTAAACATCTGTGCGGAACATAAACAACTAAATAAGTCTTAAATAACTTTAACATAAGTCTGAAACATAAACATATAAAAATAAACAAGTCTTCATCACTTGTTGACCTTGCCCTTGCCTTTGCTAGTAGAAGGCTCGTCGGACCTTTCGTTCTTAACTGCAATGTTATTATTACGCAAGAGTGAGTACGATTGTCCACAAGTATAATAATACAACAATAATATAATAACATGCGAGTGAATCAAAGAGATTTGAATAAAGAAACTCAACTTTTGACTCAAGAATGAATAACAGGAATCAAAAGAATGTCTGAGGGTCATAAGATCTTGAACTATGTCCTAGGTTGTAAAGTTTTTATGCTTTAAACCTTTAACAGTTATAAGACTATGGACTCTACTTCTCGTACTTAGGGGGATGAGCCCTTAGTACCATACTGTGCACAATATCTCAACGCTAAAGTGTAAATAATCCCCTTTTATAGGGTTGTTCATCTCAGTTTTGACATCAGAGTCCGCACCAAAAGAAGTTTGATTTGGATAAGCTCAATAAGTATTCTAGAATTTAGAACGTTCATCAACTATGGACTAGTCGAATCAATAAGGGTTCACTAGTCCTATAAGGTTCAACAATAACATTGATATTCAACTTGAATAATAAATCTCAAGAGTATACAATTGAATAAGTATTGTATAACTGAATCATGCTTTTAAAAGAGTTACAATGTCTAATATGAATTTTGAACTGGAACAATTAAGAACACGAGCTTACTCGATATAGAAACACAAGTCTAAGACTTAATAAACGAATAAATTAGAATTTAGGGAACTTGCTAAATCAATAAGTTAGGGATAGGATACTTGCCTCTTGCACAAGCTAAAAATATAATTACAATTCACTTCCTCAACGTCCTACACATTATATTATGTATACGACATCGATTAGTTTTCATAACTACCATGTTTAACTGTTAAACTAGTCACTTAAGTTCGACTTACACTTGGTTTATAATATTACTCAATGACTAACCACATAACATGAATGTAAACTCACAACATGCATATCACACATGTATAGCCCTTTAAACAATCATAATCAAGTTTTACAATTACGATATTCAAGTTCGTACTTAGTTTGTTAACTTGAACATTCACATTATCTTATACATGTCAATAACTTAGTTTATTAATCATGAACTTCAAATCATATAATATTCATGTATGTAACTTATAACATCTTTTATTATCGAGAATACTACACTTGTGTGCGTGCATGTCCCAAGCCCTCCGATTGCATCCGAATACGCATCAGTCACAAAGATGGCCATTTTAATCCATTTTAACGATTTCAAATTGAAACACTTAACGAATGAAAATTGTAGGTCTACTCTTCATCTTTCCGAATCATCTTGAATCGCCTTAATCGGAGTTCGTATGAAAAAGTTATGCTTATTTTACTACAGGAGGTCAAAACAGTCTCGAAAATCAAAAAAAAGCTCCCGGACAGCCCCTATGTGAGAACCCGAATAATTATAGATGGTGAAGTACGGAATATATTAATTCGACGAGTAAAGTATGTAGTAATGATCCTTAGAAAAAAAATGAACGAGTTAGAGAATATATAATATTTGAAACATAATTGTGTTTAATTTAGGGTTATGAAATAAAACCTAAAATTTGTTGAAGAACTGAATGTAGTAGAATATATATGTATAACTTATATTAAGGTAATGTGTTAAAGTTATTCAACGATAAATGTTTTTAAATAGATTTGATGGAAACCTGCGTAAGGTAAGGTTTCGGTGATTCCGAGGACGGAATCCTTATAAGGAGGGATGGATGTGACATCCCAGATTTTTAGAATTTATAAATGAGAATTTAATAAATAAAATTCTTATTATCTAATGTTTTGAGTTTGAGTATGTGAATACGTGTTATATATTGTGAAATATGTGAATTGATGTGAAGAGAATTTAAATGTTAATTTTAATATATATTGATTAAATAGATATTTTAATTGAATTATTTATTGAGTTAAATAAATAATTACATGATTATTATGGATTAAGGTAATTAAGTGTAGTATATTAATTAAATGGGTATTTAGTATTTGATTTAATTGATATAATAATTTTATGTTATAGTTCTAATTTAATTGAGATAATTAAATTAGATGAGTAAGGTGATGAGTGTTACATGCAATTATGATTAGCAAGTAATTATAATTATGTGTTAATTTTATGTGCTTAATTGATGTTAGACTTTTAATTAATTAAATTAGAATGTTAAGATTTAATTAATTAAAGGATAACATTAAGAATATGTGTTAAAGGATTTATGAAAAGAATAAAAAGAGTTTTTTAAAAATCGTTTTCCCAAACAAGGCTCTTGCACCATTTTTAAGTTCGTTTTTCCAAACAGGGCCTTAACTATTTAAAAACATGTTTTTTTAAAAAAAAATAACTTGTTTTGCCAAACAAGTCTTATGAATTTTTAAATTCTAATTGTAACTTATATATTAATAGTACTTATTGTATTTAATATATGCCATTATGTAGTGAAAGTTATATGTATTATAATTATGTAATATATGTATATTATATTATATGTATATTACGTTAGATTAAAACAAGAGTTAGAAAAACAAAGTTAGTTTGCTAGAGAGAAAAAGAAAGAGCAAAGAAGAATTAGAGAAGAAGAGAAGGAAAGAAAGGACGAACGTAAGAAAATAATCATCTTCTTCTTCAAACATCTAAGCAGAAAGGGTATGTCTTAATTCCCTTATGTTTTTATATGTTTTCCTTATGATTGTTCATGAGTATGGGTTCTCTGTGTATATGATTTAGCATGAAAGTTATACATATATGATGTACATATATAAATTGTGTTTATAATGGTTTATATATGAATTGTATGCCATAAACAAAGAATTTCAGAAATCAAAGTTTTGTCAGAACAGTTTTAAATGGAGAATATGTGTTCACGTGGAATTTTCATGTTTTGGTTAATTTTAGAGTAAAATTGATGAAATTAGTATATGTTAATATGCTTGTTAGAATTATTTTTGATGATATCTTGAATCATGGAAAGACATTGCATGAATTTCTTAAGAAATAATTTTACAGTGAATGATTTTGGAAAATATATGAGTTTCTATGAAAATATCAAAATTGAGTTGTTAAAACCTTTGATTTCATTGCTTGGACAATTTTTGTGATTGGTAACATCTATATAACATGTGTAGTATTGTGTATGCATATCTTACATTGTTTGAGTGACTGGTAATTGCCGTTGTTGAATTGTTTGGGTTAGCAGTGAAGCAGAGTGTTATTGCTGCACTGTTTCTGTTTACGTTCCTGCGCAGCTGCGCCGGCAACAAGGGCAGAAGCAGCGCAGCAGCACCACTGGGTTTTTTGGGTTTTGACACCTGCGCAGCTGCACCGGTGCCAAGGCTTGTGGCTGCGCAGCTGCGCCGCTGGCTGAGCAGAGGCAGAGAACTCTAGTTATTTATTCATGTTTTAAAACCTAAATTATTTTGTTTCTATGATAATGATCATGTACCAAGTTGCAATAATATATTGTTATCATGAATTTGACAATTTCATAACTGGAAAAAAAAAAGAGGTTTTGGAAAACCTTAAAGTATTATTTGAATTATTTATAATAGATATTAAATTATAATTGTTTAAATATAACTTAGCTAATATGATATATATAATTATAATTATAGTAAAGGTTTAATGTAAATTATGATTGTTAAATTATAATGAATTGAGTTGATTGTTTTAATCAAAGTAAATGTTTAACTTGAAGTATAATTTGTTTAATTATAATTTAATATCTTATTATAATTTGGAATAATTATAATCAAGGTAAAAGTGTAATTTAAATTATAATTTATACAATTATAATTTAATGAGGGCGTGAATAGAAATTGAGTATTTATAATCTAAGTAATAGTTTAATTTAAATATGTTTAAATTATGATTTAATGTATGATGTAGTTGATTCATTATAAATTATGATTATTTAATTATAGTTTGATTAAAGTGGATGTTTAAATTATAATTTATTTAATTATAATTTAAAATGAGTATATAATTATTAATTGATTAATTATGTAAAATATAATATGATTATGTGATGTGATTAATTATGTGGTAATTAATTATTAACTTATTAGTTAAAGAGGAATGAGTTAACCTAAAGTGGATAACTAACGATAAGGATTAGCTATGTGATAATTAACTGATATTGTTAATTATACATATGATTTGACAACGAGTATCAAACGAGTAAATAGAAGAGAATTAGAAAGTATAAAGTAGTATTTACTTAGACGTTTGATAAGCGTTGCTAGGTGACTAATAATTGATGTGTATGGTAATACGTTATGTAGGATCATGAAGCAGATTATATTAAGATATTTTTCGATATTTGGTAATCTATGAGCCATGCAAGTCTTTCGGTTCTTATTTTCTATGTGAACTTGATGATATTATGAACTGTTTTAAATTATTTTGCAAAGAGTATGATATGTTATATATGTTGTAAACATGAATGTTAAAGTCAATTTATGACTACATTGATTGATTAAAGAAAGTTGATTGAGTAAGGAACTCAATCTTTATATTTGCTATGTGAATTGAAGCATGTATGCCATGTTACTTTAATTATTATGAGATGTATGTTGAGCATGTTATTATGTACTATGTGATGCATGAAAACTGTTAGAACTTGCTGAGCTGTCGAGCTCACTCTTGCAAATAACCATTTTTGCAGGTCAAGAATGCAAAGTAATGATATGTGCTAGTTAAACTTTAATTGAGATCAATAGCGATGCGAGGAATTATTTATTCTAAATGAGTAATGTAATTGTTTTAAATGTAACATGATTGATAAATTGTAAGTTGAGCTATCCGATGTATATGGATATTGCTTCATGATGTAAGACTTGTATAGTCATTTTGTTGTAACGATTCATGATATAGATTTGAATCGAAGAGATGTTATGTAAAGGTTGAGATTCAGGGCAATAAAGGATTATATAAAAGTTTTAATTATTTCGCATTAGTAGTGATTTTAATATCGAATCATGATGTTAAGTTAGAATAAAGTTGTATTGTTAACGACCGAGAAAGGGAATTATATTGTACGAATTTTGGGATCGTTACAGTTGGTATTAGAGCTGATAGGTTATACACCTTAGGTAAGAGTACCTTAGGCTATGACCTTAGAGAATGAGAAGTTAAGTTACGTATAACGAACAGGTGATTTCTTTCACATACATAGAAGTATATGATGAGTTAAGTCCTAGAAATGTTATAAGAAGAAGGTGAGAATAACGAGGAATAAAACTCGAATAAAATGTTGAACTTTATGAACGAAGTTAGAAATTCTTAAAAGAAGAGTTAATAAATAAACAAGAAGATTCAAAAAAAAATCTTGAAGAGATATGAAGATGAGAATCAGGAGTTACCTAACTCTAATAATAAAGATGACGAATAACGATGAATAGAGAGAGTCTATAAGATTAAATCGTAATGAGGTCATAATATAACATGATGAAAGGAAAAGATAAGAAGTTTTAAAATAAAACGATAATGAGATAAAAAAAAATATCATAAGGGAAATGATTATAGAATAAGATCACGACGTGATCTTTTAAAGTTGTAAAAGACAGATGGTCTGTAATGATTGCATAGTTATAGTTTGAAACTATAACGAGAATGTACTATGATATGGTACGAGATTAACTCACGAGGAGTTATAAATAATGAGATACAGGAAATTCGTATCGAGTATAGAGCGAGAAGTTAAGAAGAAGATAGAGTTAAGTGGGATTTTAATTGAGGACTCATGTGGTGGCTGAGTTGTACAAATCTTTGTATGGGCAGAGTTTTGTCCTTGCACTTGGTTTATCATATTGATAATCATTGGAAGGTTGGTGTCGCGCTATCGATATATATATATATATATATATGACAAGGAGGTGATTCTTTTCTCATATTATATTTGATAGTTAGAGTCAATAGAGATTAGATTAGGTGATATTAAGATTACATTAGATGATCTTAAGGTTAGGCGAGTTCTTAAAACTCATACTTATGGTAAGCTCGTGACTCATAATCGTATGTATGTTTTGAACCCCTAAGCATATGGACAGTCTCTGATCAGTTCTTTGACTACGTATTGCTAGGATAAATTCTTAAACTCATATTATTGTGGCAAGTTCCTGACTTCCAAAGTGTGGTAAGTTTGATGAACTATACTGGGTATAGAAAAGTTATGGTGTAGGAAGCATTGATGTTGTTTAAGGTTGATAGAATGATTAAGTAATGATGGAGTAAAGATTTAATTGATGGAGAAAGTTTTTATATTCTAAATCTCCTAGCTTTGCTAGATTTTCAAAATTTATTGACTTCGTGCTGATGTTGCACTTCTGTTTTCTTGAAAAATATTGGATCAAATTATGGAACCAATAAATTTTTAACATAGTGCTATTATTCACATGTCTATGCTAATTGCTTCAGCTAGACAAAAATAATTTAAATTTTCAAAATGTTTTTTACATATTCTATACATCATTTGATATGGTGTAGAAAAAAAATCGAGGAAGTTATCAATGCAGTTAAACCTAGTGTTGGATGTGATCGTATGATCGTCAGCCACTATGGTATGATGCAGTATGACGGCGTCGTGTAATGACGAAATCCTCAACGTATCATTACTACGGTACGGTATCAGAATATTATGAAAAGATTTATTATTTTTAGTTCCGTAATCTATAAAAAAATATTATTTACTTATAGCTTCCTTAAACGAAAAAAAAAATTTAAAATTTTATTGAGTTGGTTAAAAAATATATATATATATATTTCGATTGATGTCCGAATTTTTGCTAGAAGTCTATGCTACTTGATTCAGCTAGACAAATGTTGAAAGATGTTTATGAAATTCGAGCGTTCTTGGTCAAACTATGCCAAACCAAATTATTTTGGTGCGGATTCAGATGTTAAGAAGCTGAGGTGAACAACCCTATAAAAGGGAACATGTTATCGGAGACAATAGTTTCGAGTGTAACGCATATAGTCGTTACGATGTACTATATTTGGGCACGACGTAGGGATACGATAGGCTGGCCACCTAGAGTACCGATGTGGTTTATAGTGTGAAGTACCGGGGGTGAAGCACTGTTAAACCTAAAAAACAAAGTTCAAGGTCTTGCGACCACTCAGCATGATTTGGAATCTTTTAAATTCATGAGTTATTTATATCGCTTTCCAATTATTGAGTAATTGTGGAAGATTCTTATTATTCTGAAAGAAGTAGTTGTTGAACGCCTTAATCCAATGAGTAGAGATTAACGTAAAATCTATTTTGATAGAATGATATATATAGATTGATAGACTTAAATTTCGAGGACGAAATTCTTAGAAGAATGGGTGAATGTGATAAGCCGAATAATTATAGATGGTGAAGTACGAAATATATTAATTTGACGAGTAAAGTTTGTAGTAATGATCCTTAGAAAGGAAATGAACGAGTTAGAGAATATATAATATTTGAAACATAATTGTGTTTAATTTAGGGTTATGAAATAAAACCTAAAATTTGTTGAAGAACTGAATGTAGTAGAATATATATGTATAACTTATATTAAGGTAATGTGTTGAAGTTATTCAACGATAAATATTTTTAAAGAGATTTGATGGAAACCTGCATAAGGTAGGGTTTCGGTGATTCCGAGGACGGAATTCTTATAAGGAGGGAATGATGTGACATCCCAGATTTTTAGAATTTATAAATGAGAATTTAATAAATAAAATTCTTATTATCTGATGTTTTGAGTTTGAGTATGTGAATACGTGTCATATATTGTGAAATATGTGAATTGATGTGAAGAGAATTTAAATGTTAATTTTAATATATATTGATTAAATAAATATTTTAATTGAATTATTTATTGAGTTAACTAAATAATTACATGATTATTATGGAGTAAGGTAATTAAGTGTAGTATATTAATTAAATGGATTTTTAGTGTTTGATTTAACTGATATAATGATTTTATGTTATAGTTCTAATTTAATTGAGATAATTAAATTATATGAATAAGGTGATGAGTGTTACACACAATTATAATTAGCAAGTAATTATAATTATGTGTTAATTTTATGTGCTTAATTGATGTTAGACTTTTAATTAATTAAATTAGAATGTTAAGATTTAATTAATTAAATGATAACATTAAGAATATGTGTTAAAGGATTTATGAAAAGAATAAAAAGAGTGTTTTAAAAATCGTTTTCCCAAACAAGGCTCTTGCACCATTTTTAAGTCTGTTTTGCCAAACAGGGCCTTAAGTATTTAAAAACATGTTTTTTTTAAAAAAAATAACTTGTTTTGCCAAACAAGCCTTATGATTTTTAAATTCTAATTTTAACTTATATATTAATAGTACTTATTATATTTAATATATGCCATTATGTAGTGAAAGTTATATGTATTATAATTATGTAATATATGTATATTATATTATATGTATATTACGTTAGATTATAAGAGTTAGAAAAACAAAGTTAGTTTGCTAGAGAGAAAAAGAAAGAGCAGAGAAGAATTAGAGAAGAAGAGAAGGAAAGAAAGGAAGAACGTAAGAAATAATCATCTTCTTCTTCAAACATCTAAGCAGAAAGGGTATGTCTTAATTCCCTTATGTTTTTATATGTTTTCCTTATGATTGTTCATGAGTATGGGTTCTCTGTGTATATGATTTAGCATGAAAGTTATACATATATGATGTACATATATAAATTGTGTTTATAATGGTTTATATATGAATTGTATGCCATAAACAAGGATTTTCAGAAATCAAAGTTTTGTCAGAACATATTTTAAATGGAGAATATGTGTTCACGTGGAGTTTTCATGTTTTGGTTAATTTTAGAGTAAAATTGATGAAATTAGTATATGTTAATATGCTTGTTAGAATTGTTTTTGATAATATCTTGAATCATGGAAAGAAAATGCATGAATTTCTTAAGAAATTATTTTACAGTGAATGGTTTTGGAAAATATATGAGTTTCTATGAAAATGTCAAAATTGAGTTGTTAAAACCTTTGATTTCATTGCTTGGACAATTTTTGTGATTGGTAACATCTATATAACATGTGTAGTATTGTGTATGCATATCTTACATTGTTTGAGTGACTGGTAATTGCCGTTGTTGAATTGTTTGGGTTAGCAGTGAAGCAGAGTGTTGTTGCTGCACTGTTTCTGTATACGTTCCTGCGCAGCTGCGCCGGCAACAAGGGCAGAAGCAGCGCAGCTGCGCCACTGGGTTTTTTGGGTTTTGACACCTGCGCAACTGCACCGGTGCCAAGGCTTGTGGCTGCGCAGCTGCGCCGCTGGCTGAGCAGAGGCAGAGAACTCTAGTTATTTATTCATGTTTTAAAACCTAAATTATTTTGTTTCTATGATAATGATCATGTACCAAGTTGCAATAATATATTGTTATCATGAATTTGACAATTTCATAACTGGAAAAAAAAAGAGGTTTTGGAAAACCTTAAAGTATTATTTGAATTATTTATAATAGATATTAAATTATAATTGTTTAAATATAACTTAGCTAATATGATATATATAATTATAATTATAGTAAAAGTTTAATGTAAATTATGATTGTTAAATTATAATGAATTGAGTTGATTGTTTTAATCAAAGTAAATGTTTAGCTTGAAGTATAATTTGTTTAATTATAATTTAATATCTTATTATAATTTAGAATAATTATAATCATGGTAAAAGTGTAATTTAAATTATAATTTATATAATTATAATTTAATGAGGGCGTGAATAGAAATTGAGTATTTATAATCTAAGTAATAGTTTAATTTAAATATGTTTAAATTATGATTTAATGTATGATGTAGTTGATTCATTATAAATTATGATTATTTAATTATAGTTTGATTAAAGTGGATGTTTAAATTATAATTTAAAATGAGTATGTAATTATTAATTGATTAATTATGTAAAATATAATATGATTATGTGATGTGATTAATTATGTGGTAATTAATTATTAACTTATTAGTTAAAGAGGAATGAGTTAACCTAAAGTGGATAACTAACGATAAGGATTAGCTATGTGATAATTAACTGATATTGTTAATTATACATATGATTTGACAACGAGTGTCAAACGAGTAAATAGAAGAGAATTAGAAAGTATAAAGTAGTATTTACTTAGACGTTTGATAAGCGTTGCTAGGTGACTAATAATTGATGTGTATGGTAATACGTTATGTAGGATCATGAAGCAGATTATATTAAGATATTTTTCGGTATTTGGTAATCTATGAGCCATGCAAGTCTTTCGGTTCCTATTTTCTATGTGAACTTGATGATATTATGAACTGTTTTAAATTATTTTGCAAAGAGCATGATATGTTATATATGTTGTAAACATGAATGTTAAAGTCAATTTATGACTACATTGATTGATTAAAGAAAGTTGATTGAGTAAGGAACTCAATCTTTATATTTGCTATGTGAATTGAAGCATGTATGCCATGTTACTTTAATTATTATGAGATGTATGTTGAGCATGTTATTATGTGTGCTATGTGATGCGTGAAAACTGTTAGAACTTGCTGAGCTGTCGAGCTCACTCTTGCAAATAACCATTTTTGCAGGTCAAGAATACAAAGTAATGATATGTGCTAGTTAAACTTTAATTGAGATCAATAGCGATGCGAGGAATTATTTATTCTAGATGAGTAATGTAATTGTTTTAAATGTAACATGATTGATAAATTATAAGTTGAGCTATCCGATGTATATGGATATTGCTTCATGATGTAAGACTTGTATAGTCATTTTGTTGTAACGATTCATGATATAGATTTGAATCAAAGAGATGTTATGTAAAGGTTGAGATTCAGGGAAATAAAAAATGATTATATAAAAGTTTTAATTATTCCGTATTTTTAGTGATTTTAATATCGAATCATGATGTAAAGTATGAATAAAGTTGTATTGTTAACGATCGAGAAGGGGAATTATATTGTACGAATTTTGGGGTCGTTACACCCTACACCTGCTGGGGCTGGTCTTTATGCCCATGAACACCCGCTGAGGCGGGGCCCCTTGCTGGTGCACTCTCTGGTTCACTATTTTGACAGTTCATTGGCCCAATTACTCCAATTCAATGCAAATTGAACTCACACAACGATTTCTATGAAGTACGAACTACATAGAAACATCATACAATGTTACTAACATGTTTTTAACATCTTAAATCATGCAATTACTCTAATCAAATCATTAAATTTCACTATTCTTAGTGTTCTTGTCGGTTTTGAAGAAAAACATGAAATTTGCCATCACGGATTCGTTATAACTCCGAATCCGTCCGTTCAAAGTTTGTTTTCTTTGTTTTAACATGTATTATCATAATCTACTATCAAATTTAAGTTAAACAAATCATTTATGGCATAAAAATTGTGCGTAAGGGCCGTATGGGCCATATATAGAACTTCTATATTCTGTAACTTTCGAAAACCCAATTCAAACAAAATTCTATGGTGTGATTACTGAAAGTTATGCATATATGGCGTATAATATGTTATTAACAATTAGTAACACCTATAAGGTTATATGATTAACAATCATCGACATAAAACATTTAATTTACACGTAAGGCCATATATATAACTTTTCTACTCTGTGACTTTTGAATTCCAAATTAAAGCATACCTTTATGGATTTGATTGTTTTAAACATACATATGTTATAGAAAGTATGTTATGAATATCAATTAACACGTATATGATCATAACTCAAGTAATTAACACCAATTTTATTCACAGAGAACTCAAGTTGGCTTTTTCATGGAAGAAATATATATATACATAAATATAAAGGTTGAATCAAGAGGTTACCCTTGCTAACTCTGTGAAGATGATGTACTTTAATTCTTCAATTTCTTTCAACTCTCTCTCAATTCTCTCCTTTTCTCTCTGTATTCTTCCTGACTACTTTTCAAAGGACTGATAATAGTAATATATAATATAATACGTATAACATGTACAGTGGGTGAGTGGTCGTCCGTTACTCCCTTAATGGGTTAACTGGCTCCAACTCCCCTTAGGGCCTTGTTTGGCTAACTCATTCCTTCCCCTTTCCATTTATTTTAATTATAGCTTTATAATATAGTTTTAATATCACACCCAATTTAATCAAATAATGTTATTTAAATCAATTAAATAAAATGGCATAAATCCACATTAAATCACATAGTCCCATAATTAAAATTCTCATTTATTAATTATATCAAACCATTAAATCTCTAAGTAATCATTAAATTAATTAGAACACATTATGCTTATTAATTAATATATTAATCAAATAACCTCAATTAAATGCATCATTGAATATAAAAATTTCTTCACATTAATTTAATCAATGCAACACATAAATTAAATTAATCTACAACAAATTCATCTACCACAAATTCATCAATTAATTAGTTAATTCAATAATTAAATCATCAAAAAATATTTATTTAATTTAATAAATATTCAAATTAAATTACAAAATCTCATTCGTCACAGGCTCTGTCCCGTTGGTGGTTGGCTTCTTGTTCCTCAGTCATGGTCTTGTATAGCTAGGTTGTTATGCCTCGGCATGCCTTTGGAGTCTGACCTTGTGGACTTGGCATATGGTGGCCTCGGCATGGATGTGGCTGGGCTTGTAGGGCTTTGGTAAGGTTGTGGCTTCGTCTGGGTTGTGACTTCGGTGTTGGACTTCGGAGTTCTCCAGGTTGGGCTTCGGCTTCGGCAAGGTGGGGTTCGGCGTTGATTGTTGGCTTTTCCTGTCTACTTTGGCTGGATTGGGAGTTTGCACCTTGGGTCGGGAATATGTTCGTGGATCGAGTTCGTATATCGGTCTTGTCCACGAGGTTGTTGGGCTTTTTGCTTTGTGCGGGTTTTCGTTTTGGGTTTCGATTTGGGCTTCGTCCCACGTTGAAAAATTGCCAGCTTGTTGGCTTTGTCCTATTGATTAATAGTATTGACATCAGGGGGACTGTCCTCTGAAGGTATTACTATTTTCATTTTGGGGTTCCCTTGAGTTTTTGTAATCTCTCTTTTATTTATACAATCTAACTTTAATGGAAAAAAATTAAGAAGATCTCCCTAAATCAAGACTTGTGTGAGATGTATGCATCGTTTTTAATGTGATAGTCATGGGATTGCTCCTTTTGATGCTAATCAAATTAGAACGAAGTAATAGGACTCCTAATCACTTCTTTCTTTGACAATTTTAGAGAACCAATGAAACAATAAGACGGCCTTCTTAAATGAAGACTTGTGTGAGATGTACGCATCGTTTTCAACGTGATAGTAATGAGATTGCTTCTTTTAATGCTAATCTAACTAGAACGAAGTTATAGGACTCCTAATCACCTCTTTCTTTGACAATTTTAAAGAACCAATGAAACAATAAGGTCTCCCTAAATGAAGACTTGTGTGAGATGTACGCATGGTTTTGAACTCGATAGTCATGGGTTTCTCCTTTTGACGCTATACAAACTAGAACGAAGTAATACAACTCTTAATCACCTCTTTCTTTGTAAATTTAAAACAACCAATAGAACAATATGAAGTTATCCCTAAATGAAGACTTGTGTGAGATCTACGCATCGTTTTGAACGCGATAATGATGGGATTGTTCCTTTTGATGCTAATTTCAACTAGAACGAAGCAATAGGACTCATAATAATCTATATTTTGACAATTTGAGAGAACTAATAAAACAATAAGAAGGTCTCCCCAAATAAAGACTTGTGTGAGATGTACGGATCATTTTGAAGGCACTACTAGTGATAATATTGTTCCTTTTGAAGCTAATCAAACTAGAACGAAGTCATATGACTTATAATCACCTATTTTTTTGACAATTTGAGAGAACCAATGAAACAATAAGAAGGTCTCCCTAAATAAAGACTTGTGTGAATTGTACGCATCGTTTTTAATGCGATAGTCATGGGATTACTCTTTTTGATGCTAATCAAATTAGAACGAAGTAATAGAGTCCCTAATCACCTATTTCTTTGATAATTTTAGAGAAACAATTAAACAATAAGAAGGTATCCTTAAATGAAGACTTGTGTGAGATGTACGCATCGTTTTAAACATGATAGTAATGGGATTGCTCCTTTTAATGCTAATTAAACTAGAACGAAGTTATAGGACTCTAATCACCTCTTTCCTTGACAATTTTGGAGAACCAATGAAACAATAAGAAGATCTTCCTAAATGAAGACTTGTGTGAGATGTACGCATGATTTTGAACATGATAGTCATGGGTTTCTCCTTTTGACGTTAATCAAACTAGAACGAAGTAATATAACTCTTAATCACCTATTTCTTTGTAAATTTGAAACAACCAATGAAACAATATGAAGGTCTCCCTAAATGAAGACTTGTGTGAAATCTACGCATCGTTTTGGATGCGATAGTGATGGAATTGCTCCTTTTGATGCTAATTTCAACTAGAACGAAGTAATAGAGAAATCATAATCACCTATATTTTGAAAATTTGAGAGAACTACTGAAACAATAAGAATGTCTTCCTAAATGAAGACTTGTGTGAGATGTACAGATTGTTTTGAAGGAACTAGTGATAAGATTGCTCCTTCTGATGCTAATCAAACTAGAACGAAGTCGTATGACTCATAATCACTTCTTTCTTTGACAATTTAAGAGAAACAATGAAACAATAAGAAAGTCTCCCTAAATAAAGACTTGTGTGAGATGTACGCATCGTTTTTAACGCTATAGTCATAGGTTTGCTCCTTTTGATGCTAATCAAATTAGAACGAAGTAATAGGACTCTAAATCACCTCTTTCTTTGACAATTTTAGAGAACCAATGAAACAATAAGAAGGTCTCCCTACATGAAAACTTGTGTGATATCTACGCGATAGTGATGGAATTTCTCCTTTTGATGCTAATTTCAACTAGAACGAAGTAATAGGCTCATAATTACCTATATTTTGACAATTTGAGAGAACTAATAAAACAATAAGAAGGTCTCCCTAAATGAAGACTTATGTGAGATGTAACGATCGTTTTGAAGGCACTAGTGATAGGATTACTCTTGTTGATGCTAATCAAACTAGAACGAAGTCATATGACTCATAATCACCTCTTTCTTTGGCAATTTGAGAGAACCAATGAAACAATAAGAAGGTCTCTCTAAATCAAGACTTGTGTGAGATGTACACAACGTTTTTAACGCGATAGTCATGGGATTGCTCCTTTTGATGCTAATCAAATTAGAACGAAGTAATAGGACTCTTAATCACCTCTTTCTTTGACAATTTTAGGGAACCAATGAAACAATAAGAAGGTCTCCTTAAATGAAGACTTGTGTGAGATGTACGCATCGTTTTGAATGTTATAGTAACAAGATTGCTCCTTTCGATGCTAATCAAACTAAAACGAAGTTATAGGACTCCTAATCACCTCTTTTTTTGACAATTTTAGAGAACCAATTAAATAATAAGAAAGTCTCCCTAAATGAAGACTTGTGTGAGATGTATGCATGGTTTTGAATGCGATAGTCATGGGTTTCTTCTTTTGACGCTAATCTAACTAGAAGAAAGTAATAGACTTCTGTGAGATGTACGGATTATTTTGAAGGCACTAGTGATAGGATTTCTCCTTTTGATGCAAATCAAACTAGACCGAAGTCATAGGACTCATAATCACATCTTTCTTTGAGAATTTGAGAAAACTAATGAAATAATAAAAAGTCTCCCTAAATCAAGACTTATGTGAGATATACACATTGTTTGTAACGTGATAGTCATGGGATTGCTCCTTTTGATGCTAATCAAATTTGAACGAAGTAATAGGACTCCTAATCACCTCTATCTTTGACAATTTTAGAGAACCAATGAAAAAATAATAAGGTCTTCCTAAATGAAAACTTGTGTGATTTCTACGCGATAGTGATGAGATTTCTCCTTTTGATGCTAATTTCAACAAGAACGAAGTAATAGGACTCATAATCACCTATATTTTAACAATTTGAGAGAACTAATAAAACAATAAGGTCTCTCTAAATGAAGACTTGTGTGAGATGTACGTATCGTTTTGAAGGCACTAGTGATAGTATTTCTCCTTCTGATGCAAATCAAACATTAAAAAGTCTCCCTAAATCAAGACTTGTGTGAGAAATACGCAACATTTGTAATACGATAGTCATGGGATTGCTCCTTTTGATACTAATCAAATTTGAACGAAGTAATAGGACTCATAATCATCTATTTCTTTGACAATTTTAGAGAACCAATGAAACAATAAGTAGGTCTCCTTAAATGAAGACTTGTGTGAGATGTACACATCGTTTTGGACGTGATAGTAATGGGATTGCTCCTTTCGATGCTAATCAAACTAAAACGAAGTTACAGGACTCCTAATCACCTCTTTATTTGACAATTTTAGAGAACCAATAAAACAATAAGAATGTCTCCCTAAATGAAGACTTGTGTGAGATGTACGCATGGTTTTGAACGCGATAGTCATGGGTTTCTTCTTTTGACACTAATCAAACTAGCAGAATGTAATAGACTTCTGTGAGATGTACGGATTGTTTTGAAGGCACTAATGATAAGATTTCTCCTTTTGATGCAAATCAAACTAGACCGAAGTCATAGGACTTATAATCACCTCTTTCTTTGACAATTTGAGAAAATCAATGAAACAATAAAAAGTCTCCCTAAATCAAGACTTGTGTGAGATATACGTATCGTTTGTAATGCGATAGTCATGGGATTGCTCTTTTTGATGCTAATCAAATTTGAACGAAGTAATATGACTTCTAATCACCTTTTTCTTTGACAATTTTTGAGAACCAATGAAACAATAAGAAGGTCTCCTTAAATGAAAACTTGTGTGATATCTACGCGATAGTGATGGGATTTCTCCTTTTGATGATAATTTCAACTAGAACGAAGTAATAGGACTCATAATCACCTATATTTTGACAATTTGAGAGAACAAATAAAACAGTAAGAACTCTCTAAATGAAGACTTGTGTGAGATGCACGGATCGTTTTGAAGGTACTAGTGATATGATTTCTCTTTTTGATGCAAATCAAACTAGAACGAAGCCATAGGACTCATAATCACCTCTTTCTTTGGCAATTTGAGCAAACCAATGAAACAATAAAAAGTCTCCCTAAATCAAGACTTGTGTGAGATATACGCATCGTTTGTAACGTAATAGTCATGGGATTGCTCCTTTTGATGCTAATCAAATTTAAACAAATTAATAGAACTCCTAATCACCTCTTTCTTTGATAATTTTAGAGAACCAATAAAACTATAAGAATGTCTCCTTAAATGAAGACTTGTGTGAGATGTACGCATCGTTTTGAACGTGATAGTAATAGGATTGCTCCTTTTGATGTTAATCAAACTAAAACGAAGTTATAGGACTCCTAATCACCTCTTTCTTTGACAATTTTAGAGAACCAATGAAACAATAAGAAGGTCTCTCTAAGTGAAGACTTGTGTGAGATGTACGCATAATTTTGAATGCGATAGTCATGGGTTTCCTCTTTTGACGCTAATCAAACTAGCAAAAAGTAATAGACTTCTGTGAGATGTACTGATCGTTTTGAACGCACTAGTGATAGGATTTCTCCTTTTGATGCAAATGAAACTAGAACGAAGTCATAGGACTCATAATCACCTCTTTCGTTGACAATTTGAGAAAACCAATGAAACAATAAAAAGTCTCCCTAAATCAAGACTTGTGTGGGATATACGCATCATTTGTAACGCGATAGTCATGGAATTGCTCCTTTTGATGCAAATCAAATTTGAACGAAGTAATAGGACTCCTAATCACCTCTTTCTTTGATAATTTTAGAGAACCAATCAAACAATAAGAAGGTCTCCTTAAATGAAGATTACGCATCGTTTTGAATGTGATAGTAATGGGATTGCTCCTTTTGATGCTAATCAAACTAAAACGAAGTTATAGGACTCCTAATCACCTCTTTCTTTGACAATTTTTGAGAACCAATAAAATAATAAGAAGGTATCCCAAAATAAAGACTTGTGTGACATGTACGCATGGTTTTGAACACGATAGTCATGGGTTTCTTCTTTTCATGCTAATCAAACTAGCAGAAAGTAATACAACTCTTAATCACCTCTTTCTTTGTAAATGTGAAACAACCAACGAAATAATATAAATGTCTCCCTAAATAAAGACTTATGTGATATCTACGCATCGTTTTGGACGTAATAGTGATGGGATTGCTCCTTTTGATACTAATTTCATTAGAATAAAGTAATAGGACTCATAATCACCTATATTTTGACAATTTAAGAGAACTAATAAAATAATAAGAAGATCTCCCTAAACGAAGACTTGTGTGAGATGTACGGATCGTTTTGAATGCACTAGTGATAGGATTTCTCCTTTTGATAAAAATCATACTAGAACAAAGACATAGGACTCATAATCACCTCTTTCTTTGACAATTTGAGAAAATCAATGAAACAATAAAAAGTCTCCCTAAATCAAGACTTGTGTGAGATATACGCATCGTTTGTAACGTGATAGTCATGGGATTGCTCCTTTTGATGCTAATCAAATTTTAACGAATTAATTAGACTCCTAATCACCTCTTTCTTTGACAATTTTAGAGAACCAATGAGACTATAAGAAGGTCTCCTTAAATGAATACTTGTGTGAGATGTACACATCGCTTTAAACATGATATTAATGGGATTGCTCTTTTTGATGCTAATCAAACTAAAACGAAGTTATAGGACTCCTAATCACCTCTTTCTTTGATAATTTTAGAGAACCAATGAAATAATAAGAATGTCTCCCTAAATGAAGACTTGTGTGAGATGTACGCATGGTTTTGAACGTGATAGTCATGGGTTTCTTCTTTTAACGCTAATCAAACTAAGAGAAAATAATAGACTTCTGTGAGATGTACGGATTATTTTGAAGGCACTAGTGATAGGATTTCTATTTTTGATGCAAATCAAACTAGACCGAAGTCATAGGACTCATAATAACATCTTTCTTTGACAATTTAAGAAAACTAATGAAACAATAAAAAGTCTCCCTAAATCAAGACTTATGTGAGATATACGCATTGTTTGTAACGAGATAGTCATGGAATTGCTTCTTTTGATGCTAATCAAATTTGAACGAAGTAATAGGACTTCTAATCACCTCTATTTTTGACAATTTTAGAGAACCAATGAAACAATAAGAAGGTCTTCCTAAATGAAAACTTGTGTGATATCTACGCGATTGTGATGGTGTAACGACCCCAAAATTCATACAATATAATTCTCATCCTCGATCGTTAGCAATACATCTTTAATCTATCTTTACATCATTATTCGATATTAAAATCACTAAAAATGCGGAATATTTAAATTTTTTATAAACTTTCTTTCTATATTGCCCTGAATCGCATCCTTAACATTACAAATATTTGATTCAATTCTATTACATGAATCGCTACAACGAAAGGACTATACAAAGTCTTACATCACTATGCAATATCCATTATACGTCGGATAGCTCAACTTACAACTTAACAATTAAGTTACAATGAAAACATCAACCACAATTTGAAATTTAACAAAATTAATATTCTTGAACATTGATCTCTATAAATCACTTAACACGTATCTTTACCTTGCATCCTTGACCTGCAAAAATGGTTATTTGCAAGAGTGAGCTCGACAGCTCAGCAAGATCTAACAGTTTTCATGCATTACATAGCACATAATAACATGCTCAACATACATCTCATAATAATTTAAGTAATATGGCATACATGCTTCAATTCACATAGCAGATATAAAGATTGAGTTCCTTACTCAATCAACATTCCTAAATCAATTAATGTAGTCATAAATTGACTTTCACATTTCATGCTTGCAACATATATAACATAGCATGCTCTTTGCAATACAATTTAAAACAGTTCATTATCAAGTTCACGTAGAAAATAGGAACTGAAAGACTTGCCTGGCTCGTAGATTACCAATTACCGAAAAACAGCTTAATATAATCTGCTTCATGATCCTACATAACGTATTACCATACGCATCAATTATTAGTCACCTAGCAACGCTTATCAAACGTCTAAGTAAATACTACTTTATACTTTCTAAGTTACACTTCGTAATTCTCTTCCATTTACTCGTTTGACACTCGCTGTCAAATCATATGTATAATTAACAATATCAGTTAATTATCACATAGCTAATCCTCATCGTTAGTTATCCACTTTAGGTTAACTCATTCCTCTTTAACTAATAAGTTAATAATTAATTACCACATAGTTAATCACATCACATAACATACTCACATAATTACCTCAATTATGTATTTAACTAAATTATAATTAAACAATTATAATCCAAACACTTAATCAAATTATAATTGCTTAAATTATAATTACCTTTTAAATTATAAATAAATTATAATTTATAATCAATTAAACTATATCATGCATTATAAGTATACAAATTATAATTAATCATGCAATTATCAATTTATAATCCATAATTAAACATGCATTTATTAAATTATAATTACATAAATTATAATTTAAATTAACATCTAATTGATTAAAATAAGTCGACTTCTATACATTATAATTTCACAGAATTATAATTTAAATTAAATATTTACTCTTAATTATAATTAATCAAATTATAATTAAGTAACTTATTTTACAATTAAATTATTATAGTTTATAATTTAAATACTATATTAAGTTTTCAAAACTCCTTTTTCTCAAATTATGAAATTATCAACTTCATGTTAACACATGTTATAGCAGCTAGATATATGCTCATTATCTTAGCAATAATGTAATGAAAACATAAAAACAAACTGCACAACCAAACCAACTCACTGCATCTACACAGCCAGCGGCGCAGCTGCGCAGCCAGCAGCCTTGGCACCGGCGCAGCTGCGCAGGGGTCGTGTCTGGGAAAGGCAAGCGGCGCAGTTGCGCTGCTCCTGGCCTTGCTGCCGGAGCAACTGCGCAGCAACTCGGCTAGACGCAAACATCCACGATACTCTGCTTCACCGATTAATCCATATAAGCCAACAAATGGAAATTACAAGCAACATATTCATTGTAAATCATACATATGCAATGATACACATGCTATATATTACCAATCACTGAATTTGTCCAAATTATGAAAATCAAAGGTTTTGAAAAACCCAATTTTAACATTTTTACAAAAACTCATATATTTTTCCAAAAAATACTGTAACTTCAATTCTCAACCAATTCAAGTTACTACACATGCAATCTCTTTGTAATTGAACATAACATCATAACCAATTCTAATTAGGCATAATAACACATATAAATTCCTAAATTTTCCATTCTAAAACTAATCAATATACATAAAACCATGTGAACAAAACTTTTTCCATGAAACTTGTTTTAACAGTAGTTTAATTCCTAAAAATCCTCTTATGTCATACAATTACCACAATCAACACATGGATACAATACATATATATATAATTCATGATTTTATAATTTCATGAAATTCACAGAAACTAAAATTTACAGAACTTAAAATAATGAAGAACAACTACTTAACGTTTTTAAAATTATGAGATAGTAATTACCTTTTAAGCTAGTTGTTAGTGAAGAAGATAAAGTCCCTTAAGCTTTTCTTGCTTTCTCACCAAATTCTCCTTCTTCTTTTTCTTAACTTCTCTGCTCTTCTTTTTCTCTCTATGTTCTTTAGCTTAGACTAACTTAGCGTAAAGTAAACTAACGTATAATATAATACGTAGTAATAGATATAGGATTAATTATATATAATATAACTGACAAAATATATTAAGTATAATGTCAGTTACAAATTTCAAAAGACACAATGCCTTGTTTGGCAAAACAAAGTTATTTTCAAAAACAGATTATTAATGCCAAGGTATTGTTTGGTAACCAGTTTATTTAAAACAGCTTTTTGATAGTTAGGGCCCCGTTTGGTAGAAATAGGTTTAAAACAATTACAAGAGCCTTGTTTGGTTAAAATCATTTAAAATTCTTTTTCTTTTATTTTAATAAATCCTTTTAACACATACTTTAATGTTACACTTTAATTAATTAAATCTTAACATTCTAATTTAATTAATTAAAAGTCTAACATCACTTAAGCACATAAAATTATCACATAATTATAATTAATTGCTAATTATAATTGCATGTAACACTCATCACATTACTCATCTAATTTATTATCTCAATTAAATTAGAACTATAATATAAAATCATTAGACCAATTAAATTAAATACTAAATATTCATTTAATTAATATACTACACTTAATTACATTACTCCATAATAATCACATAATTATTTATTTAACTCAATAAATAATTCAATTAAAATATTTATTTACTCCAATAAATATTAAAATTAACATTTAAATTATCTTCACATAAATTCACATATTTCACCATATATGACACGTATTCACATACTCAAACTCAAAATATCAGATAATAAGAATTTTATTTATTAAATTCTCATTTATAAATTCTAAAAATCTGGGATGTCACATCCTTCCCTCCTTATAAGGATTCCGTCCTCGGAATCACCGAAACCCTACCGTACTCAAGTTTTCATCAAATCTCTTTAAAAATATTTATCGTTGAATAATTTCAACACATTACCTTAATATAAGTTATACATATATATTCTACTACATTCAGATCTTCAACAAATTTTAGGTTTTATTTCATAACCTTCAATCAAACACAATTATGTTCCAAATATTATATATTCTCTAACTCGTTCATTTCCTTTCTAAGGATCATTACTACATACTTTATTCGACGAATTAATATATTTTGTACTTCACCATCTATAATTATTTGGATTATCACATTCACCCATTCTTCTAAGAATTTCGTCCTCGAAATTTTAGTTTATCAATCTTTATATATCAATCTATCAAAATAGATTTTATAAATTATTGCATTCCACCACTACTTCTTTCTAAAGAATATCCTTCTCGCTACATTCTCCTTCAGAATAATAAGAATCTTCCACAATTGCTCAATAATTGGGAAGCGATATAAATAACTCAGGAATTTAACAAATTCCAATAATGCTGAGTGGTCACAAGACCTTGAACTTTGTTTTTAGGTTTATTAGTGCTTCACCCCCGGTACTTCACACTATAAAATCGCATCGGCACTCTAGGTGGCCAGCCTATCGTACCCCTATGTCGGGCCCAAACGTAGTACATCTTAACGACTATATGCGTTACCTTCGGAACTATAGTCTCCGATAACATGTCCCCCTTTTATAGGGTTGTCCAACTCAGCTTCTTAACATCTGAATTCGCACCAAAATAATTTAGTTTGACATAGTTTGACCAAGAACGCTCGAATTTCATAAACATCTTTCAATATTTGTCTAGCTGAATCAAGTAGCATAGACTTCTTGCAACAATTCGGACATCAATCGAAATATATATATATATATATATATATATATATATATCCTTAACCAACTCAAAATATATATATATATTTTTCGTTTAAAGAAACTAAAAGTAAATAAATCTTTATATATATATATATATATATAGTTTAAGGAAACTAAAATAATAATAAATCTTTTCACAATATCCTGATACCGTATCGTATTACTGATACGTTGAGGATTTTGTCATTACATGACGTCGTCATACTACATCATACCATAGTGGGCTGACGATCATACGATCACATCCAACACTAGGTTTAACTGCATTGATAACTTCCTCGATTTTTGTCTCTACACCATTTCAAATGATGCATAGAACACATAAAATACATTTTGAAATTTTGAAATTATTTTTGTCTAGCTGAAGCAATTAGCATAGACATGTGAATAATAGCACTATTTTAAAAAATTTCATTGGTTCCATCATTCGATCCAATGCTTTTCAAGAAAACAGGAGTGCAACATCAGCACGAAGTCAATAAATTTTGAAAATCTAGCAAAGCTAGGAGATTTAGAATATAAAACTTTCTCTATCAATTAAATCTTTACTCCATCATTACTTAATCATGCTATCAACCTTAAACAACATCAATGCTTCCTATACCATAACTTTTCTATACCCAGTATAGTTCATCAAACTTACCACACTTTGAAAGTTCAGGAACTTGCCACAATAATATGAGTTTAAGAACTTGTCCTAACAATACGTAGTTAAAGAACTGATCAGAGACTGTCCATATGCTTAGGGATTCAAAACGTACATACGATTATGAGTCATGATCTTACCATAAGTATGAGTTTTAAGAAGTCGCCTAACCTTAAGATCATCTAATGTAATCTTAATATCATCTAATATAATCTCTATTGACTCTAACTATCAAATATAATATGAGAAAAGAATCACTTTCTCGTCATATATATATATCGATAGCGCGACACCAACCTTCCAACGATTATCAATATGATAAGCCAAGTGTAAGCACAAAACCCTGCCCATACAAAGATTTGTACAACTCAACCACCACATGAGTCCTCAGTTGAAATCTCAATTAACTCTATCTTACTTATAACTTCTTGCTCTATACTTGATACAGACTTTCTGTATCTCATCATTTATAACTCCTCGTGAGTTAATCTCGTACTATATCATAGTACATTCTCGTTATAGCATCAAACTATAACTATTCAATCATTACAGACCATTTGTCTTTCAACTTTAGAAAAATATCACGTCGTGATCTTATTCTATATTCCTCTCCCTTATGATTCTTCCTTATCTCATTATCGTTTTGTTTTAAAACTTCTTATCTTTACCTTTCATCATGTTATATCATGACTTCATTATGCTTTCAATCTTATAGACTTTGTCTATTCATCGTTATTCGTCATCTTTATTATTAGAGTTAGGTAACTCCTGATTCTCATCTTCATATCTCTTCAAGATTCTTCTTTGAATCTTGTTTATTTATTAACTCTTCTTTTAACAATTTCTAATTCCATTCATATAGCTCAATATTTCATTCGAGTTTTATTCCTCGTTATCCTCACTTTCTTCTTATAACATTACTAGGACTTCACACATCCTACACTTCTACGTATGTGAAAGGAATCACCTTTTCGTTATACGTAACTTAACTTCTCATTCTCTAAGGTCATAGCCTAAGGTACTCTTACCTAAGGTGTATAACCTACAGCTTTGATACCAACTGTAACGACCCCAAAATTCATACAATATAATTCTCTTCCTCGATCGTTTGCAATACATCTTTAATCTATCTTTACATCAATATTCGATATTAAAATCACTAAAAATGAGGAATATTTAAAATTTTTATAAACTTTCTTTCTATATTGCCCTGAATCGCAACCTTAACATTACAAATATTTGATTCAATTCTATTACATGAATCGCTACAACGAAAGGACTATACAAAGTCTTACATCACTAAGCAATATCCATTATACGTCGGATAGCTCAACTTACAACTTAACAATTAAGTTACAATGAAAACATCAACTACAATTTGAAATTTAACAAAATTAATATTCTTGAACATTGATCTCTATAAATCACTTAACACGTATCTTTACCTTGCATCCTTGACCTGCAAAAATGGTTATTTGCAAGAGTGAGCTCGACAGCTCAGCAAGATCTAACAGTTTTCATGCATCACATAGCACATAATAACATGCTCAGCATTAAAGTAACATGGCATACATGCTTTAATCAAATAACAAATATAAAGATTGAGTTCCTTACTCAATCAACATTATTAAATCAATCAATGTAGTCATAAATTGACTTTAATATTTCATACTTGTAATATATATAACATGGCATACTCTTTGCAATATAATTTAAAACAGTTCATAATATCATCAAGTTCACATAGAAAATAGGAACCGAAAGACTTTCCTTGATCGTTATTTACCAATAACAGTTTAACAGCTTACAGATATCTGCACTTGACGTGCCCTACACAATTATATAATCATTCACATAAACTATTAGTCACATAGCAAAGCATATTAGTTGTAATATAAACTTTACTCTACATCTCATAACCCTTCCTATTATTAATACACAATGTTCAACTTGATTGTGTTAACTATCGACTTATATTTCACTATATTTCTTTTTCGTAATATTCGAAATTTATTCAAGTGTTTAAGTCTTGCTAGGACTAATTATTGGTTTTATACTAACCCCATTTTATATCTTATAATTTTCATTTCATTAGAATTGAAACACTATTTAAGTGTATTACCACATTAAACGGCGTTTCGACGTTTATACATCACACGCCTAACTCGCCTCTTTTGCATGTGCTTTGCATGCTCCTAGATTGGGTTACATTACTCTATAATGTTTTATTTTTATTAAAAATATAATATTAAACAAGGTCATACACACTCGTTGCGGCGTTGAAACGCTTACACGTCCGTATGCCAAACTTGCCTATTCGAACGCCCAAACGACACGCATTTGCGCACGCTTTGCATGCCCAATCGAATTGTCTAATACTCAAGGGTTAATGCTAAGTATCATTATAATACCTAATAGTCATGTTATGGAAGTTAGAACATCATTTTACATGATCGGGAGCATTACATGTGCATACGTGCATGCCCGACGCCCCCCGATTGCCTCCAAAAACACATTAGTCATAAAAATGACCATTTTGACCTTATCTAACGATCTCAAATTGAAAAACTTAAATAACAAAAGTTGTAGGTCTACTCGTGGTCGTTCTGGATCATCTTGAATCTCCTCAATCGGAGTTCGTATGAAAACGTTATGGCTGTTTTACCAGAAGAGGTCAAAATAGTGCCGGACTAACATTTCCTCCCGGCGTAGCTGCGCCCCAAATAGCCTTGGGGGCAGCGCAGCTGCGCCCCTGGCAGCGTGCTACGCGAAAGTTTCCTCCAGTATGTTGTTTTGGTGAATTTTCTAAGGATTTATCCTTCCCCTATTGTGAATGTGACGCCCCCAAATTCCAGGACCGCCTCTTGGTCTCTCGAATTCGGTTCATCACGTGCTCATGGTAATACATCACAATATTAATAATTAAATATCATACGATCACAGCGGAAAATCTATTTTAGAATAATTTACAATGATTTATTATAATTATTCCCCCAAGTCTCGCAACCTACAGTACTTAATAGATTACCTAATAATATCAGTTAACGACTTATTACATAATCTAACTTAAGCTTAAACATAATCAAATCCAGTCTTACTACACCATCTTCATACAATATGAATATATTTAAAACATAACAGACATAAGCTAGTTGGTAGCTTTGCCCTTGCCCTTATCAACGCCCGAAGGTTCACCATGCTCTGCCTTAACTGAAATGTTTTAAGGAAAGCAAGAATGAGCACAAATTGCCCAGCAAGTAATATACAATAAGGGTGAGTAATAAGATTCTCAATTCTCGAAAGGGTATAACAAGATTTGATAGTTCAAGAATAACAAGAATATCAATAGTTCTCAATATCAGTCGCTAAGGACAGGATAATATCAATATGATTCAATAATAAGTCAATTCAAGATTTCAAATAATTGAATACTGAGTAGTCACTACGGACTATGAACTTCTACTAGAATTGACAGTAATAAACTGAAAATCCAACAAAAACAGGTACAACAGGTGATCAGCCTAAAGTACCCTTGTTATGCATAACAATCAACCATACTCAAGTGTGCACGTCGGTTCTCCGACAATTATATATTCCCTTCAAAGAAGGTTGTTCTTCTCAGTCAAATACAAGATCCCGCACCAATCAATTAGTTTGGGTCGCTTTTCAATAATATAAGTCTAGCCGAATCAAATGGCATAGACACTTTCACAATATTCAAGAACAATACTAAGTTCAACATGAATAATAGCTTTAATGAAATAAGAGTTCAAGTATGCTAATTCGATTCAACCGATTAAATAGGAAACTAGTTCGCAATACACAAGATAGGATACTTGCATAGTAAAAGAGTATAAGTTAGGAAACTTTCACAATCATAGATTTCCTTGCATAAAGTAAATGCGTCGGTTAGGATACTTGCACTTTAAAAGAGTGTAAGTAAGAGAACTTGCCTTTAGCGTAGTTTATCCACGAAAAGCAAATCAACACTTTCGAATTCCTATCGTAATACAGTTACGTATATATATGATATTCATTAGTCATATAATTTAACTTCACATTTTCTCTTTGAATATACGATCAACACATAAGCTAAGTTTTACCTAGCTACACAGTTATATAGAATATAATTTCTATCCTTAACGTTCCTTCTTTAGAGTTTAAACGCATTCTCATATTATATAAGATCTCAACAATTAGCAAACATGCTTGCATATTATTAATATCTCATAAGACCACAATCAATACTAAATATATTTATTTTAGCAAGTTACGGCATCTCCTTAAGTTAACCGTCAAAATCGGGTTCAAGTAACATCATATAATATCACGTAGCATGTATTCATATTTAAAGGATACTTTACATGCTTGTATAACTTTTCCAAATCCAATCGTACATGGTATAGGTTCTTAAGTTAATACTTAAAGCCATTCAAGGACACGAACTCATATGGTCTAACATGGTCGCTTTTAAACACATAAGATATTCATATAACTTGTATTAGTCATGCTCATGAGTACTCGTATTGCATATATGTAGCTAGCATTGTTATTATCTTGAAAACATGCTTTGTTCATGCTAAACTTTAATCATGGCAACTAATCATGGTATATATACATGCATGACACATGAATGAGTCTAAGAGTACTATCACATGTGTTCATAAATGTCAAATTCTAATTCTCGTCATAACATACCAACGTTCACGTTTAAAGCTTATACTTTGTTAGTATAGTTCATTAATAAGGTCTATCATGTTCATGCTTCCTTATGAAACCCATATACACAAGTTAACATGCTTTTCATGTATTTCAAGGCCCTATAAACATGCTCGAAAAGTCAGAATGTATACATGGTCTTTACATGTCAATATCAACCTTCAAAACTTGTATTTTTGTTAGAAAGGTGCACTAGTTGGGTTCACATGTCCATATTATATCACGGAACCTATATACATAAGTTAGTATGCATTTCATGTGTTTCTAGGTCATACTAACATGTCTCGAAAGTCAGAATATTAACATGCTTCATATATGTTAACGTCGTTCATGAAACTTTAAGTTCGTTTTCAAACTATATGTCGTTTGGTTAACCATGCATGCTAATATACTAAAACATGCTCACATTGCCTCATTAGGTTTATATATAAGTATTAATCATGCTTTCATGCTTGTTTAAACAAAAATCAAACAATTAGTTCATAACAGTTTTGTTGCAGAATACAAAAAAACTGAACACAGAGGCTGGCGCTGCGGCGCGGCACAGCAGCTCACTACTGGCGCTGCGGCGCGAGTGGCGCTGCGTGCGGCGCTGCGGCGCGGGCTGCGGCGCGAGTGGCGCTGCGGCGCGGGCTGCGGCGCTGCGGCGTCGAGGCAGTTTCTGCAGTTCAGACTGCAGCGAAATCCGACCAAAAACCTCCCATTTCATCGATTTCAACATACCCAAATGCTATTAGACTTGTTTAACTTACTAACACGTACATATATGCTTATATAATAGTCAATAGCAATTATCAATTCCCAATTTCATGAACACCAACTAATTTCACGATATTTGATGTTTTTACAGAAATCTCAGAAATGGAAACACCAAAAATGAAATTGAAGAGCAATGAAGCATATATAGTAATTCTAATCACATATATAAGTCCTTTAAACAACTAATTATTATTCTCAATTCACAAAACCATAACTTCCAACTGAAATCAAGAATTCACGAATAGAAATTTTGACAGAAAATGACAATGAAGATACGAAGAGGATTTATACCTCTGTAAATGATTTAAGCTTGCTGCTATCTCAATAACACTGATATATATATATATATGCTCTCTAGTCTCACTTAGCCAAAATGCTCAGCAAAAGAAATGTGAAGGAGATGAGGCTATATTTATAGAACTCCCATTATACAGACAAAGCAATTGTATCCCATATCAAACTAACGGATTATAGGAATGCATGAAGGTTATCAAAGGGTAGGTAATTAGTGGTTGGATTCATCATGAATCCCACTCCCTCCACAATCATGAGCTATGAAATGCTAGTTGCTGAGTTTGGGGAGAAGAAGAAGGAATAGGCCTTAGCTGTATGTCAAGCACGTGAAGAGCAAATGGGACACTTAAAATGAGACAATTGATTTAACTCCTCAGCATTTGCAAATACTACACTTGTATATACACACCATATACATATGTTATATATATATGTACTCTTAGGTTATAATTTAAATCACAATGTACTTCACATAATGTAATAAGTGTAATTTACACACATATAATCCAGGTACGTTTATCTTACTGATATAATACCATCGGATACTACCACATTACATTATATCATATATTATTAAATTGTATTACTCAACAATTATTTATAATAGATCCATGATACATTATTTTAATGTATATCCACACATCATTTGTCACCTACACATATCATAACATATAGTTACTATACATTTAATTCGCATGCTTGCACATATAATTTCTCATCTTATAATTTGAATATTAATTAATAATATACACATATCCTACATCCATCAATATAATTGTTAACCTCCATAACAATTTAATTAACCCTTATATGATTAATTATCACTTTGATATAAATCTTATTGTATTTATAAACACGTTGCTCATTATTATTAAGTTTCTTGCAATAATAATAATCACATATTGTTAATCGATCCTCATTAGTATTTTATAACAGTTAATTAATATTCTTCGATTAACAATTAATATAGATTAATTGTTCGCTTAAATTAATATAATCATTCTTATATTACGCCACTGTGCCACACAAGGCAATCAACGAGTTTATCACAAACTCCACCAATTTCTCAATTATTATAATTATTCAATTATATATAATTGAATTAATTCATCTCATAACACAAAATCATTTATATTCAAATAAATTCTCATTTCCATTAATATATTTATTTAATAATATATGGAAATTCTCGGGTATTACATCCTCCCCCCCTTATAAAAATTCCGTCCCGGAATTGCTACAAGGTTACACAAATAGATGGGGATAGTCCCTCATCATCCTATCTTCTAACTCCCACGTTGCCTCCTCGACATCGTGGTTACGCCAAAGTACTTTTACAGATGAAATAACTTTATTTCTCAAAGTTTGTTCTTTCCTATCTAATATTTGGACAGGAATTTCTTCATACGCCAAGTTCTTCTCCACTTGAATGGGCTCGTAAGAAATCACGTGCTTGTAGTCGGCCTTGTACGGTCGCAACACGGAAATGTGGAACACGTTGTGGATATGCTCCAGTTCGGGTGGCAACGCAACTTTGTATGCCACTTCGCCCACTCGCTTCAGTATCTCGAACGGTCCTATGAATCTTGGACTCAATTTTCCTTTCTTGCCGAAACGGATTTTTCCCTTCCATGGAGATACCTTTAAGAATACGAAACTGCCGACTTTGAAGTCTCGGTCCTGCCGATGCAAATCTGCGTATTTCTTCTGGCGATCTTGAGCTGCTACAAGTCTGGCTCTTATCACTGTCACCACGTCTGCGGTTTGTTGAACTAACTCTGGTCCGAGTATTCGTCGTTCTCCGACTTCGTCCCAACATAACGGCGTTCTGCACTTTCTCCCGTAAAGAGCTTCGTACGGTGGCATGCCAATACTCGCATGGTAGCTATTATTATATGCGAATTCTACTAAGGGTAGGTGGTCGTCCCAATTTCCCTTAAAATCCATCACGCAAGTCCTAAGCATGTCTTCTAGCGTTTGTATTGTTCGCTCACTTTGTCCGTCTGTTTGAGGATGATAAGCTGTACTCAACCTCAACTGCGTTCCCATTCTTTCTTGCAAACTCTTCCAAAAATTGGACGTGAAGCGCGGATCTCGATCAGAGACAATTGACACCGGCACTCCATGTCGTGAAATAATTTCTTTTACATATAGGCTTGCTAATTGGTTCAAACTGTAGCGGATCTTGATTGGTAGAAAGTGTGCGGTCTTCGTTAGTCGATCCACGATAACCCAAATAGCATCATAACCTTTCTGTGTAACTGGAAGTCCTACCACGAAGTCCATGGTAATATGCTCCCATTTCCACTCTGGTATTTCTAATGGTTGTAGTAAACCACTTGGCCGCTGATGTTCTGCTTTAACGCGTTGGCAAGTCAAGCATTTACTGACGCACTCTGCGACTTCCCGTTTCAAATTAGGCCACCAAAAATGTTGCCTTAGATCTCGGTACATCTTTGTGCCTCCCGGATGAACGGAATATGTCGTATTGTGTGCCTCGTGCAAAATCTCTTCCCTCAACTCAGTTACCGCTGGTACCCACACTCTCCCTTCAAATCTCAAAATACCGTCTTTATCCATTCGAAATTTTTCTCCCTCACTTTCTGTGATCCTCTTTCGGATTTTCTCACACTCTTCATCCTTTTCCTGAGCTTCCTTTACTCTATTCAACAACGTCGGACAAGCTTCCATTACAATTAACTTCTCACCAGACTTTTCTGGTCCTTTTACTTCTATCTCCAATTTCTCCATCTCTCTTATCAACTCTTCCTGAGTCGTCAAATTAAACAACTTCTCCCTTCCTTTCCTGCTCAGAGCGTCGGCAACCACATTTGCCTTTCCCGGGTGATAAAGAATATCGCAGTCATAGTCTTTGATTAATTCTAACCACCTTCTCTGTCGCATGTTTAACTCCTTCTGTGTGAAGATATATTTCAGACTTTTGTGGTCCGTGTATATCTCACATTTTTCTCCGTATAGATAATGCCTCCATATCTTTAACGCAAAAACTACTGCCGCTAACTCTAAGTCGTGAGTAGGGTATCGTTTTTCGTAATCCTTTAATTGTCGTGATGCATATGCAATGACCTTGCCATGTTGCATGAGCACACAGCCAAGCCCCTTGTGCGATGCATCACTATACACCACAAAATTTCCCGCATCATCTGGTAATGATAATACAGGTGCTTCGCTCAATCTCCTTTTCAGTTCTTGAAGACTTTCTTCGCATTTGTCGGTCCATACAAATTTCACCGTCTTTCTAGTCAAATTGGTCAGCGGGGTTGCTATCTTAGAAAAATCTTGGATGAATCTTCGATAGTACCCAGCTAACCCTAGAAAGCTTCTCACCTCCGTCGGTGTTCTCGGTTGTTCCCAATTACTTACTGCTTCAACCTTCGCAGGGTCTACAGAGATTCCATTCTTATCCACCACGTGGCCTAAGAATTGAACCTTCTCCATCCAAAATTCGCACTTAGAAAATTTTGCATACATCTTCTCCTTCCTTAGTGCCTCCAAAACAATCTTCAGATGTTCGGCGTGTTCTTCCTCTGTCTTTGAGTAGATCAAAATGTCGTCGATAAAAACCACTACAAATTTATCCAAGTATGGCTTGAAAACTCGGTTCATCAAGTCCATAAATGCTGCCGGAGCATTAGTCAATCCGAATGACATTACCAAAAACTCGTAGTGTCCATAACGGGTTCGAAACGCAGTCTTTGGTATGTCCTCATCCCGTACCTTCAGTTGATGATATCCTGTTCGTAGGTCGATCTTCGAGAAACACTTTGCTCCCTTCAGTTGATCAAACAAGTCGTCTATCCTCGGTAGCGGATACCGGTTCTTGATCGTTACTCTATTCAATTCTCGATAATCGATACAGAGCCTCATCGATCCGTCCTTCTTCTTAACGAATAGTACTGGTGCTCCCCAAGGAGAAACACTCGGTCGAATGTAACCCTTATCCAATAATTCTTGCAATTGCATCATTAATTCCTTCATTTCTACTGGCGCCATACGATATGGAGCTTTCGAAATCGGTGCCGTTCCCGGTGCTAAGTCTATTACGAATTCGATTTCTCTGTCTGGCGGAAGACCAGGCAGATCGTCCGGAAACACATCTTGGAATTCATTAACTACGTATATA
Organism: Panax stipuleanatus; assembly: GCA_020205555.1. Taxonomy (NCBI): domain Eukaryota; kingdom Viridiplantae; phylum Streptophyta; class Magnoliopsida; order Apiales; family Araliaceae; genus Panax; species Panax stipuleanatus. The sequence continues at coordinate 92,244,908 of CM035119.1, forward strand.
TCCTTAATTTCTACTCCCTTCTTCCGAGTATCAACGATGTAAGCTAAATATCCTCCACATCCTTTCCTTAACAATTTCTTGGCCTGCATCATCGTAACGCAACACGATTGCTTAAGCGATGAGCTACCATAAAACACTACCTTAGACTTACTCGGAGTCTGAAGGTTCACACATTTGTTCTGACAGTCAATTATCGCAGCATGGTTATACAACCAATCCATTCCCAGTATTACGTCAAATTCTCCCAGTCTAATAGGAATCAAGTCTACGCTCAGTTCATGTTTACTAATATTTGCGCGACAATTTCGATAAACGTATTCTACAGGGATCACTTCCTTATTAGCAACTTCTATGATCAAAGGATTTTCTAATAGTTCTCGAGGTGTACTAAGTCTACTAGCAAATTCTTCAGATACAAAAGAACAGGTGGCACCCGAATCAAATAATACATAAGCATTTATATCATTGATTGGGATTATACCTGACACCACATCCTTCGCAGCCACTGCGTCTTGGATGGTCATGTTAAAAGTTCTGGCGGTTGGGCGGTTGGATTGTGCCGGTCCACCGATCATCAGCTTGTTGCCTCCTTGCTGATTACTACCCCCGCCACTTCCCTTCTTTGGGCAGTCCTTAATTCGGTGCTCCGTCGAGCCACAAGCAAAGCATCCTTGTATCTTCTTCGGTTTCAAACAGTTAGGCGAGATGTGCCCTTCCTGTCCGCAGTTGTAGCAAGTGCCACGTCCCTTCCAGCACTCGCCCTGGTGATTCTTCCCACACTTCGGGCATCCTTCAGCCCTCTTCTTGAAACCTCCACGAAAATTCCCTGATTGATTATTGTTGTTTTTGTTGTTGTTATTATTCTCCCACTTTCTCTTTCCCAAGTTGCTTCCTCCGCTACTACTTCCTCCCGTACGATTCTCTCCTCCAGTATTCTTTCCTTTCTTTTCTTTGTTATACTGACTTAAGGCCTCACTGCCGCCTTCCGCAATGATTGCCTTCTCCAGTAATGTTGCAAAGGAATCAATTTGAAGAACTGATACCTTATTGAACAGCCATGGCTTCAACCCTTGTTCAAAGCGTCTAGCCTTCCTCTCTTCATCACCAACTTGGTGCTCCGCAAATCGCGCCTAGTTCGTTAAACCTAGCCGCGTATTGCGCCACCGTCATCTCACCTTGTTTTAACTCTAGGAATTTCACCTCCATCCTATTCTTCATACTTTTTGGAAAGTAATTTTCGAAGAACAGTGTCTTAAACTTATCCCAAGCTATTATCCCTTCTCCAGCTCTTTGTTGATTAGCCTCCCACCAGTAGTTCGCTTCTCCCCTCATCATGTACGTGGCAAACACCGTCTTCTGATCTTCGCCTACGCTAGCTATAGTGAAAGCTTTTTCGATCTCTTTGATCCACGTTTGTGCGATGATTGGGTCGGTAGTTCCCTCGAACTCCGGGGGTCCTACACTCTTAAAGTCTTTAAAGGTTGTTACTGGCACAGTTTGAGGGTTCGGGCGAACGGGTTCATTGTTCCTTCCCCTTAAGGCTTCTCCTAACAAGTCTACCAGTTTCTGGATCGGGTCTACTTGTTCTCTCTCATTGTTAACAGATTCTTCGGGTGCTGTCAATCTACGTCTGGGCGGCATTATCTGCATCACAAGTTTTCATTTTATTATTATTCAAGTATATTACTTAAGTATTTCTTTTAATACTAAAAGAATAAATTTATAACACGTTTCTAAAATCAACTCCATTTATATTCATATGCCATTTCATTTCATTACATGATTTCCCCAGCATACTGCTATAAATGTTATCACATATATCCCCTAATATCACAAAAGACGGGGAATATACCAACCTACTACCATACTACCCCTCTAACAAAAGCTAACTCGGGGTTTACATCATCATCCCACATCTTACACAAAAGATCGGGATTACAACATAGTATATACAATACATAAAGACACAACTAGTACTACCACTAGACTGACTAAGGAAATCTCATCCCATCATCCCGCGCTCCACTGCGCTCTTGTACTCCAACTGTGCTATATACGCAACCAGCTCTCGGCTCAAGGTATGTAGAGTCTGTCCCTGTTCTGCCGGGTAGTGGTACACACCATCAATCACCCTTTCAAAAGCTGAACGGAACACATACCCCATCTTGTTCATCTTTCTCTTCTTGCACCTGACCTCGTCCTCAAGGTCGTCGGCTCTCTCATTAGACGCTTCCCACTTCTCCTCGAAGTGTAACCTATCCATCACCTCCAACTCTAGCTGAGTACGGAGTGCCTCTTTCTCAGTCTTCTCACTCAGCTCCCTCTGCTCAACCTCTTCTAGCTTCTCTGCCAAATCTACATTCCTAGCCACTGACCTGTGAAATAGAGTCCCCATCTGGATCCCTGCCTCCCTACGGTAGGCAATCTCCACCTCTAACTCTTGCATAGCCAGCTTCCTCTGGTGGTCCTCGTCCCTCAGCTTCTGGAACTCAGACTCTCTCTCGTGGGCCTCTGCCTCCAGCTCCTGAACTCTACAGTCTAACTCTAGAATACGCTCCTCGTACTCGCCTAACATCTGTTCCTCTATAGTAGCCTCATCAGAGTCCTCTACTGGCTCATCCTCCATCGGCTCCTCCTCTGGATCAGTCTCTATCTCAATCTCGATCTCATCCTCGTCATCAAACTCGGATGGTGCAACTGCCTGCACTGGTGTAGCCTCTAGAGGTGCCTCGTATACTACGTGTATATCCCTGGGCTCCTCCTCTACAACTCTACTAGGTACCCCTGTGTCTGTCATCCTACACTCACAAACACAAGACAAGAAATAGCATCTCCATTAGAATGTTAAGCAAAATATAAGTTCATTGTATAGAATGAAGTTACATTTCATAACAGACTAAGTCTCTCAAGGAAAACTCTACATGAGTTTTATCTCCTTCCTAACTTCTAAGTTCGCCTAAGTTATAGTCTAAGGACACTCGTTCCTAAGGTTTATAACTACAGCTTTGATACCAACCTGTGACGCCCCCAAATTCCAGGACCGCCACTTGGTCTCTCGAATTCGGTTCATCACGTGCTCATGGTAATACATCATAATAATAATAATTAAATATCATACGATCACAGCGGAAAAATCTATTCTAGAATAATTTACAATGATTTATTATAATTATTCCCCCAAGTCTCGCAACCTACAGTACTTAATAGATTACATAATAATATCAGTTAACGACTTATTACATAATCTAACTTAAGCTTAAACATAATCAAATCCAGTCTTACTACATCATCTTCATACAATATTAATATATTTAAAACATAACAGACATAAGCTAGTTGGTAGCTTTGCCCTTGCCCTTATCAACGCCCGAAGGTTCACCATGCTCTGCCTTAACTGAAATGTTTTAAGGAAAGCAAGAATGAGCACAAATTGCCCAGCAAGTAATATACAATAAGGGTGAGTAATAAGATTCTCAATTCTCGAAAGGGTATAACAAGATTTGATAGTTCAAGAATAACAAGAATATCAATAGTTCTCAATATCAGTCGCTAAGGACAGGATAATATCAATATGATTCAATAATAAGTCAATTCAAGATTTCAAATAATTGAATACTGAGTAGTCACTACGGACTATGAACTTCTACTAGAATTGACAGTAATAAACTGAAAATCCAACAAAAACAGGTACAACAGGTGATCAGCCTAAAGTACCCTTGTTATGCATAACAATCAACCATACTCAAGTGTGCACGTCGGTTCTCCGACAATTATATATTCCCTTCAAAGAAGGTTGTTCTTCTCAGTCAAATACAAGATCCCGCACCAATCAATTAGTTTGGGTCGCTTTTCAATAATATAAGTCTAGCCGAATCAAATGGCATAGACACTTTCACAATATTCAAGAACAATACTAAGTTCAACATGAATAATAGCTTTAATGAAATAAGAGTTCAAGTATGCTAATTCGATTCAACCGATTAAATAGGAAACTAGTTCGCAATACACAAGATAGGATACTTGCATAGTAAAAGAGTATAAGTTAGGAAACCTTCACAATCATAGATTTCCTTGCATAAAGTAAATGCGTCGGTTAGGATACTTGCACTTTAAAAGAGTGTAAGTAAGAGAACTTGCCTTTAGCGTAGTTTATCCACGAAAAGCAAATCAACACTTTCGAATTCCTATCGTAATACAGTTACGTATATATATGATATTCATTAGTCATATAATTTAACTTCACATTTTCTCTTTGAATATACGATCAACACATAAGCTAAGTTTTACCTAGCTACACAGTTATATAGAATATAATTTCTATCCTTAACGTTCCTTCTTTAGAGTTTAAACGCATTCTCATATTATATAAGATCTCAACAATTAGCAAACATGCTTGCATATTATTAATATCTCATAAGACCACAATCAATACTAAATATATTTCATTTTAGCAAGTTACGGCATCTCCTTAAGTTAACCGTCAAAATCGGGTTCAAGTAACATCATATAATATCACGTAGCATGTATTCATATTTAAAGGATACTTTACATGCTTGTATAACTTTTCCAAATCCAATCGTACATGGTATAGGTTCTTAAGTTAATACTTAAAGCCATTCAAGGACACGAACTCATATGGTCTAACATGGTCGCTTTTAAACACATAAGATATTCATATAACTTGTATTAGTCATGCTCATGAGTACTCGTATTGCATATATGTAGCTAGCATTGTTATTATCTTGAAAACATGCTTTGTTCATGCTAAACTTTAATCATGGCAACTAATCATGGTATATATACATGCATGACACATGAATGAGTCTAAGAGTACTATCACATGTGTTCATAAATGTCAAATTCTAATTCTCGTCATAACATACCAACGTTCACGTTCAAAGCTTATACTTTGTTAGTATAGTTCATTAATAAGGTCTATCATGTTCATGCTTCCTTATGAAACCCATATACACAAGTTAACATGCTTTTCATGTATTTCAAGGCCCTATAAACATGCTCGAAAAGTCAGAATGTATACATGGTTTTTACATGTCAATATCAACCTTCAAAACTTGTATTTTTGTTAGAAAGGTGCACTAGTTGGGTTCACATGTCCATATTATATCACGGAACCTATATACATAAGTTAGTATGCATTTCATGTGTCTCTAGGTCATACTAACATGTCTCGAAAGTCAGAATATTAACATGCTTCATATATGTTAACGTCGTTCATGAAACTTTAAGTTCGTTTTCAAACTATATGTCGTTTGGTTAACCATGCATGCTAATATACTAAAACATGCTCACATTGCCTCATTAGGTTTATATATAAGTATTAATCATGCTTTCATGCTTGTTTAAACAAAAATCAAACAATTAGTTCATAACAGTTTTGTTGCAGAATGCAGAAAAACTGAACACAGAGGCTGGCGCTGCGGCGCGGCACAGCAGTTCACTACTGGCGCTGCGGCGCGAGTGGCGCTGCGTGCGGCGCTGCGGCGCGGGCTACGGCGCGAGTGGCGCTGCGGCGCGGGCTGCGGCGCTGCGGCGTCGAGGCAGTTTTCTGCAGTTCAGACTGCAGCGAAATCCGACCAAAAACCTCCCATTTCATCGATTTCAACATACCCAAATGCTATTAGACTTGTTTAACTTACTAACACGTACATATATGCTTATATAATAGTCAATAGCAATTATCAATTCCCAATTTCATGAACACCAACCAATTTCACGATATTTGATGTTTTTACAGAAATCTCAGAAATGGAAACACCAAAAATGAAATTGAAGAGCAATGAAGCATATATAGTAATTCTAATCACATATATAAGTCCTTTAAACAACTAATTATTATTCTCAATTCACAAAACAATAACTTCCAACTGAAATCAAGAATTCACGAATAGAAATTTTGACAGAAAATGACAATGAAGATACGAAGAGGATTTATACCTCTGTAAATGATTTAAGCTTGCTGCTATCTCAATAACACTGATATATATATATATATGCTCTCTAGTCTCACTTAGCCAAAATGCTCAGCAAAAGAAATGTGAAGGAGATGAGGCTATATTTATAGAACTCCCGTTATACAGACAAAGCAATTGTATCCCATATCAAACTAACGGATTATAGGAATGCATGAAGGTTATCAAAGGGTAGGTAATTAGTGGTTGGATTCATCATGAATCCCACTCCCTCCACAATCATGAGCTATGAAATGCTAGTTGCTGAGTTTGGGGAGAAGAAGAAGGAATAGGCCTTAGCTGTATGTCAAGCACGTGAAGAGCAAATGGGACACTTAAAATGAGACAATTGATTTAACTCCTCAGCATTTGCAAATACTACACTTGTATACACACCATATACATATGTTATATATATATGTACTCTTAGGTTATAATTTAAATCACAATGTACTTCACATAATGTAATAAGTGTAATTTACACACATATAATCCAGGTACGTTTATCTTACTGATATAATACCATCGGATACTACCACATTACATTATATCATATATTATTAAATTGTATTACTCAACAATTATTTATAATAGATCCATGATACATTATTTTAATGTATATCCACACATCATTTGTCACTTACACATATCATAACATATAGTTACTATACATTTAATTCGCATGCTTGCACATATAATTTCTCATCTTATAATTTGAATATTAATTAATAATATACACATATCCTACATCCATCAATATAATTGTTAACCTCCATAACAATTTAATTAACCCTTATATGATTAATTATCACTTTGATATAAATCTTATTGTATTTATAAACACGTTGCTCATTATTATTAAGTTTCTTGCAATAATAATAATCACATATTGTTAATCGATCCTCATTAGTATTTTATAACAGTTAATTAATATTCTTCGATTAACAATTAATATAGATTAATTGTTCGCTTAAATTAATATAATCCTTCTTATATTACGCCACTGTGCCACACAAGGCAATCAACGAGTTTATCACAAACTCCACCAATTTCTCAATTATTATAATTATTCAATTATATATAATTGAATTAATTCATCTCATAACACAAAATCATTTATATTCAAATAAATTCTCATTTCCATTAATATATTTATTTAATAATATATGGAAATTCTCGGGTATTACAGGAACTAGTAAATTCTTCTATGATCAAAGGTCTTCTGGTACGCTCAAAGCTAACTCTGACAGTACCATCAAAAAATTATTTAATATTTTCTATATTTAATAAATTATTAATAACTGGTTTTTATGGAATTTCACTATGTAAAATACACTGACTAGTTAAAGTAATATCCTTCCAAAGAATGGTTCTAGGAGTTTGGATATTAGTATTACTGGTGCTGCTTTGAACTAAAATAGTATGATCTTTAAGACTTTTATTAAGTGCGTAAACATTTAAATTAGTCTTCATAACTTTATAATAAATTCTGTAAATTAAGGTTATAGGCTGCGATCCCTCAATCATTTGAGTTATCTCACCTGCAGTCTTAATGTTCAAGGTTAAAGCCTTTAGCAAATTAGCATCACTTAGGCTCAGAGGGAGATCAGGAAAGCAATTGAAATGAATAGGTCCATCATGAAGACTTGATTCCATGATACCAATAATGCTACGAGCATAATTAAGGAAGCGAGCATCTCTGAGACACAAAAAGATACTCGAATTAATTTCCTTAATATTTAAAGGTTTAACTGCAACTTGAACTAATCCAATGTGAATAAAATTATAACCTTTCTTCCTATGTTTTTTAATAACATCAGGAGATAAAAAGACTACAACTTTCATATTCTTTATTAATAGCATAGACACGTTCAACAGTTTTAACATTATAATCAGTTTTAAAGTTATCAATAAAGGTTAACTGATAAATATCCTTCGAATATACACTAGGTATGTTCCAATCACTCAAAGTTTGACTAAGGTTTTCATAACTATGTTCTTCTTGGTTAACTATGTTTGGAACAGGATATAAAACTGACCGATTACTAACTGAAGAACTAGATCTGAATAATCTACTCATAATGAAAATTATTTTTTTTAATAATTCTATGTTCTTCCATACATACCCTTCCTACCTTAAGCATATATATATATATATATATATATATATATATGCACCTATACATATACATATTTTAAGAATTCAACTCAAACCATATAGGTTCTTTAAAATTTTTAACTAAATCCTCAAATTCCCCATCCAGGTTTTATTCCTTAACATTTATTTTAATCATTTAAGATTTTATTAATCTTATAAATTCTCGGGTTGTCACATTCATCCCTTCTTCTAAGAATTTCGTCCCCGAAATTACAGCCTACTAATCCCTACTCCTTTTATTCATCAAAACTAGATTTTCAACTTAACCTTTATCTGATTTCATTCTCATTTAATGAGTACAGACGGCTTCCTTCTATGAGGAATTATTCTATTATCATATTCTACCCAGACTTCTCCCCAAGGAGTTAAAAAAACTTTTCAAATTATGCTGAGTGGCTATGAACTTTCATTTTTTTCAATTTCAAAAAGGTTTAAACAGAAATTCATCTGTAAACCGCTCTGTTCTTACGGACACAATGGGTGATCAGCCCGTATGCCCTGCATTGATCAGATGCTATATGCTGGAACGACATTCGCGTTCATCATCACCGCCTTTGGCGCAACATATTTCCCAATTTAGGGATGTTCATACTCAGCCTGAAGCCCGAATCAAAACAATATAGTTCGGGATAAGTTCTCAAAGAATACTTTGAATTTTCATAAATATTTGTCTAACTGAATCAAATAGCATTAGATATATATTACTAATTCCAATATCAATCAAAACATGTGTCTGACCAAATTTAATTGACACTTGAATATTCTTTAAAATTCTAAAAAATATTTTATGACGTCATTATATCGCACTGTATTTACAGTCCGTTGAAGATTCCGTCATTTTTGCAACTTTGTCATAAAATAATATACCATAGTGGGCTGACGATCTTTAGATCACATCCAACATTAGGTAAAACTGTATTGATAACTCCATCATTTTTATCATCTTTGCACCAGGTTTCATGATGCATTAATGATGAAAAAAAATACGTTTTGATATTTTAAATAATCTTTGTCTAGCCGAAACAATTAGCGTAGACTTTTCTTTTAAACGGTTCAAAAATCTTTAAAAATTAGTTTGTGTTATCATTCCGCATGTAACGATGTGTCAGGGTCCCGAAGTCCACACATACACAATTATCACTATGTTTTGAGGATAACAAAACTTCATTTTTGGTGTTATCATGCCACAACAGGTAACAATGTGTTAGTGGCAATTGTAACCATGTGTTGCTGACAACAAAATTCATTTATATTTATAAAGGCACATTAGTGCGAATTTAGCTTGATGTCCAAAAATTTCGAAGTCTAGCATAGCTAGAAAATTTAGAATACCTATTCTTCCACCAACTTCAATTCTTCTAATGATCAATTGCTTAATATTTCTATCTATTTCTATTATCCTCAATCCTTCATTCATAATTTTCCTATACCCTCGTATAGTTCATCAAACATTCCACACGTTATGAGTTCAGGAACTTACCATAATCATATGAGTTCAGGAACTTATCATAGTCAGACCAAAGTCGTCCATTCGCTAAGGGGTTCAACCATACGATTATGAGTCGCGAATTTACCATAAATGTGAGTTTAAAGAACTCGCACCTAATCTTAAATTCTCTACCTATCCATTATACACATGAGAAAAGAATCACCTTCTCATCATACATATAGCGAATAGCGCGACACCGATATTTCAATGATTATTAATGTGATAAACTAAGTAGTCGTTAGACCAAGCACAAAACCCCCGCCCATACAAAGGTTTGTACAACTCAGCTATCACATGAGTCCTCAATTGAAATCCCACATAATCCTAGCTCCCTATTTACTCGATACGAATTTCATTTAATCCGTATCTACAATTCACAACTCTTTCCTGAGTTTTAATAGTACAATTTCATAGTACAACTATCCTACAGCAATTCTGCTATAACGTTTTCAATCAAACGATTGATCATCTGTCCTCCTATGACCTCATCAGATCACGTTGTAATATGATATTATAATCGTATTATATTACGATTCTTTTCTATGTTATGATCGTTTTGTTTTACGATCTTCTTTCCCTTTATACTTTTAGTCTTTTAGACTCTATCTGTTCATTACTAATGTTCATCTTTATTATCAGAGTTAGGAAACTCTGGATCTTTATAACTTGTCAGGATTCTTCTTTGAATCTTATTGACTTACCAATACCTTGCCCAAATTCATCGCTTAAATTTCAAACTCTATTTGAGTTTATTCCTTATTCTCATCCTTGCAGTTATAGCCTAAGGTAACCCTACCTAAGGTTTATAACTTACAGCTTTGATACCAACTGTAGCGCCCCCAAATCCGGGTCCCCAGAACCTCGGACCTGGTACGTTACGCTACATCATTTTTATAACTATTGCGGAAGATATAAACATAAATTATTTATACAATAACCTTTACACATAATTCCCAAGGTCTGCAACCTTAACTTAATACCTGCATTTAATATCCTACACGACATACAATGTCAATTGTATCCTATACTATTACCATTTAACCGTATAATAATTCCATCCTGAAACTTGTCTTTGCCTTTGACTGTGTCCGAAGTTTCTTCTTTAATCTGAAATGTTTATCATGATATAGCAAGGGTGAGCAACAAGTTTGCCCAATAAGTTTAAATTCAGATGAAGATATATCATGATTGAAAAGAATAATAAACTGACAAACTTTCAACAATATAAGAATTGTTAAAGAACATGAATCAATAATGTTGAATAGCCAACAATGAACATGAATAAATTCAACTGATCCTTATGGTAATGAAGGTGATCAGCCTTTTATACCTGATGAACATATGCAACATGCACTAAGTGCGAATCAATAATCAGTATAGATGTGAATAATTAACAATAATTATTCACGAACATGCTCTGAAATATAACTCAAAGTTTGAGTTAGAGAAAACTTGCCTGAATCGTCGATTACTGCTACGCAATCTAATTTAATCGCTTCATTGGAAAGACCTATCAGTTATAAGATTGATCATTCAATTAGCATAACATACTTTATAAGTAAACTATCTAACATTTAAATACATAGTCAAATATTAGATAACCTTAACACTATACATATACACAAGTCTAAACCTAGCACACATCGAGTCTTTAATAATATTCAATATAACATATTGAGTGGTTTCCCACAAACAACTAACAAATTAGTTTCCGTCTAGTCTACACTATTTTCACAGTGAGTTAGATCAGTTACTAATTCGTAGATCCCTTCCCCATATGAAGGAGTCGTTTAGCCCAGCTACTATACATCAAGCATTAAAGAGTACGATTGTACTACTTTAAACTTAACACTATTTTATCATATAACTTATGAATTAATACTTAGTCTTTCATTTTATAAGTCTTTTATAACTAAGTAAGTCGAATTCCTAATCCAGCAACCTGGATTCAAACTGAACTATAATCTAGCAACCTGGATTCCCACAATCCCACAATCCCACAATCCAACAACCTGGATTCAAACTGACATCCAATCAAGTAATCTGGATTATCCAAACAGACCAATTCAGCATCCTGGATTGTCTAAACATCTCATCCAGCAAATTGATGGCCAATCCAACAAACTAGATTGCAAACCAGAAATCTGATGGCCAATCCGGCAAGCTGGATTCCCCTTTTTTAATCTAATCATCTTATTATTTTTTTTAGCTTTTTTCCACATATAAATACATGTATTCCATACACAAAAATAATTTTTCAGGAATTTTTCAATTTCCTTTAGTAATTTTCAAAAATCAATTTCTAGTTAATTCCTTAAGAAATTTGCTACATCACGTTTAACTCCAAAAATTCCTAACTCTTGGCGGGATCTTACATATGTTAACGTGAGCTTCAAGTTTAAATTTCGTGACCATCGGAGTTATACAACTCCGGTTATAGGGATTTTCGTCAAAAAAATGAATAAATTAAAATAGTCATAACTTGTTCAATTTAATTCAGAATGAGCTCATTTTTGGACAAAAACTACTTTATCCCATATATTTTCATGTCCCAGATGGCTGGAATTTATTTTATAAAATAAGTGGACGAAACTGCACTTTAAAAATCCGGACAGCCTACTTTTATGGTTTTTCAGATTTTTCCTACTTTGCTAAAAACTGTTCACACAGAAATTTATATGGAATTTTTTAGTGATTCCGCTTGGATATGTTAGAAGACTTCTAGATCGAACTCTAGAAATTAACCACACTTAAAAATTCAAAGTACACTAGGAGATATGGTCATTTGAATTTCATGTTGCGTTTTTTCAAAAATCTGATTTTCAAATCTTTGTGTTTTGTAATAAAACTTCCTAGATCTCTTGATTAAACAAGCATTAAACATCAAAAATCATTATAATACATACTAATACACCTTAAGATCATGGATCTACCATGATCTATTGCATCAAACTTACACCAAATCCAAGCAAAACATACTTTAGGCTAGTAAAATTAAAATTTTCTAACCTTTAAAACATAGTTTCTTTTTTCTTATTTTTGATCTACTTTAGATACACAAAATGGTTAAATCTAAACACCACATGCTCTAAATCATGTAGATCTAGAGTTTTGAAGTTTTGAAACCTTAAATCTACATATTATCAAAAATAATTACACAAAAGAGAATAAACTAGTGTTTGGGTTATACCTTTTTTTGATTTATCAAAGTGGATGATGATTTTGGGTAAAAGGAAGATCAAAGTCTCTTCCTTTATTTCCCTTACCCATCCGAAATCTCCCTCTCCCTCTTGACTCTCTCTAGTATTCTTACTTAGCTTGTTAAAAAATGAGATGAAAGAGAAAGAGAATTGATTTTTGTTTGTTAAATGTATAGATATAATTAATATATCTCACATCCATCTCCCATCTAATCTCTCTTTCTCTTCCCTAATCATATAGTGGTTGCTTGCAAGCTAATTTAAATGTGTTGGGCAAATAAAAGGTTGACACATGGAAGAGTTGGGGAGAGTTATTGAGAGTAGGTAAGGATTTGGTAAATCAATGATTACATTCCTCCCCTCTCTTCTTCTCCTAATGGGCCGGCCATATGGCCTTTATTTACCCCCATTTTATTTTCTTTTAATGCTTCATTTAGCTTAACTAATGTCCAAAACGTCCCTCTATAATTGGGCTAATGTCTTGGGTTCCAAATTAATTCTTTTGGGCTCCTTAATTAAACCTATGGGCCATTCTTTTAATTTCTTTGGCTACTAATTAAAATAAACTTGGGCTACCTTACATAATTAGTCTTGGGCTGCTAGTATACTAGATAATTAAATCTAGTATTGGGCTAGTTTACAAATTTAGTCACTCTTAATTGAATTGGCTACAAGTCCCATACTTAAATAAACTATTGAGCTTGTTTAATAAAATAGTTGGGCCATGTAAATTAACATAGTCCACTAAATTTTAATTCTATCCTACCCTAATTATTTAATTAGGATTTTTATTCACTCAATTTGTATATCAAATCCTTGCTCATGAAAAATTTATTACCTAACCCAATTAGACTTGCTTTAACTAGGTTATGAAATTAACAAATGGAAATAATAAAATAAATCTCTTAGAGCTAGTTAATATTTTAAATATTAATATTCTCCCATGCCATAACCCTTAGGTTATTTAATTCCTATACCTAATTTATATATTAGGCTACATTAATTTCTTTTATTTGCTTATTATATAATAAATAAATATAAGCAATCAAATAATATACATACTCATACCAAATAATTTAATACTTTGAGAAATGTACCACAAATCTCATATTATCTTTATTCTTATCATTCCTCTTGCTAATATATATATATATATATATATATATATATATATATGCACATATACATATACATATTTTAAGAATTCAAAACAAACCATATAAGTTCTTTAAAATTTTTAACTAAATCCTCAAATTCCCCATCTAAGTTTTATTCCTTAACCTTTATTTTAATCATTTAAGATTTTATTAATCTTATAAATTCTTTAGTTGTCACAAAGAGAGGATCTTGTGCTTCATGCATGCCAAGTTTGTAAACTACTTTGGCAAGATAAGGAAGATAACAAGAAAAATTATGTATTGATTCTCTTTATTTTTAATGTTTGATTTCTTATTTGGTGGGTTTTTGATGAAACAAAAGTCTTAAGTTTGATCTTTGATAAACTCTTCATCTATTGGTGTATAAATATTTTATTTGATGATCAAAACATTTTTGAAGTTGAATATAAGATCAAAAGGGAGATTTGTACCAAATGAGTAGAGAAAGGCACATGCATGCATGCACTAGGTGATTTTATGATAGATTCTTGTGATGCATATTGAATATGGTTAATATCATGATTAGAGTGTTAAATCTTGAGTTTAACAAATGAGACTTGTGGATTTATATGAGTTCATATGGTGAGATTTGGAAAAAGGAAGTTAAATGGATTTTTGAAGGATGTTTTGGTTAACTAGTATGCTTTATCATGTGCATGTCGAGATCTACAAGTGATATTTGCGGTTTTCTTTCTTGGTATACTAGATGCATGAGTTAAGGGCTAAACCAGTTTGGAATCACTTAAATATGTTTTAAAATGAGCAAAATATGGATTAAATCCCAAACTACCCAACTGTTGAAAACATGTTACTGATTAGTGACTTGTGGACTATTTTCCGTAACCAAAACAAACTCAAATTTGGTGTTTAATATATGTCAAACGTAGTTCGGGAAAATAAGAATCCAACGATACCAAATGGACCCAAATTCGAGATGTAGATCTCGAGATATGAGCATTTCCGTAAAGGACCTCAAATTTGGAAAACAACTAAACTGTTGTGAATTTTCCTGCTGATCAGTCATTTTGGCACTGATTTTCGGGACCTTAACAAAATAGAATCTGATATTTGATGAATGAAAATTGGAGATCAGGAAGATATGAATCCAACGCCTTTGACGGAACCGAAATCTGAGTTGTAGACTTTGTTCTACGGGCGTTTCTGTGAAGGACCCCCGAATCTAAAAATTTTGGGCGAAAATTTGAGTGTTATTATGGAACAAAATGAAAGCAAGATATTGTAATAAATAACTTTAAGACCACTAAGGGGCTATTAAGTTAAATACATATAAAATGAATTATAATTAATGATTTAATTATTATTTAAATGATGTTAAGTAATAATTAAAATGGGTTAGTGTTAGTAAGATAACTACTTATTATTTAACTAAGCTTAAATAAGAAATTGAGTAATCAATTAATTAATTATTATTTAATTAATATTAAATAATGATTAAAGTATAATTAAGTAAGATTAAGTAATTACTTACTTACGTTAACATGAAATTTATATAATTAATTATTTATTTGAATAATAAATAAAGATGAATGTTAATTAATTATCATTTTAAAATAATAAGGAATAATTAAAGAAGAATGAAGTGAATAAATCAAATATTATTTATTCAAAGATGAGGGAGTTATTAATTATTATTTAATGATAAATAATAATTTAATTGTCTATTATTTAATTAGCATTAAATAATGAGGAGTTATAATTGGTTATTTGTAAGTAATAACTAAAGGTAAATAGTTAATTACTATTTAACTAATATTAAATGGTAATCGAAGGAAGAGGGAGTTAACAATTGAACGAAATTAAATAACTCCTTAATTAAACAATTAAAGTAAATTGTTTAAAGATCTAATAAGTGTTTATTCCTTAAGGAAAGCTTTATTAATTATTCAATCATTAACCTAAGATCAATTAAATATCTTATAGGATTAATGATAGTACATTAGATGCATGTACCCGGTGAATGTATTATTGGTGAGATAATAATACGAGTTAGCGTATTGATGAAATATACGCAGTATTAATTTATAGATCTACCTTATCAATGATAGGTCATTCAAAGATTGTTAATTAAAGCTAGAAAGTTGTAGCTCGATGAACAGGCAAGTTTTCTTTAACTCAACCTTGAGTTATATTTCAAAGCATGTTCGTGAATAATTATTGTTAATTATTCACATCTATACTGATTATTGATTCGCACTTAGTGCATGTTGCATATGTTCATCAGGTATGAAAGGCTGATCAACTTCATTACCATTTGTTTCAGTTAAATTTGTGCTTGTTCATTATTGGCCATTCATCACTATTATATCGGTCATTCAGTTATGTAAATTGATTCATATTTTTTCACAAATATTATATGGTTGAAAGTTTGTTAGCTTATTATTCTTTTCTATCATGATATATCTTCTTTTGAACTTAAACTTGCTGGGCGAACTTGTTGCTCACCCTTGCTATATCATGATAAACATTTTAGATTAAAGATGAAACTTCGGACACAGTCAAAGGCAAAGACAAGTTCTAGGATGGAATTGTTATACTGTTAAAATGGTAATAGTATAGAATACAAATGATATTGTATGTCGTGTAGGATATTGAATGCAGGAATTAAGTTAAGGTTATAGGCCTTGGGAATTATGTTGTAAAAGTTATTGTATAAATAATTTATGTTTATATCTTCCGCAATAGTTATAGAAATGATGTATCGTAACGTACCAGGTCCGAGGTTCTTGGGACCCGAATTTGGGGGCGTCACAGTTGGTATCAGAGCTGTACGTTATAAACCTTAGGTAGGGTTACCTTAGGCTATAACCGCAGGGATGAGAAATAGGAATAAACTCAAATAGAGTTTAAGTTCTAAGCGATGAATTTGGGCAAGGTATTAATAAGTCAATAAGATTCAAAGAAGAATCCTGACAAGTAATAAAGATCCAGAGTTACCTAACTCTGATAATAAAGATGAACAGTATTAATGAATAGATATAGTCTGAAAGACTAAAAGTATAAAGGGAAAGAAGATCGTAAAACAAAACGATCATAAGATAGGAAAGAATCGTAATATAATACGATTATGATATGAGATCACAGCGTGATTTGATGAGGTCATAAGAGGACAGATGATTAATCAAATGATTGAAAACTTTATAGCAGAATTGCTGTATGACAGTTGTACTATGAAATTGTACTATTAAAACTCAAGAAAGAGTTGTGAATTGTAGATACGGATTAAATGAAATTAGTATCCAGTATTGAGGGAGTTAGGATTATGTGGGATTTTAATTGAGGACTCATGTGATTGCTAAGTTGTACAAACCTTTCTATGGGCAGGGGTTTTGTGCTTGGTTTAACGACTACTTAGTTTATCACATTGATAACTATTGAAATTTCGGTGTCGCGCTATTCGCTACATGTATGATGAGAAGGTGATTCTTTTCTCATGTGTATAACGAATAGGTGGAGATTATAAGATTAGGTGCGAGTTCTTAAAACTCATATGTATGGTAAGTTCGTGACTCATAATCGTATGGTATGTTTTTGAACCCTAAGCGTATGGACAGTTCCTGATTGGTTCTTGAACTACGTATTGCTAGGATAAGTTCCTGAACTCATATTATTATGGTAAGTTCCTAAACTCATAACGTGTGGTATGTTTGATGAACTATACGGGGGTATAGAAAAATTGTGAATGAAGGATTGAGGATAATAGAAATAGATAGAATTATTAAGCAATGGATCATTAGAGCAATTGAAGTTGATGGTGAAAGCATATGTATTCCAAATCTTCTAGCTGTGCTATACTTCAAAATTTTTGACATCAAGCTAAATTCGCACTGATGTGCTTTTCGAAATAAAATGAACTTTTGTTATCTTCACAATATGGTGACAAGGGTGCGGAGATGGACTTTGAGCCATTATCACATCGTTACCTGTTGCGGCATGATAACATCAAAAATGAATTTTTGGTTATCTTCAAAACATGGTTACAATTGTGTATGTGTGGACTACAAGACCCTGACACATCGTTACCTGTTGTGACATAATAATTCCAAAATTAATTTTCAATAGTTTTAAATGGTTTAAAGAAGAGTCTACACTAATTGTTTCGACTAGACAAAAATGATTTAAAATATCAAAATGTATTTTATATATCATCATTGCATCATGAAACCTGGTGCAAGGATGATAAAAACGATGGAGTCATTAATGCAGTATTGCCTAGTGTTGGATGTGATCTAAAGATCATCAGCCCACTATGGTTTATTGTTGTATGACAAAGTCACAAAAATGACAGAATCTTCAACAGACTGTAAATACAGTGCGGTATAATGACGTCATAAAATGATTTTCAGAATTTTAAAGAAATTTCAAGTGTCAATTAAATTTGGTCAGACACATGTTTCGATTGATATTTGAATTATTGGTATACGTCTAAGCTATTTGATTCAGCTAGACAAATGTTTATGAAATTCAAGTATTATTTGAGAGCTTATGCCAAACCAAATTATTTTGGTGCCGAATCTTATTTTAAGTTGGTATAAAATAGGTACAAGTTGGTATCCGACAAAAGTTGGTGTCAGCATTATGTGATACAAGTTGGTGCCAAATTGACAAAAGTTGGTGTCAAGTTAATGCAATTGGTATCAAATTTAAACAAGTTGGTGTTCCGGTTACAGATGAATTTTTGTTCAAACCGTTTCGAAATTGAAAAATAAAAGTTCATGGTCTATATGACCCCTCAGCATGATATGAAATTTTTTAACTCTTTAGAGTGATGTTGTGGTAATATATGATGATGGGTATGAAATAGTATGAACTCGTTGTGTACGTGTAGAATCTGATATAATTTGATAAAGGTTAAGTTGAAAACCTAGTTTTGATGGATAAAAAGAGTAGGAATTAATAGGCTGTAATTTCGAGGATGAAATTCTTAGAAGAAGGGGTGAATGTGACAACCCGAGAATTTATAAAATTTATAAACTCTTAAATGATTAAATAAAGGTTAAATAATAAAACCTAGACTAGAAATAGAGTATGAATTTAAAAATTTTGTGAAGGACTTATATGGTTTTGTGTATGTAAAATATTTGATTTCTTATATTTGTTTATTATATAATAATCAAATAAAAGAAACTAATGTAACCTAATATATATATATATATATATATATATATATATATATATATTAGGTATGGAAATTTAAATAACCTAAAGGTTATAATAGGAAAGAATGTTAGTATTTAAATTTTTACTAACCTATAACAGATTAAGTTTATTATCTCAACTTATTAATTTTATAATCTAAGTATAACACGTCTAATTGGGTTATGGAATTAAAGATTTATGTGTAAGGAATTATTTGTGTAGCCCAATATAATATTTTTAAGACAAGTATATTGATGGCCCAATTTATTTATGGGTGGAAGCTCAAGTTTAATTTTGTTAGTAAGTAAACAAGAAAAAGATGCAAGCCCAAGTGAATTAAAGCAAAGCCCAAGCTTAGCCCAATAGGAGAGAAATTATTGGACCTTTTGTAAGTTAAGTGAGGAATTAAGAAAAACAAAACTTGGACCAAAGAAGGCCCAAGTGGCCGGCCCAAGCTAGGAAAGAAATGGAGAGATTTGGTGAGATATGCTTAGATTTGCTAAAGATTACGAGAGAGAAAGAAAAGATATTGGATAGATTTTGTAAAGATATGGAGAGATTTGGTGAGATATGCTTAGATTTGCTAAAGATAAGAGGGAGGAGATAGAAGATATTGGGAGATTTAGAATAGATATATAAGTTATATCTGCACCTACTGCTAGCTTATAAATAAACCCATCTCATTTGCAAATAAAGAGTTTACTCATTTTCATTTCATTCTCCAAGTTAGCTAGCAAAAGAAAATCAAAACATAGAGAGAAAATAGGGAGAGATTTTCGGCCAAGAGGAAGAAGAAGAGAGGATCTTGTGCTTCATACATGCCAAGTTTGTAAGCTACTTTGACAAGATAAGGAAGATAGCAAGAAAAACTAGGTATTAATTCTATTTATTTTTAATGTTTGATTTCTTATTTGGTGGGTTTTTGATGAAACAAAAGTCTTAAGTTTGATCTTTGATAAACTCTTCATCTATTGGTGTATAAATGTTTTATTTGATGATCAAAATATTTTTGAAGTTGAATATAAGATCAAAAGGGAGATTTGTACCAAATGAGTAGAGAAAGTCACATGCATGCATGCACTAGGTGATTTTATTATAGATTCTTGTGATGCATGTTGAATATGGTTAATATCATGATTAGAGTGTTAGATCTTGAGTTTAACAAATGATACTTGTGGATTTATATGAGTTCATATGGTGAGATTTGGAAAAAGGAAGTTAAATGGATTTTTGAAGGAATTTTTGTTTAACTAGTATTCTTTATCATGTGCATGTCGAGATCTACAAGTGATATTTGAGGTTTTCTTTTTTGGTATGCTAGATGCATGAGTTAAGGGCTAAACGCCTTTGGAATCACTCAAATATGTTTTAAAATGAGCAAGATATGGATTAAATCCCAAACTACCCAACTGTTGAAAATATGCTACTGATCAGTCACTTGTAGCCTATTTTTGGTAACCAAAACAAACTCAAATTTGGTGTTTGATATATGGAAAACGTATTTTGGAAAAATACAAATCCAACGATACCAAATGGACCCAAATCCGAGATGTAGATCTCGAGATATGAGTATTTCTGTAAAGGACCTCAAATTTGAAAAACAACTAAACTGTTGCGAATTTTCCTGCTGATTAGTCACTTTGGAACCAAAATACGAATCCAACGCCTTCGACGGAACCAAAATCCAGCGCTTCCGACGGAACCAAAATCCGAGCTGTAAACTTCGTTCTACGAACGTTTCTGTGAAGGACCCCAAATATGGAAATTTTGGGCGAAAATTTGAGTGTTATTATGGAACGAAATGAAAGCAAGATATTGTAATAAATAACTTTAAGGCCACTAAGGGGCTATTAAGATAAATACATATAAAATGAAATATAATTAATAATTTAATTATTATTTAAATGATGTTAAGTAATAATTAAAATGGGTTAGTGTTAGTAAGATAACTACTTATTATTTAACTAAGCTTAAATAATAAATTGAGTAATCAATTAATTAATTATTATTTAATTAATATTAAATAATGATTAAAGTATAATTAAGTAAGATTAAGTAATTACTTACTTAAGTTAATATGAAATTTATAGAATTAATTATTTATTTGAATAATAAATAAAGATGAATGTTAGTTAATTATCCTTTTAAAATAATAAGGAATAATTAAAGAATAATGAAGTGAATAAATCAAATATTATTTATTCAAAGATGACGGAGTTATTAATTATTATTTAAAGACAAATAATAATTTAATTGTCTATTATTTAATTAACATTAAATAATGAGGAGTTATAATTGGTTATTTGTAAGTAATAACTAAAGGTAAATAGTTAATTACTATTTAACTAATATTAAATGGTAATCGAAGGAAGAGGGAGTTAACAATTGAACGAAATTAAATAACTCCTTAATTAAACAATTAAAATAAATTGTTTAAAGATCTAATAAGTGTTTATTCCTTAAGGAAAGCTTTATTAATTATTCAATCATTAACCTAAGATTAATTAAATATCTTATAGGATTAATGATAGTACATTAGATGCATGTACCCGGTGAATGTATTATTGGTGAGATAATAATACGAGTTAGCGTATTGATGAAATATACGCAGTATTAATTTATAGATCTACCTTATCAATGATAGGTCATTCAAAGATTGTTAATTAAAGCTAGAAAGTTGTAGCTCGATGAACAGGCAAGTTTTTTTTAACTCAACCTTGAGTTATATTTCAAAGCATGTTCGTGAATAATTATTGTTAATTATTCACATCTATACTGATTATTGATTCGCACTTAGTGCATGTTGCATATGTTCATTAGGTATGAAAGGCTAATCACCTTCATTACCATTTGATTCAGTTAAATTTGTTCATGTTCATTATTGGCCATTCATCATTATTGTATTGGCCATTCAGTTATGTAAATTGATTCATGTTCTTTCACCAATATTATATGGTTGAAAGTTTGTTAGCTTATTATTCTTTTCCATCATGATATATCTTTTTTTGAACTTAAACTTGTTGGGCGAACTTGTTGCTCACCCTTGCTATATCGTGACAAACATTTCAGATTAAAGATGAAACTTCGGACGCAGTCAAAGGCAAAAACAAGTTCCAGGATAGAATTGTTATACTGTTAAAATGGTAATAGTATAGAATACAAATGATATTGTATGTCGTGTAGGATATTGAATGCAGAAATTAAGTTAAGGTTACAGACCTTGAGAATTATGTTGTAAAAGTTATTGTATAAACAATTTATGTTTATATCTTCCGCAATAGTTATAGGAATGATGTATCGTAACGTACCAGGTCCGAGGTTCTTGGGACCCGGATTTGGGGGCGCTACACCAACTAGTAGACATATTCACAAAACCCCTGGGTGAAGAAAGATTTTGTACTCTAAGAAGAGAACTTGGTATATGTCTGGTATAGATATATGGTCTACATTCTTTAAGGAAATTAGATACACAATCTAGATATCACGACATAATTTGCTGCCTTAAATAAGCTAAAAATCTATTCAGATTTCTTTTACCAAACACGGCTCCACGACTTTCCATATCTCGATAACACGCACACACGTTAAATCATAATCTACTTTACTTTTTCGGCTTCTTCATCACTTCATCATTCCAACCGTCCCTGAAACCATCACTTGCTCTCAAACCCTCTTTGTCACAATGCGAACCAGACTTGCAAAACATCTTCATGATGAATCTGACGACGAGACGCCTCTGCCATCTCCGCCCTCTCAACCTCCGGTTCGCTCCTCTCGTACACTGAAACGGAAGCAACCGTCGATAACAACCATCTCTGGTGACTCCTCCTCTGTAGAATCTAAAATAAGTCTGCCCTCTCCTCCATCTGTTGGTACTTCTACTAGGTCCAAACGCCGTCGAATTAAAGAATCTACACCCGGATCTCCACCTATGTCGGTAATACCATTATCTTTGTCTCTGCATAATGTTCCTAAAAATTTCTTTAGAGGCCATAACTTCGAACTGCGTTTTAAATCCTCTATTTGTCAAAAATTGTTTGTTTATGAGAAAACAATTGATATGTTTTTCTATCAAAACTCCCCTCTTCAACATCTCCTTGAAATATGTGGTTTAGCATTGCTGAGTTTTCCTCCACCTACGGCTTATCCGAAGTTGGTCCAGTAATTTTACACCAACTTCCAGCATAATGGTGACTGTTATACTTCCTATGTCAAAGGAAAGTCCTTATTTTTTACTGCTATGGACTGAGGAAGCATTCTGTCTATCCCCTTTTCGGGTGATTGTCCTCTTGACAAACTTCAAACTATAATGGTGGACCCCACTTTGACTACCATGACTCTTCCAAAAACTGTTGATGTGTCCCCCACTGCTATGGTCCTACACAAATTATTGAGATATAATCTCTTACCTCGTATCGGAGGTGGGGGTGACTTTATATATCAGGATTTGGTCTTGGTCGCTCTACTTATGAAAGGGAATCCTTTTAATTTTGCTCTTATGATGTTGCAGAACATGGTCAATTGTATCAAACACTCCAAAAAGTGTCTACCCTATAGGTGTTTTCTCACAAAACTGTTCAATCACTTTCAAATCTCCTTAGACAATGTAGTTTCAATCACCATCACTGATTCCATCAATTTTGTGAATCTCAAAAGTTCCCATATCACTCTGGTTAATGGCAAGTTCGTGCGAATTGTCCCCTCCATACCTAATTCCATCCCCTTTGCTACACAACCCACTTCTCCTGAAATATTAACTCTTCTCAATACTCTTGTTACTAATCAAACCACTCTCTATGCTGATGTAAAAGATATTCAACATCGCCTTTTTGTGTTAGAAAAGGGTAAACTTCCCATCAGTCGAGCAGAACTGCACACTATCTTTCGCACTGTGGAGGATGAATTCATTGATTTACAAGCCGTATTTGAACTGCATACCAGGACCATAGTGGAATATCTGCAAAGAAAAATGAATCGTAATGCTTGCCAACTAAGTACTGAACTAAATTTCATATGCAACCAGGTTGGGTCCCTAGGTTGATTCACTAAAAGGCGTATGAATGATTTAAGTAAAGAATTGCAGGCTGAAACAGTAAATTCTCGCATTCCTGAGTGGCCATAGTGCAACTGGATGGCTGAATACCACGGAGATTTCTTGGACGTCCTTCTACCTCCTCCTACCTTCATTCCTCATCCTCCACGATTTGCAGACACTATGTCCTTGGAGGAAATTGAACATCGTCGGCTACACCGCCCGTATTTCACTGCTCGGGAGGCCAACAATGTTCATATTGATGAAGAGGATGCTTAGGTTCTTTCCCAATCTTTTCCCTCTTTGCTCTTTGCGTCCTCTTTTTGATAGATGCCAAAGGGGGAGATGATTTCTGGCATTTTATAACTGATTTCTTTAAATTTCATGCATGATTAAAGACTTTTATTTAAGACTATGTTTTAAGTGATTGCCGTTGGGATGATTTTATGGTTAACATTTTAATGGTTTAATGATGCTACTGTTGTTTGAAGCATATTGTGAATTATTCTAATAGTTTATTGCAGGCTCTTTAAAACTGCAAATATGCAGAAAGTATGAATCAAGTGTTTGATTCTATTTGTGCCATTTTTGAGATATACATGAAGTTAGGGGGAGCCATAATTATTTTGTTGTCATCATCAAAAAGGGGGAAAATGTTAACTTATGTCATACTCAATCCTAAATGTTTTGATGATGACCAGATTATATCTCTAATCATGCTCTATGAAATTTCAGGAAAAGAATTGGCATCACAGGAATTTTAAGGAGGAAAACACAAAGACTTGAAGATATTGAAGGATGAAAGTCTTATTGAGTCCTAGGAAAACTATGTAAGATCTTTGCATTAATTACTTTCCAATACAAGGCTTTAGGGCATTTACATTTGCATATATATTTATAAAATTATAGAGCTGAACGTGTTACCATAAATCGTGATATAGCATCTTGGAGTAAATGGTCGGTTAAATTAATTCCATGAATTATGCTTCATATAATTACGTAATCTAAGGGAAGCAATTAGATTTGTTTTACCGACCCATTGAAGATATGGTAATAATCTTTATGCTTTACTAGTGGCTGCGATAATGCATGGTATTTATGGTAAGGTAATCAAACTATTATTGGGCTTCCAGAAATTAAGTTACTAATATATATCCATATATCATGATTCCTGTCTCCTAACGTTGCTTCACATAAAAAGGGAATTATAAGGGATTGATATATCAGTGACTATAAGATTGCACGGAAATATGGGAATTGATCAGACTGCCTTATTTAAATCACGTGAGATCCAATGATTGTAGGCTACAGACTCATGAATATCCTATTTGATTCTAGCAAATGCATTTCTTTTCTCACAACATATCTTATATATATATATATATAATATATATATATATGACCGAAGATATATATGGAGGTGATCACGTAATGAATATATTTAAATCATGCTTGGATAAATTTGTGGTGGTGTTTATTGATGATATCTTAATATACTCCAAGACATGGGAGGAAGATGCGGAGCATTTGAGAGAGGTATTAGATGTAACGCCCGAGAAAATCGAACGTTTATGTAAATGAATTTTTATTTAATTTATTGAATAAAATTTGAATTATTTGATTATTAAACTGAGTAAGTAAATTATAGGTCATTTTATGACCTAGAGAATGCAGAAATGTGTAGGATTCTGGCTACGTGTTAGGAATAAATGATATGAATTTATAAGACGAAAAAAAGGGTTTCTGAGAATAAAAATATTTTGGAAAAAGACGAAATAGACCCTATTTAACCCTAAGGGTTAGGTTTGAAGACCCTAGGCCATTTTGAGAGTTCGGGATGTCAGAATGACATTCTGTCGGAAGATTTGACGGTAATATACCGTGAAAAGTTAAGTTAGCCAAGAAAAGTTTTCTCGGGAGGAAAAGTACGGGAATCACTATTCATCCGTTTCTGCTGGGGAATTTAGTTTGAAATTCCGAGAAACGCATAATGATAGGATTTCGATATGAGATGGAATATGTAATAATATTTCATTTATGACTCACGAAGTTTTCGCATAGGGACTTGAAATCTTAACTGTTAAGGAAAGTGATCTAATGAAATAATTGTTTATGTATAATAATAAATGATTACTGTACGGAAAGAATACGTGTATAATACGAGGTATTATACAAGAATAATACGGAGAGAATACGAGAATTATACTACGTACAATACAAATTTTTATACGGAGTAAATACGTTAAAACGAATTGAATTGGAATTAAAAGTTGATAAGTTTGACCAGTGGGTCGAACCATTGGGTAAACGGGTGGTTTTAACCCATGGTTCAACCCACAACCCATGTTGGACATAGCAAAACAAGGCCACATGGGAGCATGTGGGAGCACAAGGGGGGACATGGTTGGCCATGTGCTAGCACATAGGCCTTAACTTGGTGGGAAAGAAAGGAGAGGAGGTGGGAATAGTAGAGGAGGTTGGGCCTAAATGACTCTTCTACCCTAAGCCTTGCCAACTCTATAAATAGAGAGCCTTGTCTTCATATTTTGGTTGTTTGAGAAATCCTAACATCTAGAGAGAAAGATAAGAAGAGAAGCTAGCTTGTGTTTATGAAGACATTTCATCAACCAAGGGGATTAAGAAAGCTTTAAGTATTCCTACTCACTCCACCAAGAACCTTAAAGGTATTCCCATAAGGAACAATATGTAAAACTTTCTTTTCTTTCAATATTAGTGTTGATAGAGAAGTGTTAAAGAAAGCTTGAACCCTAAGAAGTTATAAGGATGGCTTAATAGTGAACTAAGAACCTTAACAAGCCATGCATGAGGGAAGACTAAGAATTGATTAGGTACTAATAATGGACTTAATAAATTCATAGGAAATGGACTAATGAACATGTGAAACTATAAAAAACTTAAATGTTTTGAATGATTAAAATTAGTAATAATCAACCATGGGATTGATTCCAAGTGGTTTGGAGTAATAATAATGAAGAACGAAGATTCGGCGAAAGTTACGCGATTAGACGATAATCGTTGAAAACGTAAATTTCTCAGATTAAAAGTTAAAAGTCTCTGTGAGCATCGAAAATGATGGTTTTCGATTGCAACACGTGAATTTAGGTAAATAAGACTTACGAGGGAAAGAACGGATTGATTCCGACGTAAAACGAAGATTTGAGCGTCGAACGTTCACGAACGTTTAACGTAAATGTAAAAATGGACTAATCAGCGAATTTCTCGCCGACGGATTTGGAAACGAATTCAGACTCGATAGGATGGTAAAGCATGTCGTTTATGAACTTTTGGCTTTGAAACGAACTAATTCCGAGTTATAGCGATCAAGTTACGGACTCTTGAATTTTAGAATTTTCAAAGACTTAGAAAATTTTTCTAAGTTGCATAGCTCGCGCCGCAGCGCCACACCCGGGAAAAAGCTCTGGAGAGTAGCACTGCAGCGCCACTCCAACAGTAAAATCTGGAGCCGTAGCGCCAGCATGTCAAAAAATTATGACAGTGTTAGTAATTACTTAACCTTTTGCATATCATTAAGGGGCTAATATGTGATGAATATACACTCTTTAAACAACATGTTTAACCAAGGGTGATGAAGATTAAATGTTAATAAACCGTAATGAACATTAAATAACATAAATGAATGTTATTAATTTAACATTTGGATTAAGTTATACAAGAAGGAGAAGTTAGGCTGTACTCGGTATATCGATGATGAATTCTCATAGGTATGCTTCGTGTTATGCTTTGTAGACATTTTAAAGACTGAATAGACTACGTGTAAAGGTTTAGAAGATGCAAAGGCAAGTTTTCTAACTTCGTTCATACCTTACTATGAATGCAAGTTTTTTAAACTCTTGTCTATACATTATGGTTGGACAAGAGGTCATTGTGCATAATTGCTTATGCATAAACTGTTATTAAATAGTCAAAGCCATTTGATTCGGCTAGACTGAGATTTAGCATATTTTGGTGGGTTTTCCACAAATCTTTCCAAAATATATATAATGTTGTGATCCTATGCCAATTACTTGGTACGGATTCTCACGTAAACCTGAGTATGAATAAAACAAAGGTTTTAAACGTCGTTAATTCGATAGGCACGTGAGGTTGCCACCAATTAAATGTAAACACATTTAATGTATGAGTGTTGATCAACATAGAGTACTACAGGCTGATCACCTGGATGTGCTCGTAAGCAATATTGAACTTACGGCCTTCGTGCCGGGTTGTTCCTTTCATGAATGATAACTAAGATATATGGTTCATGGTCGTTGACCAAAATGGATTCCGAAGAGGCTATAAAGTCCTTGGGAATGGTTTTAATGGAATCAAAATGATATTTTGATTATTCTTAAGTACTTTATAACTATTGTACAGTTATTGAAGACCAATGAATATGATTCTTGATTTTGTGGTTTCAAGATATACTGTTTAACTTACTGAGTTGATTATGCTCATTCTTGCTTAAAACTAAATGATTTCAGTTAAGAACGAACGGACAAAAGGATTCGGTAAAGACAAAGGCAAGTCCAAGCTGGACAAGTAGTGACCTTTATAATAGCATAGTATTAGTATTGTATTTACTGATATTATGACATATAACAATGTATTGGTTACGAATACTTGGGAAGAAATTTAATAGAATATAATAATTAGTAAACTTATGCATTGATATTGATGTCCTTAATTGAATGTATGAGTAGATTGTAGCACCGTGTAGCACTATGTCTTGGGTTTGAAGGTACCCAGATTTGGGGGCGTCACTGGTTGGTATCAAAGCCGTAGGTTATAAAACTTAAGGGGTAAAAAAAAACCTTAGGCTATAACCTGGAGAAGTGAAGTAGAAGTTAGAAGTCAACAAACTCGGGTAAAGTTTTGAAAGAAGAAAGTAACCTTAAACATATTAAATGTGATATAAATTATTCATATTTGATTGTATACTAATCCAGTTATTTATGTTTTATATAGATAACAGGAATAATGAACATGTATAATGAAATACATGAGGTTAGCGAGGATTCAGTCAGCTTGATAGAAGTTGTACCAATGCCGGTGGTGGAGGTACCATTAGTGATTTTAGAGGGGACTGATATAGAGGAAAAGGACCCGTCCGAGTACTCTGATAACTTTAACTACGCGTCATTGTTTGAGGGTATATCAGAGGAGGAGGTTAAGTCGGTGTCGATTAATACAGTACTGCCTACTGAGGAGGAGGAGACAATGCCGATTAATACGGTATTGCCTACGGAGGTAGATGTGGAGGATTCTACACCGGGAGAGTCTATGAAACTACTGTTCATGGCAATACTGGACAGAAATGTCCAACTAAGTAAGAAGGTTCGTGACCTCAAGAAAGTGGTGGATGATGTGGTAGAAGATAGAGAGAATATGGAGATCTTCTGGGAGGCCGAGCACGATGAGAAAGTGCTGGCTAAGGATAAAGTCTGGGACTTGAAGTTAGAAGTCCAGGAATTGAAGGATGAACTTCTGAACATGAAGCAGAAGATAGGTAGAATGTACTATATTCATAGGTGCTCGCACGAGGATTACCAGCAGCAGATGGCTGAGTATCCTGTGGAGGAAGGATAGACTCGGTATACTATTAGCCGGGACATTGTGGCCAGTATGGCCGATGCGAATTACATGCATGTCGTGTTGCAGATGTAGTTTCGTACTATGTATAGAAAAGATAGCGATGTAAATGTGTGTATAACTAGTGATGATGTAAAACCCTCTTTAGTATAGATAAGGGTAGTCTTTTGTAAGTCCCAACTTTTGGAAAGTAATTGCGGGATAGTAATATAAATGTCTGAAGCCATGTAATGTAAAGTATAGTGTTATACTACAAGGAAGTATTTTAATATAAAGGTTTTATTTAAAATACTTGGCAATGTGATTGAGTTATTATTTGATTGTTAATAATAACCGAATGTAGAAATAAAGAATAACGAATTGTTTTCATATTAACAGAAAATGCCGCCAAGAAGACGTGCCAGAAATCATGAAGAAGAACCCCGTAATGAAGAGGAGCAAGAAAATAATAACCCGATGCAAGAATTTTTGAATCTTTTAGCTACGGCTCTCAATCGAACGAGAGGTACCGTACGCACTAATCCTGGGATAGGTCGGGGGACTACCTTTTAGGAGTTCAAGATAATAGGTCCGCCTGAGTTCTATGGAACTACGGACCCAATAGCTGCCCAAGTTTGGGTGAAAGAAATAGAGAAGGCATTTGTCATAGCAAATGTCGGTGAGGAGCAGAAGACTTCTTTTGCGACTTACATGATGAAGGGGGAGGCCAACTACTGGTGGGAAGCCAACCAGGGTAGGGCCGAAATAGAAGTGGTTACGTGGGAGCGGTTCAAGGAGTTATTCTTTGAGAACTACTTCCCCACTAGCATGCAGGGGAGAATGGAAATTCAATTCCTAGAACTAAAGCAGGGGATATGACGGTACCCCAATATGCAGCCAGGTTCAATGAACTGGCAAGGTTTGCTCCACACCAAGTGGACACAGAGTTGCGGAAGGCACGACGGTTAGAGCAGGGATTGAAACCCTGCCTCTCCAACCGGATATCGGTCCTCTAAAGTGTTACCTTTGGAGCGGTGTTAGAAAAGGTGATTATCGTCGAGGGTGGTAGTGAAGTGTTGACCTTATACCACAAAGAGAAGAAGAATAAAACCAAGACTTAGGTATCAGTCAAGATCGAGGGAGCCAGTGGAAGTAGCTAGAAGAGGAAACATTTTAGCACTGGGAATACCGGAGTAAAACAGGAGTTTTCCAAGAGGAAAATGGAAGCGTGCAAGAATTGCGGTAAGACTCAACTGGGAGTCTGCCTCAAGGGTAAGGCGGCCTATTATAACTGTGGATAGGAGGGGCATATTTCGCCTAACTGTCCCAGTCCCAAGAAGAGTAGCGGTTGTTTTGTATGTGGATCTACGGACCATATGGCGCGTAACTATCCGAAGAAGGGTTCGGATGGTGGAAAGGGAGCTAGCGATTGGTGGTGCAGTACCACAGGGTAGACCGACTGCTCGTACTTTTAATATGACAGTCCAAGATGCGATAGCATCAAGCGACGTCGTAGCAGGCTCATTCCGGTCAACGACATTAATGCATTTGTACTATTTGATTCAGGTGCAACGTGTTCGTTCATAGCATGTGAGTTTGCTAAACGATTAGGATTACTCCCATAAAAACGTGTAATACCTTTAAAAATTAAGGTAGCTAATGACGAAGTAGTTCCTATGGACTCGGTTCGTAGGAGTTGTTGTGTGGATATTAGAGGTAACAAATTGTCGGTAGATCTTATACCGATAAAGTTGGGAGAATTCGATGTAATTCTCGGGATAGACTGGTTAATTAACCATGGGGCGATGAAAGATTGCCAAAATAAGAGTGTGAATCTTTAGATTTCTAAGAAACCCGATGTAGTGTTCTACGGTAGTAAATCACCGGGACACTCTTGTTGTCTAACCATGACACAAGCTAGAAAATTGTTGAAGAAGGGATGCGAACGTTACCTGTGCCATGTTGTTGATACCCAACGGTTGGGAGCAACGTTAGAACAGATACCTATTGTCAACGAGTATGCGGATGTATTTCTGAGTGACTTGCCAGGTCTTCCACCTGATAGGGAGACCGAATTTGTTATATACCTTGCGCCAGGGACGGCACCAGTTTTGAAGGCACCATATCGTATGGCGCCAGTGGAGTTAAAGGAGTTGATGATTCAGTTGCAAGAACTATTGGATAAGAAGTATGTTCAACTGAGTGTTTCTCCATGGGGAGAGCCGGTATTGTTTGTGAAGAAGAAGGATGGATCATTGAGGCTTTGTATCGACTACCGACAGTTGAACAAACTAACGATAAACAATAAGTACCCATTGCCAAGATCGATGATCTCTTTGATCAGTTGTGAGGGGAAAAATATTTTTTGAAGATAGATTTATGTACGGGGTATCACCAATTGAAGGTGAGGGCGGAGGATGTACCTAAGACATCATTTAGGACTCGTTACGGCCATTACGAGTTCTTAGTGATGTCTTTTGGGTTGACGAATGCGCTAGCCGCATTCATGGACATGATGAACCGAGTTTTCAAACAATATTTGGACAAGTTCATCGTGGTGTTCATTAATGATATCCTAGTCTATTCCAAGACGAAGGAGGATCATGCTGAACATTTAAGAATAGTGTTGGAGGCACTAAGAAAAGAGAGGTTGTATGCGAAATTCACAAAGTGTGAACTTTGGATATGTATTCTCCTTCCTGAGTGATTTCCACTTCTTTCATGACTTGTTGTTTTTGATGTATCACGAGCTTCTCCTTGATGGACGGACATTGAGATGCCAGAGAGTATCTCAGACGGGCCTGTTGACCAGGGAGATTTGATAAAGTTTGGGTTTTATCGAGTTTTGGTGTCTTGGGACTAGTCTTTTATTTGTTTTTTATTTTTCTTTGAAGGTCATACCGCACTATGAATGGCTGCCTACATACTCCCGGGTGGAGGGAGATCAAGTCATTCATAGCTCAAGTTTTGTTTGAGAGGTTTGAGAAGTATTTCTTTTGTGTTTGGTCTGATGCATTTTTTGAGTTTTTTGTTTGGCTTGACCGCACCTGGAATGGCTGCCTACATACTCTTGGGAGGAGGGAGATCAGATCATTCGTAGTTCGATCTTCTAGTGAAAACCAAAATAATTTGATTGATTCACAGGGCCAGGATGATGTCTGGCATGTGTTTTAGACATAGTACCTTTTAACGGTGTCTGAGTTGATGATTTGTGGAAATTCGCTCCCGTCCATCTCTTGTAATCTGATAGCTCCTCCTGTCAACACTTCTTTGACAATGAAAGGACCTTCCCAATTCGAGGCAAACTTTCCTCTGGCTTCATCTTGATTGGATAGAACTTTCTTCAGAACCATGTCGTTCTCTTTGAATTGTCGGATTTGGACCTTCTTGTTGTACGATCTAGCGATCCTTTGCTGATATAACTGTCCGTGGAAAATAGTTGTAGCCTTTTTTCATCTATCGGGGACAGCTGGTGGTATCGTTCTTCTAACCACTAATTTTCTTCCATCTGAGCATCTATTAACACTCGCAAGGACTCCATTTCTTCTTCTATGGGAAGAACTACTTCCATACCATAGACCAATGAATAGGGGGTAGCCCCAGTAGAGGTATGCATTGACGTCCTGTATGCTAATAGAGTTATAGGTAATAGGTCAGGCCATCATTTGTGATTGGCAAACATTTTTTGCATAATCTTCTTGATGTTCTTATTAGCTGCTTCGACAGCACCATTCATCTTGGGTCGGTAGATGACGAAATTGAGATGCTTGATGTGAAACTTGCTGCATAAATCTTTCATCATCTGATTATTTAGGTTATTGGCATTTTCGGATACGATCACCTCCGGTTGCCTATATTGACAGATGACATTATTTCTGATGAAACCAATGATTACCTCCTTGGTGACTTTGGGAAAAAAGGAAGCTTCAACCCACTTGGTGAAATAATCAATTATGGTGAAGATGAATCGATGTCCGTTACTAGCTTTGGGTTCTACTAGCTCGATCATATCCATTCCCCATATGGAGAAAGGCCATGGCAAACTTATATTGTGCAGCTCATTTGGAGGAGCGTGAATAACATTTCCATGGACTTGGCATTGGTAGCATCTCCTGACGTGATCGTCACAGTCAGCTTTGAGAGAGATCCAGTAATGCCCGGTTCTTAAAATCTTCTTGGCCAGTAGATGACTTCTTATGTGTGGACCACAGACTTTACCGTGGACTTCATCCATCAGTCTCTAGGCTTGCTCTTTGTCAAGGCATCGTAACAGGCCTATTCCAGCATCCCTCTTATAAAGTGAATCTTCTCTTAGATAGACCTTTATGGCCATCTTGTGAATCTACTTTAGTTCGGCTTGGCTTGCCCCAGCGGGTGTAGATCTATCTCGGAGATATTCCTTGATGTCTTGATACCAGGGCTGCTTGATAAGAGGTATTTCATTTGATATTTCTCCAATATAATTCACGTTTATCGAGGCCTTTTGGTTTGTGAATTTGATCTCAGGAATTCCCGTCCTACCTGATATGTTGAACAGGGAAGCCAATGATGCCAATGCGCCTGCAAAGTTATTCCTACCTCGAGGGATGTGGATGAAGGTTATCTCTTTAAAACCCATAGATATGTTGATGACTTGCCGGTGATAGGGAAGCAAATGCAGTTCTTTGGTATGATACGCCCTAGTGGTTTGTCTAATAACCAACTCATAATCCCCAAAGACTAATAGATGCTTGATACCCATGGATTGGGCTAGTTTCAACCCCTTTATACTCAGCTGTGTTGTTGGTGTTGAAAAACTGCAACTTGGTAGCCACATGATATTGTTCTCCTGTACCAGAGATAAGGACTGCCCCAGCTCTGGCACCTTCCATGTTTACTGCTCCATCAAAATATATTTTCCAAGGTTGGACTGTATTTTCCTGTCGGATTTGCTGAATTATCATGATTCCGTCGTTCGGGAAATAAGTTTCCAAGGGTTCGAAATCCCCTGACGGTGCTTCGGCCAATTAATCTGCAATGCCCTGACCTTTGATGCACTTTTGAGTCACATAAACATTGTAAAACTGTTGTAGAATCAACTGCCATTTGGACAATCGATAGTTCAATATTGGCTTGTTGAATATGTACTTCAGTGGATCTATGCGGGATATGAGGTAGGTCGTATAGCCATGTAGATAATGTTGTAACCTCATGGCGGCCCATGCTAATGCACAACATATCTTTTCAATCATTGTGTACTTCTGTTCACCGCTGCTGAATCTTTTGTTGATGTAGTAGATAGCTCTTTCCTTGCTACTATCATCTTTATGTCCCAGCATACAACCCATTGCGTTGGCATTGAGTGATAGGTACATAAATAGGGGAACTTCATCCCTTGGGGGTACCAAGACATGCGCTTTGATCAGCTGCTTCTTGATGGCAAGGAAAGCTTTTTGGCAATCCTCATTCCATTTCGTGTAGGAATTCTTCCTTAGTAGCTTAAAGATGGGTTCACAAGTTGCTATGAGTTGGGAAATAAATCGCTTATGAAATTGATTCTTCCCAAGAACCCGCGTATCTCCTTCTCTGTTCGGGGTACAGGCATATCTATGTTGGTTTTAATCTTTGTTGGATCTAACTTAATGCTTCTATTGCTTACCAGAAATCCCAATAACTTGCCCAATTTGACACCAAAAGCATATTTAGCTGGATTCATCTTGAGGTTGTACTTACGCAACCTGTTGAACAACTTTTTGAGATGGTTGATGTGATCTTCCTCCTCCCGGGATTTGACGATGATGTCTTCCACATAAACCTCTATCTCCTTATGCATCATGTCATGAAACAAGGCCATCATAGCTCACTGATATGTGGCACAGGCATTGATAAGGCCGAAGGACAATCTTCTGTAACAGAAGGTTCCCCAGGGAGTGATGAAGGCTATCTTCTCCCTGTCCTCTTCAGCGACCATGATTTGATGGTAACCAGTAAAGCAATCCATAAAAGAATACATGCCATGCTGCGCCGTATTGTCTATTAGGATGTGGATGAAAGGTACCGGAAAATTGTCTTTGAGATAAGCTTTGTTCAAATTTTGGTAATCCACGCATACTCGTACCTTCCTTTCGGGCTTAGCCACGAGAATTATGTTTGACAACCACTCCTGGTATGTTGGTACCATGATAATGTCGGCTTTTAATTATTTGACAACCTCTTCTTTGACTTTCAGACTCCATTCAGGTTTTAATCTCCTAAGCTTCTGCTTGACTGGCTTGAATCCATCTTTGATGGGGAGCCGATGGATGACAATGTCAGTAGACAGGCTAATCATGTATTCATGTGACCATGCAAACACATCCTAGAACTGAGTTAAGAATTCAATCAGGTCGGCTCTTTAGTTTAGGGTGAGGTCTAGGCATATCTGGATTTCTTTGAGGTTTTCTGAGGTTTTGATATTGACAATGGTGGTTTGGTTGAGGTTTGGTTTGGGTTTGTCTTCGACCCATTCTTTGATCTCCTCTGGTACCTCATAGTCATCTATCTTTTCTTGATCAATCTCCATCAAGTTAAAGTTCAGTTCTACATCAAAGTCGTAGTCATTGTGATAGGTTGGCATCTCATCAGCAGAGACAAAAAAATCCAATTCTGGAGTCATGAAAACAAAATGGTTTCGCTTTAATATATGAAACTTCTTAAATGTACAAATCATTTAGCAAAGCATGACAAAAGTTACTGCTATAGCTGTGCAACCAAAATAAGCAGTAAATGAAACCATATTACAGGGCAGACGGACTTTCTGTCCTTTTACCATTTTTGAATGAGGCAAGGGACGCTGCTCTAATTGTCCAGGGTCAAGTTCTCAAGAATAGGGAGGATAAAAGATTTGTGGTCGTCAATCTCTTCCTTGATGATGACTAAGACATCCTTCAGATCAAAGCCAGGGTTTTTCTTTGAACTGCCCCCCCTTTCCTTTCTTGATGCATGGAATTTAGATCTGATCCTCTTTATCACTGTCTGGGATATCATCATTCATACCTTAGTAGTGTATGAGAACATGCATGTTAGCAAATGGGTTTCGTCTTTCGTACATGAATTTTTCTTTTCCATTTTTGCTCTCCTTATCAGGCTTTGGGGATTTTCTCTCACTTTTCGATATGATTGGATGAAACAACATGGCTGACACAGCAGTAGGAATCTTCCTCATTGGCTTCACAAATCCGGCATTAGTGAGGTTTGACAATAGTATAGTGGAAGCATGGGCCATTGGATGCTGGTGTGGGTTCCAGTGGTTTCACCCGGATGAATAGCCCAATCCGGCTTTCCCTGATTGGCTCAGGATTTGCACAGAACTCTTAATACCTTGCTGATTTTTTCCTAACCCTTCTCTAAGGCAGAAACCCAAAGATACCATCTCCTGACCCATCGTCATTACTTCGGGGGAAATTATTGGTTTCAAGGCTGGTTCCCTAACAGGTAGGTACTGAGTATTGCTCACCTCCAATGCTTAAAAACTTGAAGGTTCAACCCCTTCATCCAGATTGATCACCATCATATCTCCTTGTATGCAGACATGGTACTCTGGTTTGGCATTCACCGTGATTAGGTTTCCATTAATAATATACTTGAGCTGCTAATGGAGGGTGGTGGGAACTGCTCCCGCCATGTGGATCCATGGCATTTCCAGCAATAAGTTATATCCGGTGGTATTGTTGAGTACCCGGAAGGATACATAGAAAGTGTGGAGACCAATCTCCAGTGGCAGCTCAATCACTCCCACAGCTTCTCCGCGAGACCCATCGAAAACCTGGATAACCACATGACTGGTTCTGATCTAATTTGGATTGATCTTCATTCTTTCCAAGGTATCGTAGGGGAAGATGTGTGGAGACCAATCTCCAGTGGCAGCTCAATCTCTCCCACAACTTCTCGACGAGACCCATCGAAAGCCCGGATAACCACATGACTGGTTCTAATCTAGTTTAGATTGATGTTCATTCTTTGCAAGGTATCGTAGGGGCAGATGTTTAGAGACGATCCTCTATCTATTAGCACACCTCCGATCACATACCCTGATGACATCACTACTATGTGCCTGTCCCCTTTACAGGTATATCATCGTCAGTGAAAGTTATCACATTATTGTTGAAGATGTGCTCTATCACGTGACAGAATTTCTCAACATCCACTGTCTTCGACAGATGGGCTTCCTCCAGTACTTTTAGCAGAATGTTACGATGCTCCGCCGAGGATAAGACTAGATCTAGGATGGACATCTGTTTGAGTGCATCCTTCAAGCTTTGCACAACCTTGACATCATTATGCCCCATTTTGCTGAGGAATTCTTCAATCTTTTCTTCAGCCACCTTCCCTTTAGCTTTGATGATTGAATTGATCACCCGCTGAGGCAGGTACAATGGATTCTCCTTAGATACAATGGTAATGTTGTTGGAGGTTGAACTTCATCTTTCCTATAATTCCATGGGACTCTTTTCAGGCTGATGATAGGATACTAGGGTCTAAAAGGAAATATTAAAGGTTCGGGTGCGGCTACCTTCACTGGATTTTGTGCTTCTTGGACCCCTTTCCCTGGTAGTATTAAGGGTGTCACAGCTAGTTCTTTCTCACAGGAAATAACAGCCATTGTTCCCTGATTCCAAGCCATAGGAATAAATAGTGCTTCCTCACTGGGATAGCCGTAGTCTTGATTTACTTTTATTAGCTCACCACTTTCAATCATATTCTGAATCAGGTGACGAAGTCCCCAGCAATCCTCGGTGTCATGATCGGGCGCATTGGAGTGATACTGACAGATCCTGTCAGGCTTGAATTTTGTATATTGAGGGTTCACTGGAGGAAAAAATCTGCAACCATCCCCTCATTGATCAGTATTTGGAGGATTTCCCTCATGGACTGGTTCAAATTAGTGAAGTTTCTCTTTAAGGCAAACTCCCTATCTGCTTGAAACTTCTCCTCCTTGGCCACCTTATCGGCCCAAGGTTCATGGTCATGAAATCGGTAATGATCCCTCAAGGCAATGGGACTAATTTTTGATGTGGGAGGACTCGCTTCATGTTGATTGATCTGGCTTATCAACACTCTGGTTACCTGATGTTGATACACAACCAGATCTGCTAGCTGTCCAATATGTTCCTTAATGAACTTAATCTCTTGCTGCATCAGGAACTGCCTTTCTGAGAGTTCCCAACTACTTGGGCTATTGGTGCTGGATTAAGTTGATTCTCTGACTTACCGGAGGTATTTGGATCCTTCTCTACTCTTCGTGCTAATCATGTTGACACTCTCCTCTTTGTGCTGAGGGAGGGGATTATTCTGCACATGCGGTTGCTCCGATTTGGTCACTATAATCTCTCCGTTGTCTATCAAGTCTTGGGTTTTGTTCTTGAGAGCCCGATAGTCTTGTGTATAATGGTCCAAAGATCCAGAATGGTATGCGTACTTCTTACTTGGGTCAAAATTCCTTCCCCTGGTAGTGGTTGGTGGAAGGAGCTGAACAATCTTCTTCTGTGCTGTCACCAGTTTTAGCACATTCTCAAGTGAATCCCCTAAAGGGGTAAATGTTCTCCAACGTCTGGCCTCTAAATTTTTCCAAAATGGGGGGTTAGACGGTTGGGCTGGAGCTTGAAAAGGGGAATAGTTCCTCCTTCAAATGGGCATACTGCTCGACTCGCCCCTCTGATCCTGTCTTTGTAGTACTAAGGGCACTTCTTCTTCTTTCTTCTTATGTACTCTCTAGGGATTACTCCCATAACTTTCAGATTGAATATTCTCGGCAACAGCTTCTAAGGCGGTATGATCTTTCATCATCCCAGATTTTAGCCCCATTTCAGCCGTTTCTCCGTGTTTGATTATCTCCGAGAATGGTTTTCCTATGCCTACTAGGTCCTTTTCGTAATACGGAGCTTCTTGAATGTCGATGAAGGTTATGACTATCTCAAACTCTGTCATAGGTGGGGTGACTTGTGCTGCCACCCGTCTCCATCGTTGGGCATATTCTCTAAATGACTCGGTGTTTTGTTTCTTAATTTTTGTGATTTGATATCTGTCTGGAGCCATTTGGGATTGAAAGCTGTATTGATTGAGGAAGGCATGTGCCAGCTCTTCCCAGCTGCGAATCTTAGAATTATCCAGTCGAGCATACCAGGCTCTAGCCTCTCCAGTCAATCTCTTCTGGAACAATTGAATTCTGAGTTTCTCGTCCTCTACATAGGATCCGAGCTCTCCAATGAATACCTTTAAGTGAGTGTAGGGGTCTCCCAATCCATCGTATTTCTAAAAATCAGGGACTTAAAATTTTTTAGGGTAACGAGCCCCCTTGGAATATACACAAGTCTGAATAATTGACACTGCCAAATGCCCCAGTCCCTTTGATGGACTGGATGGTTTCTTCCATCTGTTGGACCTTCTTCAGAATATCACCAGCTTCCTGCTCTTTGCTGAGATTGGTGATTTCAAGGATTTTGTTGGTCATATCCTGGTTCTATGGTTCAGGAGTCTGAGTGTCTTTCTTTTTGATCTCTTGACTGTCACCAGGTGTATTAGTGCTGTATGACTAGGCATTTGTTTCCCTTTAAGGCCTTTACTTTGTTCCCTTAAGAAAATAGCCAATTCGGCTATCTAGTTCTTCAATCCTTCAAATTCCTCCCTAGAAACAGGGGTGGATTCAGGCTGAGCACTTGAAGCCATGTCTAGAGATGGACTTAGTGCCTTCTTAGATTTTAACCTGGTGACGGGACCAATTTTTACCTACAACAAACATAGGTGTGTCAATTTCCTGATGTAGGTATCAGTCGAATGCTTGCTATGTCGTATGTTTATTTTTGAAGTTTTTTAATCTTATCCTGTAAAACAAAGGTCAGTTGTTTTAATGACAGGATATCATGACAGGATTCACATGACGTGGAATGTATATTTACATTATAAAATTTACATTGGAATTGGAAAATTGACATTGCATTAAAAGAGGAAGGCATGAAGAAGCTTCCCTTCGGATTTGGTTAATCAGAGGCTAACCTATCTTAGGCTACTCTCGCGGCTTTTCAGCATGAAGGTCCCCAGATCATCGCAATCTACTAGAGGGGAAATTAATCAGATCTTTCAATTGGAGCAGATCTGAGTGGTGCCTTTCCTGAGCCTCGCAGAATTAGCCTTCTTTGAGTCCACTAATCAAACACCGACGAGTTTACCTCCTGGTGGAGGAATCACACAACATACATTGACATACATTGTGTCTCACCATATGAAATGATGACATTGTGCGAAGCACTAATATAAAGCAGTAAAGCATTCATTCACATCCATTCAATGTAAAACGCAACATCCATACACACGCAGTTATAAAAGGAAATTTTGAAAATATTTGAACGCGGCCTAAGCCCTCTACTGTCCCTAGCAGAGTCGCCACATGTTGACGTCGGGAAAAAATTCGGTCATCGTGGGACACAAATCTTTCTTTGTTCCTAATTTTTGTTGCTTTCTACCCTTATTGTCTTGCCTATTTTATGAAGGGTGATGTTTTTAAAAAAAAGGCCAACATGTATCATGTCGACGATTTGAACGGTTTACAGAGTCGCCAGTTGGTAGATTTGAAATGGTTGTACCAACTCAACCGAGTTTTGTTTGAAAGTAGGTCCAATTGTTGGACATTGTCGAAACATGATCTTTGAAACTGAAGTTTTACGTTCGGGGGCTTGGTTAAGTGGGGGGAAGGTGTTAAGCACCCCCCAACTCCCGTGAAAACACGGTACCGCATCTTTTCAATATTTTCCTTTTTATTTGCAATATGTGTGTGAATGCTGGAAGAAATTGGGCCTACGTTTGTTTGATTTGAAAGTATGGGCGTGCTTCATTGAACCTAGATACGAAGGGTTTGATTTGATTTGCAAAAGTCCTTTTTAGACATAATATGAAAAGGATGTTTTTTGGAAGCAGATTTTCAAACCCTTACGCTTACGTAGAAATTGAAGCATATTGATACTTCCATTTTTTATCTTTTCAGACTTTTGGCTCAATTTGAATGGTGATGGTCGGGCTGCGAAGCATCCTTGACCACATAATATATACAAGTGTCGGTCTTCTTATGGGCATGACAGCCATCGGAGTGACTCTAGCACGATAAACCATATTTTCATTATGTTTGAGACCTTAAACCCGGTTAACCGTTTTAAGGTCTTTTGCATGTACATTTTTATAGAAAAAGTGGCAGGGTACATTTGTAATATGGAGTTTGTCCATCGTGGGAATCAGATTCTGATCAGTTTGATCATGAATCCCACGATTCCTAGACTCACATAAGGAGGTCAAGTAAACCTGCACAGTCACAGATATTTACAGAAAATGTATATTTACATCCAAACATCGCAAAAAACCAAGGATTCATCAGTCAAATCCTGGCTTGCGCATAGCCAAAGCTTCTCGTTACCAATAGATAGCGATCTAAGGGTCGCGAGGTTGCTTTAATAATGAATAAAATAGAAAGAATGCCAGATTTAAATAAATCTTAGCTATTCTAGCTTCCTAGTTCCGGTCGGACCTATTTTGAATCGTTTGAAAGATAGAAAGGGCTAGCTTTAAAGAAATCTTACTTGCCATATAAATATCAGTGCCAATTCATATCAAATGAATCTTTAAAGCAAAGATTTAATCACAATGAATAAAGAATATATATATATATATGAAAACTGTAAAGGGCGATGGTTTCACTCTCAGACCCGTAATGGTATGTAAATATCTATAAAAAAGTTGTGAAGGGCGACGAATCTGCCATCCTATGCCCGGACGGTAATGTAAATATATATATACATATATATTTATAAAAGCTGTAAAAGGGCCATAGAATGATCCAAGCTTGACAGAATTGAAATATATATATAAAAGTTGTAAAGGGCGACAGATCCGCCATCCTATGCCGGACAGAAATGTAAATATATATATATATATATATATATATATATATATATATAAAAGCTGTAAAAGAGCAACGGAATGATCCAAGCTTGGCTGAATGTAAATATATATATAAAAGCAGTAAAAGCCACGACATATTCTAGGCTTGACAGAATGGAAAAATATGTATATGTATAAAAGCGGTTAAAAGCCCACGAATTTTCAATCTAGGCCAAACTGAAACATAAAGGTTGATATATACAGTTAGTATATATATATATATATATATATATATATATATATATTAAAGCAATAAAAAGGCCACGAAGTCAAAATTCAGGCCAAATGAAGTCAAAAAAATTTATATATATATATATAGTTATATATATAAAAGAAAAACTACCATGGATTTGCGATCCGGGCTTGATAGAATTGAAAAGTTAGTATATATATAGTTAAATATATACATAATAAAGCCAAAAAGGACACGAGTCAATGACCCAGTCCGACGAAGTCAGAATATATATATATATATATATATATATATATATATATTTACATTCAGTCAAGCCTGGATCATTCTGTGGCTTTCTGTGGCTTTTTACCGCTTATATATATATATATATATATATATATATAAGCTGTAAAAGCCACGAAATATTCCAAGCTTGACAGAATCGAAATATATATATATATATATATAAAAGCGGTAAAAAGGCCACAGATTTCCAATCCAGTCCAAATTGAAATATAAAGGTTAATATATACAGTTAGTATATATATATATTAAAACAATAAAAAGACCACGAAGTCAAAATTCAGGCCAAATGAAGTCAGAAATATATATATATATATATATATATATATATATATATATAAGCAGTAACTACCACGAATTTGTCATCCCGGCTTGACAGAATTGAAAAGTTAGTATATATATAGTTAAATATATACATAAGAAAGCCAAAAAGGACCCAAGTCCATGATCCAGTCCGAGAAAGTCAGAATATATATATATATATATATATATATATATATATATAAACTGATCAAAATCCGCGGATCGACGATCCGGACTGTGCAAATGCAAGAAAATGCTTAAATATACTAAAATGTACTAAAAAGTACGCCAAAACAGCCACGAAACTGATTTCCAGGCAAAATCATAAAACGAAACTTAACGTGCAGGTGTATAAGTGTGTAATGAAGTAGTAGGAACTTCTTGATCGTAAAAATACTTACAATGAACTACTACACGGGCTTTTTGCCACTTAGTAGGCTTTAAATGAACGTTTTCACCATTCAATTTTTGATATGTGGTAGTTGTGACGCCCCCAAATTCTAAGACCGCCACTTGGTCTCTCGAATTCGGTTCATCACGTGCTCATGGTAATACATCACAATAATAATAACTAAATATTGCACAATCACAGCGGAAATTCTATTCTAGAATAATTTACAATGATTTATTATAATTATTCCCCCAAGTCTCGCAACCTACAGTACTTAATAGATAACATAATAATATCAATAAATGACTTATTACATAATCTAACTTAAGCTTAAACATAATCAAATCCAGTCTTACTACATTATCTTAATACAACATTAAAATATTAAAACATAAAAGAGACAAGCTAGTTGGTAGCCTTGCCCTTGCCCTTATCAATGCCCGAAGGT
This sequence comes from Panax stipuleanatus, assembly GCA_020205555.1. NCBI lineage: Eukaryota > Viridiplantae > Streptophyta > Magnoliopsida > Apiales > Araliaceae > Panax > Panax stipuleanatus. Next base: position 92,289,221 of record CM035119.1, read on the forward strand.
TCGCCATGCTCTGCCTTAACTGAAATGTTTTAGGAAAAAGCAAGAATGAGCACAAATTGCTCAGCAAGTAATATACAACAAGGGTAAATGATATAATTCTCAATTCTCGAAAGGGTATAGGAAAGTTTGATAGTTCAAGGATAGCAAGAATATCAACAGTTCTCAATAACAGCCACTAAGGACAGAATAATATCAATATGATTCAATAATAAATCAATTCAAGATTTCAAGATAACTGAATACTGAGCAGTCACTAAGGACTATGAACTTCCATAGGATTTGACAGTAATAAACTGAAAATCCAACAAAAACAGATACAACAGGTGATCAGCCTAAAGTACCCTCGTTATGCATAACAATCAATCATACTCAAGTGCGCGCGTCGGTTCTCCGACAGTTATAGTTTGTTCTTCTCAGTCATATATAAGATCCCGCACCAATCAATTGGTTTTGGGTCGCTTTTCAATAATGTAAGTCTAGCCGAATCAAATGGCATAGACACTTTCACAATATTCAAGAACAACACTAAGTTCAACATGAATAATAGCTTTAATGAAATAAGAGTTCAAGTATGCTAATTCAATTCAAACGATTAAGTAGGAACTAGTTCGCAATATACAAAGATAGAATACTCGTATCCAAAGAGATAAGGTTTAGATACTCGCTTACGATATCCGTTAAATAAAGTAGTGCAAGGGTTTAGGATACTTGCCTTATGCGTAGTTTATTCACGTAAAGCTAGCCAACACTTTCGAATCCTATATATAATGTATTACATGCATAAGATTTTCATTAGTTAACACATCCGTTACACAACTTATTACTCAATATACATATATGTTACTATCTTAGTCACATGTCATACTTATACTCATATGGTATAAAATCAGATCACGAATCAAGTACATAGTTATAATATAAATGATATTATACCAACTCATCATGTTCAAGTAGCTATGATTCTTTGACCCATGGGCTTCCATTATATAAGTTAAACATTATCTTGTTACTTAATCATCACCTATGCACATATATCAGTAGGGTGTAAACCATTTCTAGCAATGTAGGCGTCATATAAGCTATCTGTCCAAAATCAGATTGTCAAACTGCATGGCTTTCAATTCCAGGCCGGCGCAGCTGCGCCATGACTAAGCCTAGGGACAGCGCAGCTGCGCAGCCCTCTGGCCAAGCCAAGGCTGAGCTGTGCCTTATGGTTTCTGTCCGGTCATGCAAGCCAACAACACCACATAGCATATAAACATATTAAAAGATACTTTTATGTTTGTACAACCTTTCCTCGTTTCAATTATATGTGATATAGATTCTAAGTCAATACTTTCAATGACTAAAAGTCATCCAAGGACACGAACTCATAAGGTCTATCATGCTCGCTTTTTAAACACTTAAAATGTTCACATAACTTGTAGTAAACATGTTCATGAGTTTTCATATCACATATATGCAACTATCATTATCATTAGTTTGAAAGCATACTTTATTTACGCAAATTTGGTTTCATTACAAGTAACATAGTAGGCAAACATGAATGATACCTTAGCAAGTCTACAAGTTCTATCAAACATGTTCATAAGTATCGAAGTTCAAATCTCAATGTAACATGCCGACGTTCACGTTCAACACTTATACTTTAATTAATAAAGTTTGCTAATACGTTCTAACACGTTCATGCTACATTATGAAATTTATATACGTAAGTTAATGTGTCCGACATGTATGTAAAGGCCATAGAAACATACCCGAAAATCAGAATATATATATGATCTTTATATGTCAAGGTTTGCCTTTAAAACTTATATTTTCGTTAGAAATGAGCACTAGTTAGGTTCACATGTCCATATTATATCATGGAACCAATATAGATAAGCTAACATGCACTTCATGTATTTCTATGTCATACTATTATGTCTCAAAAGTCAGAATGTATTTATGGTCTATATATGTTAAAGTTTGTTTAGGAAACTTGAGATTTATTTCAACGCTATTAGACATTCCATTAATCTTGTATGACATTATACCAACACACGTGCACTTCATGTTAATATACTCGTGTATAGGTAATACTCATGCTAACATGTTCATTTAAATCAATGCACAAAACTATCACGTTGCAGAAAGCAAGCAGAAAGCAGGGAACTGCTGCAGACTGCTGGCGCAGCTGCGCAGCTTCCCAGTGTAAAACTGGCGCAGCTGCGCCGGCTCCCAGCCAGCGGCAGACAGTTCCAGAACACGGCAGTTTAAAAACCCAAACACAAAAATTCCCAACGAATTCCATTTCTAATTAACCACATTGCTTCCTTATCACATTATAAGGCTATATAACAACTCACTAACATTATTAAACCACCAATTTTGTAAATTCTAACTCAACTCAAGAATTGAACATTTTTACAGAAAAATGAAAACGGAGTTCTTGACAGAAAAATGAGAATTGAAACCAACTACATTCCAATCTTAACATGTATACAAGTCCATACTACACTACACAGGCTTTCTATAATCCATTTATACTTTAATTCCTCATGATCAAGAATTTCAAGAAAAACTCAGAGAACTACAATGGAGTTTTTCTTTGACAGAAAATGAAAATGAAGACAGGGAATGGAATTATACCTTCGAAGCACGAATTAAACTTGCTAATGCTGCTATAGGATTCTCTACTAACACTGATATATAAGGCTCTCACTCAACACTCTAGCAATTTTCAGCAATTGATATGTGAAGAAGAAGAGTTCCTATTTGTAGAGAAATCCTTACACAGGCAATGAGATTATACCACAAATCAAACCAACGTAAATTTGAATTGTATAGAGGTTAATGGAGAGTTGGTGATTAGTTGGTGAAACTCATTATCAATACCACTCCCTTGTTCATTATGATAGCTAGAATGTGCTGAGTTTGAGGATATAGGAGTAGGATAGCTTCATGTGTATTCACGTGAAGAGCAAATGGGACACTTAAAATGAGACAATTGATTTAACTTCTCAGCATTTGCAAATACTACACTTGTATACACACACCATATACTTATGTTATATATTATATGTACTCTTAGGTTATAATTTAAATCACAATGTACTTCACATAATGTAATAAGTGTAATTTACACACATATAATCCATGTACGTTTATCTTACTGATATAATACAATCGGATACTACCACATTACATTATATCATATATTATTAAATTGTATTAATCAACAATTATTTATAATATATCCATGATACATTATTTTACTGTATACACACTCACCTTGTCACATAGGCATTATCATGTATTCCTAACATATAGTTTTAATATAACATAATCACTTATGCTTCATGTAATATATGGTTTCTATGTGTAATATATTCGCATTGCATTATATAACATAGTTTATGTATATACATGCATGGTCACACTTAAGTGTCTCTCTACACTATATAATATAGTTGTATTCCATATACTTTATATATTCAAGTATTGCACATTTGTACATATCGATTAATATAATCTTATTATATTAATCACTCACTTATTTGTTTTATTATTCATAATGTCACATAAATAGACTATTTATCTCGTTGATTAATTAACAATAATATTAATTAATTTATTCCTCATTGATTATTAATTACACCAAATTAATAATCATAGGATTAATTATCACATTAACAAATATAAATCTCAGCACAATTATAAACAAGTGGTTTATTATTATTATATTTCTTGCAATAATAATAATCACATATTATTAATCAACCACAGTTAATATCTCACAACAATCAATTAATATCCTCTAATAACAATTAACAATTAATATAGATTAATTGTTCACTTAAAAATTATTCGTCAATTAATATAATTATTAATATTTCCCATCACTGTGCCACACTAGGCTCTCAACGAGTTTATCACAAACTCTACATTTTTCTCAATTGTCATAAATATTCAATTTAATATAATTGAATTTATCATTCTCATAATAAAAAAAAATCCAAATAAATTCTCATTTCCATTAATATATTTATTTAATAATATATGGAAATTCTCGGGTATTACATCCTCCCCCCCTTATAAAAATTCCGTCCCGGAATTGCTACAAGGTTACACAAATAAATGGGGATAATCCCTCATTATCCTACCTTCTAACTCCCACGTTGCCTCCTCGACATCGTGGTTACGCCAAAGTACTTTTACAGATGAAATAACTTTATTTCTCAAAGTTTGTTCTTTCCTATCTAATATTTGGACAGGAATTTCTTCATACGCCAAGTTCTTCTCCACTTGAATGGGCTCGTAAGAAATCACGTGCTTGTAGTCGGCCTTGTACGGTCGCAACACGGAAATGTGGAACACGTTGTGGATATGCTCCAGTTCGGGTGGCAACGCAACTTTGTATGCCACTTCGCCCACTCGCTTCAGTATCTCGAACGGTCCTATGAATCTTGGACTCAATTTTCCTTTCTTGCCGAGACGGATTTTTCCCTTCCATGGAGACACCTTTAAGAATACGAAACTGCCGACTTTGAAGTCTCGGTCCTGCCGATGCAAATCTGCGTATTTCTTCTGGCGATCTTGAGCTGCTACAAGTCTGGCTCTTATCACTGTCACCACGTCTGCGGTTTGTTGAACTAACTCTGGTCCGAGTATTCGTCGTTCTCCGACTTCGTCCCAACATAACGGCGTTCTGCACTTTTTCCCGTAAAGAGCTTCGTACGGTGGCATGCCAATACTCGCATGGTAGCTATTATTATATGCGAATTCTACTAAGGGTAGGTGGTCGTCCCAATTTCCCTTAAAATCCATCACGCAAGTCCTAAGCATGTCTTCTAGCGTTTGTATTGTTCGCTCACTTTGTCCGTCTGTTTGAGGATGATAAGCTGTACTCAACCTCAACTGCGTTCCCATTCTTTCTTGCAAACTCTTCCAAAAATTGGACGTGAAGCGCGGATCTCGATCAGAGACAATTGACACCGGCACTCCATGTCGTGAAATAATTTCTTTTACATATAGGCTTGCTAATTGGTTCAAACTGTAGCGGATCTTGATTGGTAGAAAGTGTGCGGTCTTCGTTAGTCGATCCACGATAACCCAAATAGCATCATAACCTTTCTGTGTAACTGGAAGTCCTACCACGAAGTCCATGGTAATATGCTCCCATTTCCACTCTGGTATTTCTAATGGTTGTAGTAAACCACTTGGCCGCTGATGTTCTGCTTTAACGCGTTGGCAAGTCAAGCATTTACTGACGCACTCTGCGACTTCCCGTTTCAAATTAGGCCACCAAAAATGTTGCCTTAGATCTCGGTACATCTTTGTGCCTCCCGGATGAACGGAATATGTCGTATTGTGTGCCTCGTGCAAAATCTCTTCCCTCAACTCAGTTACCGCTGGTACCCACACTCTCCCTTCAAATCTCAAAATACCGTCTTTATCCATTCGAAAATTTTCTCCCTCACTTTCTGTGATCCTCTTTCGGATTTTCTCACACTCTTCATCCTTTTCCTGAGCTTCCTTTACTCTATCCAACAACGTCGGACAAGCTTCCATTACAATTAACTTCTCACCAGACTTTTCTGGTCCTTTTACTTCTATCTCCAATTTCTCCATCTCTCTTATCAACTCTTCCTGAGTTGTCAAATTAAACAACTTCTCCCTTCCTTTCCTGCTCAGAGCGTCGGCAACCACATTTGCCTTTCCCGGGTGATAAAGAATATCGCAGTCATAGTCTTTGATTAATTCTAACCACCTTCTCTGTCGCATGTTTAACTCCTTCTGTGTGAAGATATATTTCAGACTTTTGTGGTCCGTGTATATCTCACATTTTTCTCCGTATAGATAATGTCTCCATATCTTTAACGCAAAAACTACTGCCGCTAACTCTAAGTCGTGAGTAGGGTATCGTTTTTCGTAATCCTTTAATTATCGTGATGCATATGCAATGACCTTGCCGTGCTGCATAAGCACACAGCCAAGTCCCTTGTGCGATGCATCACTATACACCACAAAATTTCCCGCATCATCTGGTAATGATAACACAGGTGCTTCGCTCAATCTCCTTTTCAGTTCTTGAAAACTTTCTTCGCATTTGTCGGTCCATACAAATTTCACCGTCTTTCTAGTCAAATTGGTCAACGGGGTTGCTATCTTAGAAAAATCTTGGATAAATCTCCGATAGTACCCAGCTAACCCTAAGAAGCTTCTCACCTCTGTCGGTGTTTTCGGTTGTTCCCAATTACTTACTGCTTCAACCTTCGCAGGGTCTACAGAGATTCCATTCTTATCCACCACGTGGCCTAAGAATTGAACCTTCTCCATCCAAAATTCGCACTTAGAAAATTTTGCATACATCTTCTCCTTCCTTAGTGCCTCCAAAATAATCTTTAGATGTTCGGCGTGTTCTTCCTCTGTCTTTGAGTAGATCAAAATGTCGTCGATAAAAACCACTACAAATTTATCCAAGTATGGCTTGAAAACTCGGTTCATCAAGTCCATAAATGCTGCCGGAGCATTAGTCAATCCGAATGACATTACCAAAAACTCGTAGTGCCCATAACGGGTTCGAAACGCAGTCTTTGGTATGTCCTCATCCCTCACTTTCAGTTGATGATATCCTGTTCGTAGGTCGATCTTCGAGAAACACTTTGCTCCCTTCAGTTGATCAAACAAGTCGTCTATCCTCGGTAGCGGATATCGGTTCTTGATCGTTACTCTGTTCAATTCTCGATAATCGATACAGAGTCTCATCGATCCGTCCTTCTTCTTAACGAATAGCACTGGTGCTCCCCAAGGAGAAACACTCGGTCGAATGTAACCCTTATCCAACAACTCTTGCAATTGTATCATCAATTCCTTCATTTCTACTGGTGCCATACGATATGGAGCTTTTGAAATCGGTGCCGTTCCCGGTGCTAAGTCTATTACGAATTCGATTTCTCTGTCTGGCGGAAGACCAGGCAGATCGTCCGGAAACACGTCTTGAAATTCATTAACTACGTATATATCCTTAATTTCTACTCCCTTTTTCCGAGTATCAACAATGTAAGCTAAATATCCTACACATCCTTTCCTTAACAATTTCTTGGCCTGCATCATCGTAACGCAACACGATTGTTTAAGCGATGAGCTACCATAAAACACTACCTTAGACTTACTCGGAGTCTGAAGGTTCACACATTTGTTCTGACAGTCAATTATCGCCGCATGGTTATACAACCAATCCATTCCTAGTATCACATCAAATTCTCCCAATCTAATAGGAATCAAGTCTACGCTCAGTTCATGTTTACTAATATTTGCGTGACAATTTCGATAAACGTATTCTACAGGGATCACTTCCTTATTAGCAACTTCTATGACCAAAGGATTTTCTAATCGTTCACGGGGTGTACTAAGTCTACTAGCAAATTCTTCAGATACAAAAGAACAGGTGGCACCCGAATCAAATAATACATAAGCATTTATATCATTGATTGGGATTATACCTGACACCACGTCCTTCGCAGCCACTGCGTCTTGGACGGTCATGTTAAAGGTTCTGGCGGTTGGGCGGTTGGATTGTGCCGGTCCACCGATCATCAGCTTGTTGCCTCCTTGCTGATTACTACCCCCCCCACTTCCCTTCTTTGGGCAGTCCTTAATTCGGTGCTCCGTCGAGCCACACGCAAAGCATCCTTGTATCTTTTTCGGTTTCAAACAGTTGGGCGAGATGTGCCCTTCCTGTCCGCAGTTGTAGCAAGTGCCACGTCCCTTCCAGCACTCGCCCTGGTGATTCTTCCCACACTTCGGGCATCCTTCAGCCCTCTTCTTGAAACCTCCACGAAAATTCCCTGATTGATTATTATTGTTGTTTTTGTTGTTGTTGTTGTTCTCCCACTTTCTCTTTCCCAAGTTGCTTCCTCCGCTACTGCTTCCTCCGCTACTGCTTCCTCCCGTACGATTCTCTCCTCCAGTATTCTTTCCTTTCTTTTCTTTGTTATACAGACTTAAGGCCTCACTGCCGCCTTCCGCAATGATTGCCTTCTCCAGTAATGTTGCAAAGGAATCAATTTGAAGAACTGATACCTTATTGAACAGCCATGGCTTCAACCCTTGTTCAAAGCGTCTAGCCTTCCTCTCTTCATCACCAACTTGGTGCTCCGCAAATCGCGCTAGCTCGTTAAACCTAGCCGCGTACTGCGCCACCGTCATCTCACCTTGTTTTAACTCTAGGAATTTCACCTCCATCCTATTCTTCATACTCTTCGGAAAGTAATTCTCGAAGAACAGTGTCTTAAACTTATCCCAAGCTATTATCCCTTCTCCAGCTCTTTGTTGATTAGCCTCCCACCAGTAGTTCGCTTCTCCCCTCATCATGTACGTGGCAAACACCGTCTTCTGATCTTCGCCTACGCTAGCTATAATGAAAGCTTTTTCGATCTCTTTGATCCACGTTTGTGCGACGATTGGGTCGGTAGTTCCCTCGAACTCCGGGGGTCCTACACTCTTAAAGTCTTTAAAGGTTGTTACTGGCACAGTTTGAGGGTTCGGGCGAACGGGTTCATTGTTTCTTCCCCTTAAGGCTTCTCCTAACAAGTCTACCAGTTTCTGGATCGGGTCTACTTGTTCTCTCTCATTGTTAACGGATTCTTCGGGTGCAGTCAATCTTCGTCTGGGCGGCATTATCTGCATCACAATTTTTCACTTTATTATTATTCAAGTATATCACTTAAGTTTTTCTTTTAATACTAAAAGAATAAATTTATAACACGTTTCTAAAATCAACTCCATTTATATTCATATGCCATTTCATTTCATTACATGATTTTCCTAGCATACTGCTATAAATGTTATCACCTATATCCCCTCATATCACAAAAGACGGGGAATATACCAACCTACTACCATACTACCCCCTTAACAAAAAGCTAACTCGGGGTTTACATCATCATCCCACATCTTACACAAAAGATCGGGATTACAACATAGTATATACAATACATGAAGACACAACTAGTACCACCACTAGACTGACTAAGGAAATCTCATCCCATCATCCCGCGCTCCACTGCGCTCTTGTACTCCAACTGTGCTATATACGCAAACAGCTCTCGGCTCAAGGTATGTAGAGTCTGTCCCTGTTCTGCCGGGTAGTGGTACACACCATCAATCACCCTCTCAAAAGCTGAACGGAACACATACCCCATCTTGTTCATCTTTCTCTTCTTGCACCTGACCTCGTCCTCAAGGTCGTCAGCTCTCTCATTGGACGCTTCCCACTTCTCCTCGAAGTGTAACCTATCCATCACTTCCAACTCTAGCTGAGTACGGAGTGCCTCTTTCTCAGTCTTCTCACTCAGTTCCCTCTGCTCAACCTCTTCTAGCTTCTCTGCCAAATCTGCATTCCTAGCCACTGACTTATGAAACAGAGTTCCCATTTGGATCCCTGCCTCCCTACGGTAGGCAATCTCCACCTCTAACTCTTGCATAGCCAGCTTCCTCTGGTGGTCCTCGTCCCTCAGCTTCTGGAACTCAGACTCTCTCTCGTGGGCCTCTGCCTCCAGCTCCTGAACTCTACAGTCTAACTCTAGAATACGGTCCTCGTACTCGCCTAACATCTGTTCCTCTATAGTAGCCTCATCAGAGTCCTCTACTGGCTCATCCTCCATCGGCTCCTCCTCTGGATCAGTCTCTATCTCAATCTCGATCTCATCCTCATCATCAAACTCGGATGGTGCAACTGCCTGCACTGGCACAGCCTCTAGAGGTGCCTCGTATACTACATGTATATCTCTGGGCTCCTCCTCTGCTACTCTACTAGTTACACCTGTGTCTGTCATCCTACAATCACAAACACAAGGCAAACAAACAGCAACTCCATTAGAATGTTAAATAAAACATAAGTTCATTGTATAGAATGAAGTTACATTTCATAACAGACTAAGTCTCTCAAGGAAAACTCTACATGAGTTTTATCTCCTTCCTAACTTCTAAGTTCACCTAAGCTATAGTCCAAGGACACTCGTTCCTAAGGTTTATAACTACAGCTCTGATACCAACCTGTGACGCCCCCAAATTCTAAGACCGCCACTTGGTCTCTCGAATTCGGTTCATCACGTGCTCATGGTAATACATCACAATAATAATAACTAAATATTGCACAATCACAGCGGAAATTCTATTCTAGAATAATTTACAATGATTTATTATAATTATTCCCCCAAGTCTCGCAACCTACAGTACTTAATAGATAACATAATAATATCAATAAATGACTTATTACATAATCTAACTTAAGCTTAAACATAATCAAATCCAGTCTTACTACATTATCTTAATACAACATTAAAATATTAAAACATAAAAGAGACAAGCTAGTTGGTAGCCTTGCCCTTGCCCTTATCAATGCCCGAAGGTTCGCCATGCTCTGCCTTAACTGAAATGTTTTAGGAAAAAGCAAGAATGAGCACAAATTGCTCAGCAAGTAATATACAACAAGGGTAAATGATATAATTCTCAATTCTCGAAAGGGTATAGGAAAGTTTGATAGTTCAAGGATAGCAAGAATATCAACAGTTCTCAATAACAGCCACTAAGGACAGAATAATATCAATATGATTCAATAATAAATCAATTCAAGATTTCAAGATAACTGAATACTGAGCAGTCACTAAGGACTATGAACTTCCATAGGATTTGACAGTAATAAACTGAAAATCCAACAAAAACAGATACAACAGGTGATCAGCCTAAAGTACCCTCGTTATGCATAACAATCAATCATACTCAAGTGCGCGCGTCGGTTCTCCGACAGTTATAGTTTGTTCTTCTCAGTCATATATAAGATCCCGCACCAATCAATTGGTTTTGGGTCGCTTTTCAATAATGTAAGTCTAGCCGAATCAAATGGCATAGACACTTTCACAATATTCAAGAACAACACTAAGTTCAACATGAATAATAGCTTTAATGAAATAAGAGTTCAAGTATGCTAATTCAATTCAAACGATTAAGTAGGAACTAGTTCGCAATATACAAAGATAGAATACTCGTATCCAAAGAGATAAGGTTTAGATACTCGCTTACGATATCCGTTAAATAAAGTAGTGCAAGGGTTTAGGATACTTGCCTTATGCGTAGTTTATTCACGTAAAGCTAGCCAACACTTTCGAATCCTATATATAATGTATTACATGCATAAGATTTTCATTAGTTAACACATCCGTTACACAACTTATTACTCAATATACATATATGTTACTATCTTAGTCACATGTCATACTTATACTCATATGGTATAAAATCAGATCACGAATCAAGTACATAGTTATAATATAAATGATATTATACCAACTCATCATGTTCAAGTAGCTATGATTCTTTGACCCATGGGCTTCCATTATATAAGTTAAACATTATCTTGTTACTTAATCATCACCTATGCACATATATCAGTAGGGTGTAAACCATTTCTAGCAATGTAGGGGTCATATAAGCTATCTGTCCAAAATCAGATTGTCAAACTGCATGGCTTTCAATTCCAGGCCGGCGCAGCTGCGCCATGACTAAGCCTAGGGACAGCGCAGCTGCGCAGCCCTCTGGCCAAGCCAAGGCTGAGCTGTGCCTTATGGTTTCTGTCCGGTCATGCAAGCCAACAACACCACATAGCATATAAACATATTAAAAGATACTTTTATGTTTGTACAACCTTTCCTCGTTTCAATTATATGTGATATAGATTCTAAGTCAATACTTTCAATGACTAAAAGTCATCCAAGGACACGAACTCATAAGGTCTATCATGCTCGCTTTTTAAACACTTAAAATGTTCACATAACTTGTAGTAAACATGTTCATGAGTTTTCATATCACATATATGCAACTATCATTATCATTAGTTTGAAAGCATACTTTATTTACGCAAATTTGGTTTCATTACAAGTAACATAGTAGGCAAACATGAATGATACCTTAGCAAGTCTACAAGTTCTATCAAACATGTTCATAAGTATCGAAGTTCAAATCTCAATGTAACATGCCGACGTTCACGTTCAACACTTATACTTTAATTAATAAAGTTTGCTAATACGTTCTAACACGTTCATGCTACATTATGAAATTTATATACGTAAGTTAATGTGTCCGACATGTATGTAAAGGCCATAGAAACATACCCGAAAATCAGAATATATATATGATCTTTATATGTCAAGGTTTGCCTTTAAAACTTATATTTTCGTTAGAAATGAGCACTAGTTAGGTTCACATGTCCATATTATATCATGGAACCAATATAGATAAGCTAACATGCACTTCATGTATTTCTATGTCATACTATTATGTCTCAAAAGTCAGAATGTATTTATGGTCTATATATGTTAAAGTTTGTTTAGGAAACTTGAGATTTATTTCAACGCTATTAGACATTCCATTAATCTTGTATGACATTATACCAACACACGTGCACTTCATGTTAATATACTCGTGTATAGGTAATACTCATGCTAACATGTTCATTTAAATCAATGCACAAAACTATCACGTTGCAGAAAGCAAGCAGAAAGCAGGGAACTGCTGCAGACTGCTGGCGCAGCTGCGCAGCTTCCCAGTGTAAAACTGGCGCAGCTGCGCCGGCTCCCAGCCAGCGGCAGACAGTTCCAGAACACGGCAGTTTAAAAACCCAAACACAAAAATTCCCAACGAATTCCATTTCTAATTAACCACATTGCTTCCTTATCACATTATAAGGCTATATAACAACTCACTAACATTATTAAACCACCAATTTTGTAAATTCTAACTCAACTCAAGAATTGAACATTTTTACAGAAAAATGAAAACGGAGTTCTTGACAGAAAAATGAGAATTGAAACCAACTACATTCCAATCTTAACATGTATACAAGTCCATACTACACTACACAGGCTTTCTATAATCCATTTATACTTTAATTCCTCATGATCAAGAATTTCAAGAAAAACTCAGAGAACTACAATGGAGTTTTTCTTTGACAGAAAATGAAAATGAAGACAGGGAATGGAATTATACCTTCGAAGCACGAATTAAACTTGCTAATGCTGCTATAGGATTCTCTACTAACACTGATATATAAGGCTCTCACTCAACACTCTAGCAATTTTCAGCAATTGATATGTGAAGAAGAAGAGTTCCTATTTGTAGAGAAATCCTTACACAGGCAATGAGATTATACCACAAATCAAACCAACGTAAATTTGAATTGTATAGAGGTTAATGGAGAGTTGGTGATTAGTTGGTGAAACTCATTATCAATACCACTCCCTTGTTCATTATGATAGCTAGAATGTGCTGAGTTTGAGGATATAGGAGTAGGATAGCTTCATGTGTATTCACGTGAAGAGCAAATGGGACACTTAAAATGAGACAATTGATTTAACTTCTCAGCATTTGCAAATACTACACTTGTATACACACACCATATACTTATGTTATATATTATATGTACTCTTAGGTTATAATTTAAATCACAATGTACTTCACATAATGTAATAAGTGTAATTTACACACATATAATCCATGTACGTTTATCTTACTGATATAATACAATCGGATACTACCACATTACATTATATCATATATTATTAAATTGTATTAATCAACAATTATTTATAATATATCCATGATACATTATTTTACTGTATACACACTCACCTTGTCACATAGGCATTATCATGTATTCCTAACATATAGTTTTAATATAACATAATCACTTATGCTTCATGTAATATATGGTTTCTATGTGTAATATATTCGCATTGCATTATATAACATAGTTTATGTATATACATGCATGGTCACACTTAAGTGTCTCTCTACACTATATAATATAGTTGTATTCCATATACTTTATATATTCAAGTATTGCACATTTGTACATATCGATTAATATAATCTTATTATATTAATCACTCACTTATTTGTTTTATTATTCATAATGTCACATAAATAGACTATTTATCTCGTTGATTAATTAACAATAATATTAATTAATTTATTCCTCATTGATTATTAATTACACCAAATTAATAATCATAGGATTAATTATCACATTAACAAATATAAATCTCAGCACAATTATAAACAAGTGGTTTATTATTATTATATTTCTTGCAATAATAATAATCACATATTATTAATCAACCACAGTTAATATCTCACAACAATCAATTAATATCCTCTAATAACAATTAACAATTAATATAGATTAATTGTTCACTTAAAAATTATTCGTCAATTAATATAATTATTAATATTTCCCATCACTGTGCCACACTAGGCTCTCAACGAGTTTATCACAAACTCTACATTTTTCTCAATTGTCATAAATATTCAATTTAATATAATTGAATTTATCATTCTCATAATAAAAAAAAAATCCAAATAAATTCTCATTTCCATTAATATATTTATTTAATAATATATGGAAATTCTCGGGTATTACAGTAGTATATAAGTATACCTACGTGTTACAGTGATAAAATTTGGGTTTAGAGTACTAGAAATCAGGCTAGGAAACGAAATCGGCGGAGTTTTAGAGCGTTTTTCTATTATTTTCGTCTTTTTTGGCTTGGGGTTGCACTTGTATTAAAAGATTCGACAGAAGCAGTCCTACCAGCGGTAGCCGCGGGTCTATCTACGGCTCCACGTGTCAGGTCCCACATGGCGGGTCTTGTCGCCTCGAAGTACGTGCACTCCGAGCAACGCAATGTCAGGTTCGAAACTTTTTAACTTTTGATCGGAGCGTCCGTTTGAAGTGTTGTATACCTTTCCGGAAAGCCCTCGACGAAAGTGTCACAATGATATAGGAATAAACTTTTTTTGAGTCTAAGAAGACGGGTTCATAATCGGGTCTTCGTTTCTTCACAGTTTATCCGTTGAGCTGTGTTGTACTGTTTTCACTCGGGATCAATGTTATGGTTCTTTCTGACCTGGATGGCATCAATTCGGCTTGATTTTGACCGGATTGGCTTCAAGTAGGTAAAATGACTATTTTTCCCCTCCAGGGGTTGTCTCCTGTACTGGCATAGTCTTCGACTGTCTTCCCGGGGTTGTTTCCGAGGTTTTGATCCCAACATACTCTATTTGTCCTCAGGGTTGTCTCTGAGGCTGACTTGGTTTCCCAGGGCTGTCTTGGAGGTTGATGTGATGCTTCAGGGTTATATCTGAAATTGATTTGGCCTCCCAGGTTGTGACCAGGGCTTGACCTGACCTCCCGAATTATGTTTGGGCCTGAACTGGATCTCCCGGTGTTGTTGATGGGGTTACTGTACCTCCCAGGTTGGGGCCGGGGTTTGACTTAACATCCCGGTGTTGTTTCCGGGGTTGAGTTAACATCCCAGTATTGAGATCGGGGCTGAGTTGACATCCCGGTATTGAGATCGAGGATGATTTAGCATCCCGGTATTGAGACCGGGGCTGAGTTGACATCCCGGTATTGAGACCGGGGCTGAGTTGACATCCCAGTATTTAGACCGGGGCTGAGTTGACATCCTAGTATTGGGACCGGGGCTGAGTTGACATCCCGGTATTGTAACGAGACAAATTTAAATAAGCCGTGATTCTGGGGATAGAATCCTTTTAAGGGGGAAAGATGTGACGAACGAGAATTTTGTAATTTAATTTAAATATTTATTAAATTAAGTAAATATTTTTGATGATTTATGTATTGATCTATCGATGTTTTAATTATTGAGTTAAATAATTATTTGAAGGAATTATGGTAGATTAATTTAATTATATGTGTTACATTGATTAAATTAATGTGGAGAATTCTTATAGTTCAAAGTATGTATTTAATTGAGTCTATTCGATTAAATGAATTATTTAATAAGCATAATGTTATTCTAATTAATTTAATAATTAATTATAGATTTAATAATTGTACATAATTAATAAATGAGGACTTTAATTATGTGATAATGTGGTTTGATGTGGATTAGTATGTTTTATTTAATTGAATTTAAATAAGATTATTTGATTAATTAAAGTGTGACAATTAAACTATATAATAAACACTTTAAATTAAAATAAGGAGAACGGAAGAATAAGGGGACAAACCAAACAGAGCCTTAAGGAAGTTGGAGCAGTTAATCCATAGTGGGGATTAACTGACAATTATTACATCATCAATTTATATTACACGTATATGTATATGTATTATACAAAACCTTATATATTATCAGTTAAGTTATATTCATATCATATAACGTATATTTCATCAGAGAAAGGATAGAGAGAGTTTGAGGGAGAGAGTATGTGAAATTAAGAAATAAGTTTGAAGAATCAAAGGAAGCTTTCATCATCTTGATATCATCTAATCTCAACAAACAAGCAAGGGATAATTCCCTTATCTGAGTTTTAAATTCACGTTCTTAATATTTCTCCATTAACGTATCTTGAAGTGATCTATAAATAATTTTTGTGATGAATACTTGAGATATGATCATATGTGTACTAATACATGTTCATAACATATTTTCTATCATGTATTCATGTTTTAAAACAATCAATCAATTAAGCTTTAATCAAAGTTTCATGAGTTACAGAGTATGAAAAGTATGAAGAACATGAATATGGCCCTTATGTACAATTTTTTATGATTTAATTGTTTACTTAATTTAAAATTTATAGTTGGGTATGATTATACATGTTTAAACAAACAAAATGAAATTCAAACAGACAGATTCGGAGTTATAACGAATCTGTAACGTTGAATTTCATGAATTGTCTCGAAACTTTGCGAAATACCAAAAATAAACAGTGAATTTATGTGTTTTAATTTGAGTAATTACGTGATCTAAAGTGTTAAAAACATGTTAGAATTATTATATGATGTTCCTGTGAAGTTTTATACTTCATGGGTAACATTAAGAATAACTGTATTAGTTTAATTTGGATTTATTTGGCCTTCTCTGCGATTTTTCACGAACTGCAACTGGTCCAGCCGAGGCACCCCCGCCCCAGCGGGCTCTAAACTCACCCCATCGGGCTTCCTACCAAACCACACCCGTCCCAGCCGGCCCTAACCCCCGCCCTAGTGGGGGGGGGGGTACAGAGAAAAATAAAATTTTGGTTTTCTTTTCCGTGTTGATCCATAACATGACAAGTTAGTTTAACATACTGAACCTAATGAGCCTAATAGCATGACGAGCATGTAATTCAGTGCTATAACGTATGGTTGACATGTATAAGATAATTTGAAGTTTCATATTAACATACTATGTGTGAACTTGGATATTGATGTCGTAAGACTTGATTATTATTGTCTAAGAGTTCATATTCTGTGGTATGCATGTTGTGATTCAGATTCACGTTTTGTGGTTAGTTAACAAGTTAAGATTTATGAACCAAGTTGTTAAGTTGAAGTTAAGTGAGAAGTTCAACAATTAAACGTAGTGGTAATGGAACTAATCGATGTTATAAACGTAATGTAATGTGTAGGACGTTGAGGAAGTGAATTGTAATTATATTTGTAGCTTGTGCACGAGGCAAGTTTCTAAACCTTACTTTTATATTGAGCAAGTTTTTCCTATCTATACTCTTTAAATTGAGCAAGTCTTCTAAACTCAAATCAGTTATTGAACAAGCTTTCTATTTTCAAACTATTATCATGATGCAAGTTCTTATTCTTGTTCATTCAAGTTAAATGATAAGTAGGTTTTTAACCTACTTAATAGGTATTTCTTAGCTTGATATATTGTTATTACTTAAGTGTGCATGTTACTTTTCATGTATTTGAGTGCATTTGCAGGATTGGAGTGAAGCTGAGCTTAAAAGGACAAATGAGAGGAATGAAGGACAAAAGGAATGCAGGACAAAGTTGCTGACAGCCAGGCGCGAAGCGCGCTGGCTTTGCATTACACTGGGCACGGGCCCCGACGTATCGAGGAGAAGCTACTACATAGCTGGCGTGGGGTGCACTGCTGATGAAGGGAACTAGGCGCTGGGAGAGCCAGGCTGACGACTCTGACCAGAATTTGTTATTTTAAATCAGAAGTTGACTTGGAAAATGATTGCAGGCTTGCCTTATTGTACTAGGGTTTTGATAGGTTATTTATATCAGTTGTGTTCTTAGGTTTAGACTATCTTTTAATCTATATTCTCTCTTTCATCTTGGATTGCTTGGAGGCTACAAACCCTAGTTTTGAAGATTCAAGCATGTCAGACTAAGTTCTTTTATTCAATACTGAAGGGATGTTGAACTTTAGTATCAATTTATGGTTTGATGAAGTTTATAATATTTATTCTTTCATATTTAGATTTATTATGTTAATCTACATAAACTTTCATATATGTTATTGAATTGACTAATTTGGTTTCTGCAGGATTAAATTAGTAAATTGATATCATCTGCTAGATTAAGTCATATATTAAGCAAATGATGTATGTCTAATCAAAGTAGCAATTAATGATATTTTATTGTGGTCAAGCTTTGAACTATTGTTAAGATTTTCAAAAGACAAGTTAAATAATTCCTGATTGTGTAATTATTGCTTGGAATAATCTAATTCTCATTCTTAATGCTTCTAACATATTAAATCTAGACTGATAGTTCTAGGTTTTATGATAGTTAGAATCTTTTGTTGGCGATCGTCACATTAGATCTACATATAAAGAGAATTTCGAGTAATTTGCGATCGCGGTTATTTAGGGTTATGAATCTCATTGAAAGGGTAAATAGTGTAATAACTTGATTAATTCATAATTGAGAAAAGGGGATACTGAACTGAAGAATTGAAGCTTTTTACTCATTGATATTTTCTTTAATCCACTTTAGTTAATTATACTTTTTAAAACTAAAAACCCCCAATTCATTGGAAATACTTGGATAATTAATAAACAATTCACTCTCTGTGGGATCGATCCTTGCTTATTACTATACTAATTCTTGAGTTAGTTGAATAAAGAGTAAGATAAATTTTGTAGTGCTAGACGACAGCTACCAAATTTTGGCGCCATTGCCAGGGAATGTTATTTGTTTTTATTTATTCAATTATTTTCATATTTTTTTATTTTTTATGCATCGATCCTCTCACTTTCTTGAATTGAAATTTGATCCAGAAATAGAGAGAATCGCACGAAGGCTTAGGAAGGAAGCTCGGAAAACCCAAGGTCTAGTTGCAGATTCCGAAGAAGCTCCATGACCAGACTTTAACATCGCACTCACACTACTTTCGGACCAATCTTCTTCAAACAATTGAGAAGAGGAAATGGCAGTGCCAAATAACAGAACTTTAAAGGAGTTGTTGAATATCCTGCTTTGAATGTTGCGTTTGAACTAAAATCTGGACTAATTCATCTTTTGCCTATTTTTCGTGGTCTTACAGGTGAAGATCCGTACAAGCATTTGAAGTAACTCCATGTTGTGTGCTCTACCATGAAGCCACACAATGTTACGGAGGTGCAAATAAAGCTGAGAGCTTTCCCACTCTCGCTGGGGGATTTAGCTAAAGATTGGTTGTTGTATCTTCCCTTGGGATCGATACAATCATGGAACTACATGGAAAGGGTATTTTTGGAGAAGTACTTTCCTGCTTCAAGAGCTGCAAACATAGGGAAGGAAATTTGTGGAGTCCGACAATTCAGCGGTGAAACACAGTATGTGTACTGGGAGAGATTCAAGAAGCTTTGCTCCAGCTGTCCACCGCACCAGATTGACGATCAACACCTTATCATATACTTTTATGAGGGACTCGTACCGATGGATAGGAGTATAATCGACGATGCGAGTGGAGGAGCATTAGTGGATAAAACACCAGAGGCTGCAAAGAAGTTGATTGCAAATATGGCAGCCAATGCACAATAATATGGAACACGAAATGATCATCCAGCACAAACGGTGAGTGAGGTAAGCAAGACTAATATAGAGCAGCAGATTTCTGACTTAACTGCTGTGGTGAAACAATTAGAAACATGTACCTTGCCAGTTACACAAGTTTGCCAGATATGTTTAATGGCGGGGCACCCTACAGATGCATGCCAAACATTACAAGAGGATGAGAATGCTCATCAAGCTAATGCAGTGGGGAATTACCAAGCATAGCCACAGAGGAAATATGACCCTTTTTCCAGCACATACAATCTAGGATGGAAGGATCATCCTAACTTAAGTTATGGGGGTGCTAGGCCACAGGCGCAAGGGTTCTACCCAACTAAATAGCCGTTTTAGCCAAAACAGCAACAGTATAAACCCAGACCAGCAGCACCGGCCAATCCTAGAACATCCTTGGAGGACATGTTCAAGGCGTTCATGCAACAAACACAACAATTGTAACAAGAGATGAAATCTTCCATCCACAGTTTGGAGAGTCAAATAAGCAAATTAGCCACTACTGTAGGACGGTTGGACTCTCAAGGTTCAGGGAAGATTCCATCTCAAATCGTTGTGAATCCTAAAGAGAATGCTATTGCTATAACCTTGTGGAGTGAAAAGTAGATGGATACACCCACAACTACAGTTGAGTTTGAGAAAGAGCACGCAAACGAGGAACTGGAGAAATCCAAGTTAAATCCTAACCCTCCTTGTCAGATTAAAGATATTCCACTTTCTTTTCCTCATAGAAATTCTAGAAAATCAAAGAAAGATTAACATGAAAAAGAAATTCTAGAAACTTTTAGGAAAGTAGAAGTGAATATTCCATTACTTGATGCAATTAAACAAGTACCATGGTATGCAAAATTTTTAAAAGAATGTGTACTAATAAACTTAAATTGGAAAATGATGAGAAAGTCACAGTTGGGGAGAATGTATCGACTGTTCTTCAAAGAAAAATGCCACCTAAATGTAAAGATCCAGGTATATTGACGATCCCATGTAAGATAGGAAACATTAAATTTGAGAAGGCCATGCTAGATTTAGGTGCTTCAATTAATGTGATGCCATTATCTATTTATAAGTCTCAGAATCTTGGACCTTTGAAAAATTCTAGTTTAATTATTCAATTGGCTGATCGTACTAACACCTACCCTTGAGGGGTAGTTGAAAATGTCTTGGTGCCGGTGAACGAACTAATCTTTCCTGCAAGTTTTTATATAGTGGATATGGAAGATGATACATCCCCGAACCCATCACACATCTTGCTAGGAAGACCCTTCCTAGAGACTACAAGGACTATGAATGATGTTCACAATGGGACCTTGACAATGGAGTTTGATGGCGAAAAGATCCAATTTAATATCTATGATGCCATGAGGTACCTTAGTGATATTTGTCAGGTTTTTACAATTGATGTGTGTGACTCTTTAGTGCAGGAAACTTTTGAGCAAATTCAGAGAAACAGTTTTGAGGTTGTTATTTCCAGCAGTTTGGATATGGATGGGAAGTATGAACTTGAGCACAGTCAAGAATTGAAGGAAACTGTGGCTACACTACATTCATTGCCTAAACTCTCAGATAACCATGCAGTCCAATTAATTCAATTACCTGTAACTCATCAAAAACTATTACCATCTGTGGAGCAAGTTCCAATACTTGAATTGAAACAATTACCGGCACACTTGAAATATGCATATTTAGGGACTAATGAAACTTTACCTGTGATAATTGCTAGTAATCTAACTAAAGTGCAGGAAGAAAAATTGTTGAGAGTCCTTAGGGACCAAATCACAGTGTTTGGGTGGACTATAGCAGACATCAAGGGTATTAGTCTCGCGAAATGCATGCATCGGATTTTGGTGGAAGAAGGAGCTAAACTGACAAGAGATGCACAACAACGGTTGAACCCACCGATGATGGAGGTAGTGAAGAAAGAGGTAATTAAATTGCTTGATGCAGGAATCATCTACCCCATCTTCGACAATCCATGGGTAAGTTCGATGTTGGTAGTTCCTAATAAATTTGGAATCACGGTTGTCAAGAATGAAAATAATGAGTTAGTGCCCACACGAATGCAAACAGGTTATCGACTATAGGAGGTTGAATGCCGTAACTAGAAAATATCATTTTCCCCTTCTTTTTATTGATCAAATGTTAGACCGATTAGTTGGGCATTCTTATTATTGCTTTCTAGATGGTTTTTTAGGTTATAACTAGATTGTGATCGCCCCCGAAGCCCTTATGCAAGCTGCTTCAGAAAGATGAGGATTTCCAGCTTAACGATGAATGCAAGGTGGCTTTTGATACCTTGAAGAAGTTATTGACGTCAGCCCCTATCATTCAACCACATAATTGGAAGCTCCCGTTCGAGATAATGTGTGTTGCAAGCAACTATGCTGTCGGTGCCGTCTTGGGCCAAAAGATTGACAAAGCTGTCCATGCCATCTACTATGCTTCAAGAACATTGAATACGGCTCAGATAAATTATTCAACAACTAAAAAAGAACTCTTATCTGTTGTATTTTCTTTAGAAAAATTTAGATCATACTTACTTGGTACTAAAATAATAGTCTATTCTGACCATGCTGCTCTCACGTACTTACTAACCAAGAAGAAGTCCAAACCTCGAATCATAAGGTGGATCTTGCTGTTGCAAGAATTTGACTTGGAGATTAAAGATAAAAAGAGTGCGGATAACTTGGTGGCGGATCACTTGAGCAGAATTCTTAAGGAGGAGGAAGCACTACCATTACAAGACATATTTCAAGATGAACATCTCCTTTCCATTGGCAATATAACTCCATGGTATGCCGACATTGTGAATTATTTGGTAAGTGCGTATTTACCAAGTGAATTTTCCAAATCCCAGAAAGAAAAGCTTAGGAGTGATGCAAAACATTATGTGTGGGATGACCCATACTTGTGAAAATTTTGTGCTGATCAAACAGTTAGACGTTGTGTACCTGATAATAAGTTTCAATCTATTCTAACTTTCTGTGATTCCTATGCTTGTGGAGGTCATTTTGGACCTAAGAGAACATCACGTAAAGTGTTAGAGAGTGGTTTTTTTTGGCTCTCTATTTTCAAAGACACGTATTTATTCTATAAATTATGTGAAAATTGTCAAAGAACTGGTAATATTTCTCATAGAAATCAGATGCCACAAAACCCTATCCTAATTATTGAAATCTTTGATGTGTGGGGTATTGATTTTATGGGACCTTTTCCTGTTTCTTTTGGAAATATTTACATCTTATTGGCAGTTGATTATGTTTCAAAATGGGTGGAAGCTAAAGCCACTAGAACTGACGATTCTAAAGTTGTTGCAAATTTTGTTAAAACTAACATATTTTTTCAGGTTTGGAGCACCACGGGCCATCATTAGTGATCGCGGCACTCACTTTTGTAATAGGGTGTTAGCAACCTTGTTGAAGAAGTACAACGTTCTTCACAGGGTATCTACATCCTATCATTTGCAAAGCAATGGCCAAGCAAAGGTATCCAACCGAGAGATCAAATCCATTTTGGAGAAAGTAGTCAACCCGAACAGGAAGGATTGGAGTCTTAGATTTAATGATGCATTATAGGGATATAGGACGGCATACAAAACTCCGATTGGTATGTCACCTTATCAGCTAGTGTTCGGGAAACCATGCCACCTACCTATAGAGCTAGAACATAAGGCTTTCTAGGTGATCAAACAATGCAATATGAACATAGATCAAGCTGGCATCAATAGGAAGTTGAAGTTACAAGAACTCGAGGAGTTGCGGACCGAAGTATATGAGAGTTCTAAGTTATACAAAACTAAGACAAAAGCTTTCCACGATAAGGAGATCTTGAGGAAAATTTTCATTGTGGGACAAAAAGTCCTTTTCAATTCACAATTGAAATTATTTCCAGGAAAGTTGCGCTCTCACTGGGAGGGACCATTTGTCATCACTAATGTCTTTCCTCATGGTGCAGTTGATAACCAAAATCCAAAGACAGGAAATGTGTTCAAGGTGAACGGGCATAGGCTAAAGCCATTTCTGGATAGCAGTCAAGTTAAGGAGGTCGAGGTCGTGATGCTGATGGATCTGGCTTCTGGATAATTGACTGGAGTACAGTCGAGTCAACGACATTAAACAAGGGCAGCTATTTGGGAGGCAACCCAATTTCATACTCATTAGTAGTTTTTTATTATTTAAGTTTATATATATATATATATTTCACTCTTTGAAGTCCACATTATTCAATCCTTCATATGCTAAAAACTTTTTCAATTCAACTATGGAAGGATAACAGGGCAAGGAAAATCCAAAGGAGAAAGTCCACCAGGTAGGCGCTGGCCGCGCTAGCAAAAAAATCTTTCACGCTCCGGGGGGGGGGGGGGGCTCCCTATGCAGAAACTCAAGGCCAAAATCACCAGTATGGCGTAGGGCGCGCTTCACTAGGCGTGGGGCACGCTAGTGTTACAAAAAGTATGGCTCAATAATGCAGGCAGGCGCGGGCCGCGCTGCAAAGGGAGGAAACCAGGCACAGGGCGCGTCGGTCGGCTGGAGCGAATCAAAATATGATTTTGATCTTTCTTTTTCACTACAATTCAAAATATTTTCCTTCCCAAATCCTATTCTAAGTCTACTTTCTCTAAACCTAAATCCTATTCTACTTCTAATCTCTCTCTCTACACCTAACCCCATTCAACCCATCATCAAAATTCATCACTCCCAATTCCAACCAACATCAAATTCATCCAACACACTCCCTCCCTCCTGAATTTGCTCAATCACATGCACCAATATTCATCATAAATAGGAAGCAAAAGCTATTGGAAGTCATAGGAATTGGAAGCACAGAGAGAAAGGTATTTGAATTAACACCCATAACATCGAGGCAATACCCACAAGGTAATACAAGTGATTCATTATTATTTGGGTTAAATTGACTAAAGATCACAAATTTTATTGAATTGCTTCATAATTGTATTGGGAACCCTTGGGTTATTGAAGACCCAAGGTTAATTCAAATTTTTTGTTGTTGGGATATTTGCTATTATAAATTATACTCAGTTTGGGGGAGAGACATTGTCACCCACCAAGTGTTCGATAAATTGCTTCAACAGGATTTCACCAGCTATTTTCAATTTGTTGGGAGCAATTAGACACGAGACCTTTATCATGACATCCAAAAGGCCAAGGACTTCAACTTCAAGTTCTCCTCAACGATTTGATGCCACTCGGTTTGTGAGCGAGGGAACGTTAACACGTTACGCCAAGGTCATAGACAAAAAGACTTTGGTACTAGAACGAGGGCTGTAACAGGATGCAAATCTTGATGGTGACACGTCACTGATGATTGTGGAGCACAATTGGTTCCAGTTGGTAGAGCAACCCAAACATACAGTGATCAACATTGTCCAAAAATTCTACGTCAACGCCATCAAGCACGTTACTCGTGTGGTCATGGTTCGGGGAAAATCGGTGTCATTCAACGCGGCAGAAATCAATGACTACTTTGGGGTGGAGACACCATAGATAGATCGATATGAGGATCATTTGCAAAAATTAGATGAAATCATAGCTCGACTTTGCAAGCCCAGAACTCAATAGGTGAAAAAGCAAACACCGATAAAAAAGTCCATCTCCCACATGTCGCATTGAGTCATTTTGCAAAAGCCTGGTACGCCTTTCTATGTGCCTGTCTCATGCCTACGCGTCATCAAAATGACGTAACTAATGAACGAGCAAGGCTTCTCTACGGCATAGTCACTCATGAGGCCGGTCCAAATAATGCAATTGAGATTTGAAACATCAACATCAGCCTCTGCATTGAATAGTACGTTGATCGATCACTACGAGGGAGTACCACTAGAGGATTATTGCATGGATTTCTGATCACCGACCTATGTTGAAAGGCAGGAGTTCAATGGCACACCTCGGAGACGATCCAGCAACCAATGGTCGTCATTGACCATCTAAGCATTGAAATGTATAAACCTTGGATATGATCACGGTCACATCCATGGGGGGAAGGGCTCATCATGATTCCACCATCCCCACCACCCTCACCGCCATAAGCTGACGAGCCAATGGATGAAGAAGATGAAGAAGAGGCGTCGGCTACTTTTCAGCGACGCTGTCAAGAGAGGAGTATGAGACTTGCCCAATGTCAAGCTGTAATGCATATAGACAACGTTGGGGCCTTTACAGAATTGGCCGATGCAGTCTCGCACTTCTCGCCAAACTCTGGCCCAGTCCAGCTGCCAACGGAGGAAGATGACGATTTCGACGAGCCTTGACTCGTCGCTCAGGGAAGCCCTCATTTTTATTATTTCATATGCCAAGTCCTAAGGACATTCCTTGATTTAAGTTTGGGGGGGAAACATTTTTGTGTTTTAGCATATAGATTAGGAGATTAGGTTGCATGTAGAGTAGATTTTATTCAGTTAAGTTCATATGCATAAAAAAAGTTTAATCAAACATATTGCATTCATTTAGGAATTTTGTTAGTATAAGCATTCATATAGTACATAAAGGTTGAGCAGTAAGTCAAGGTAATGAAGTACATGGTTAATGATTTTGATTTTTACTGATCTTTTATAAAATTGAGCTTCATGATCTGATTATGTTCGACCATAGTAACCTCATTGCATGATTTTAAAATTCTCTCAAATTTCAAGCACACTGATTGATTTTCAGTTGTGATTAGGAATTCATGTGTATTAAGAGCACAGACACTTACTTGATCACATATTAAAAATAAAACATTGGTTGAAACATAAGTTTGGGGGAATTGTAGCTCAGAAAAGAAAAAAAATAAATAAAGGAAAAATTAAAAAAAATACTTATGAAATAAAAACTAATTTAGTTTGACCTCGTGGCCTTTGTTACTCAGACAAGTAAACCCTAGGGAATGTCTTAACACCTAGCGCCCTAAAGCCTTTGGCTTTGGGAGTCGTTGGCTGAAAGTCCGTTACATGGGTAACATTGAAAAGCCTAAGGGGGTTGAACATTGTACAAATCAGATGTATGAAATAATTGGTGGGATGGAGCATTAAAACGCACCCACAAAGTATGAGCTTTGATGTTTAATCATTTATTGCTTGTTTAGCCTGATTTTCATAATGCTTATGTGGATGTCATGTTTGTGTAGTTATCTGTGTACAAGTAGGATGTTTGTTGGGAATAATCATATGAATCACGCACGGGAAAAAGATTAGAGTCATATAAGTGATGTAATGATGAGCGAGTCTATGATTGGTCATGAGTCGAGATAGATTGTAAGTTAAAGTGTTAATTCATAAGGATTATACAACCTGTATTTTGTTACAAAAGATTTCTGCACGATTTTGTTAGTTGTATTCGTTATGTATATTGCATTCATTGTGTTTGTTTGCTTAAGGACAAGCAATTGTCTAAGTTTGGGGGTATTTGATAAGTAGGTTTTTAACCTACTTAATTGGTATTTTTTAGATTGATATATTGTTATTACATAAGTGTGCATGTCACTTTTCATGTATTTGTGTGCATTTGCAAGATTGGAGTGAAGCTGAGCTTAAAGGGACAAATGGGAGGAATGAAGGACAAAAGGAATGCAGGACAAAGTTGCTGACAGCCAGGAGCGAGGCGCGCTGGCTTTGCATTACATCGGGCTCGGGCCGCACCGCATTGAGGAGAAGCTATTGCATAGCTGGCGCGGGGCGGTATGCTGATGAAGGGAACTAGGCCCGGGGAGCGCCAGGCTGACTACTCTGACTAGAATTTGTTATTTTAAATCAGAAGTTAACTTGGAAAAGGATTGCCGACTTGCATTATTGTACTAGGGTTTTGATAGGTTATTTATATCAGTTGTTTTCTTAGGTTTAGACTATCTTTTAATCTATATTCTCTCTTTCATCTTGGATTGCTTGGAGGCTACAAACCATTGTTTTGAAGATTCAAACATGTCAGGTTAAGTTCTTTTATTCAATTCTGAAGGAATGTTGAACCTTAGTATCAATTTATGGTTTGATTAAGTTTATAATATTTATTCTTTCATATTGAGATTTATTATGTTAATCTACATAAACTTTCATATATGTTATTTAATTAACTAATTTTGTTTCTGCAGGATTAAATTAGTAAATTAATATTATCTGCTAGATTAAGTCATATATTAAACAAACGATGTATGCCTAATCAAAGTAGCTATTAATGATATTTTATTGTGGTCAAGCTTTGAACTATTGTTAAGGTTTTCAAAAGACAAGTTAAATAATTCCTAATTGTGTAATTATTGCTTGGAATAATCTAATTCTCATTCTTAATGCTTCTAACATATTAAATCTAGACTGATAGTTCTAGGTTGTATGTTAGTTAGAATCTTTTGTTGGCGATCGTCGCATTAGATCTACACATAAGGAGAATTTTGGGTAATTTGCGATCGCGGTTATCTAGGGTTATTAATCTCATTGAAAGAGCAAATAGTGTAATAGCTTGATTAATTCATAATTGAGAAAAGGGGATACTAAACTAAGGAATTGAAGCTTTTTACTCATTGATATTTTCTTAAATTCACTTTAGTTAATTATACTTTTTAAAAATAAAACCCCCCCAATTCATTAGAAATACTTGGATAACTAATAAACAATTCACTCTCTGTGGGATCTATCCTTGCTTATTACTATAGTAATTCTTGAGTTAGTTGAATAAAGAGTAAGGTAAATTTTGTAGTGCTAGACGACAGCTACCATTAAGTTTCATATGAGATATTACAAGTTCTTTAAAGTATTACTTCAGTTATACAATACTTATTCGATTGTATACTCTTGAGATTTCTTATTCGATTTGAATATCAATTACTATTGAACCTTGTAAGACTAGCGAACCCTTATTGATTAGACTAGTCCATAGTTGATGAACATTCTAAATTCTAAAACTGTTATTGAACTTATCCAAACCAAACTTCCTTTGGTATGGACTCTGATGTTAAACTAAGATGAATAACCCTGTTATAAGGGACTAATTATGCTTTAGCGTTGAGATATTGTGCACAGTATGGTAATAAGGGCTGATACCCCTAAGTACGAGTAGTAGAGTCCATATAGTCTAATGACTGTTAAAGGTTTAAAGTAAAAATACTTGACAACCTAGGACATAGTTCATGGTATTATGACCCTCAAATGTACTTTTGATTCTTATTATTCATTCTTGATTCAAAAGCCGAGCTTTCTATTATTTAGAACTCTTTAACTAATTTAAATGTGATTATTACTATTATATTGTTATACTTGTGGGCAATCGTGCTAACTCTTGCATAATAACATTGAAGTTAAGAATGAAAGGTTCGACGAGTCTTCCACTAGCAAAGGCAAGGGCAAAGTTAACAAGTGATGAAGACTTGTTATTTTTTTTGGGAATATCTGTTAAGACTTATGTATTTGTTTACGTTTTTGCATTTGATGTTTAAGGTTAGTTCAACCTGGGATTTATTTATGCATTCAGATGTTGTAACCCCTTAAGGGGAGGATTTTTATTTATTTCATGGTTTGTATTTATTATGGGTAGATAGATATGTGATATTTGTACAGTGAACACAAAATCCCGTGGAAATTGAAGTACCCGAATTTGGGGGTGTCACAGGTATTGAGACCAGGGCTGAGTTGACATCCAGGTATTGAGATCGGGGCTGAGTTGACATCCTGGTATTAAGACCGAGGCTGAGTTGACATCCCGGTATTGAGACCGGTATTGAGAACGCCTAATAGACCTCGACACCATGTCTGTCATAAATTGGGTAGCACTAGTCTGAGCCCCAATAATACGAGGACTCCACCAGTGATGTAATGCCTCCTGACTGTGCGGACCCTCTGACAGGGCAAAGCCATCTGTGCCCATCAGGGGAATATCTGTGACTGGTTGAGCTAAGGGCCAATGATGCCAAGTATGAGGAACAAAGGGAATCCAGATCTCTCTCGTAATGCTTCGAATAGCGCGCTCTCCCAAATAGAGCTCCCAACCTCTCTCGGTCAAAATGGGAATCCGATGAGTGGCCAATGTAAACTCCATCCCGGTCAAAAAGCCATCCTCAAACCCTACTGTCAGATAGTTTGGGGTGTAAGGAATCTACGTGATAGAGTCAGAAGTCAACAACTCTAGCTATAAACGGGAATGGGTAAACCCCTCTGCTACAGGGACCTCCGTCAAAGTGGAATGATGCCAATGCCATCCCCACGGATATGTCTCCAAGCCCAAAGTAGTGGTCGGACATAGGCAAGGGTACCTCTCATATGCCCAAAACTGGTAGTGCAATGTTTAAATGTCCTCAGTGGTAAAGTTTGATAAACACAAATGAGGAAAATTGAAAGGTGAAAGAGAAATTACTCACCAGCATGTAGGGATAAAAACCTAGCCAAGCCTCCATCACGCCCTCAGAGCGTAGGCGCATCCCACGAAGAAAATAGGTGAAGGTGTAGGTGCCGAGTCAAAATCTATGATGCGCTCCATGTATCGAGTAGCGCTAACCAGAGCGAAAGACACCGTCAAGGAGTTGTCTGTAATGAAACAACCCCTAGTCCATCGGTCAAAGCCCCGCTCTGATCACCAAGAACAGTCATTGAAGAATGCGATCTCTAACCCTCTGATCATCAGGCAGAGGCTCAGTCAAAGCCCTGCTCTGGGCATCCACACTCAAGGGACCTGAACGAACAGTCTGACCCTAAATGGTCGTCTCAAGAACTCCCAAAAAGGATCGAACGGCATCAGGTGAAATGTCAGCCACCAACAGCACTGGCTCCCTTGCAAACTCTATCCCTGTGATGAACCACTAGTCCATCGGTGTCATCATCACATCACAGTCCAACAGATTGAGAGACTGAGTCTGGTGGAGCCAGCGCTCAGATAATGCCCGCAGATAACCCCAAGGGCAACGACGAGGAGGAATAGAAAAAAAGCCCTCGAAACCCCAAGTGTTGACAATGGCCTAAAACTCTAGATGCAGAGTATGATATAAAGAATGACGCTGAACCAGTTCCCCATGGGCTGCATAAAGCTGAGAACCTACATCAAATGGCAAATCCAAATTAAACATGTGTCCTGAAATGGCAAAAGAAAGAAAGGTCCATAATGAAAACTTCAGTCACCTCATTGGCATGAAGCTATATTGAGGGATGGCTTCTCAAATCGCCCAAAAGCTCAGGAATAGGAACAACGATAGCTGGGAGCTCCCTAAGCAGAGCATGAGCTGGAACGGGATCCACGAATGGGACATCCTCATCGTCTACGTCATCCGGCATCTCAGCCCGGATCGGAGGAATCACAGACTCAGCCAAACGGCGCGACAACCGAGTTGGACGGGGCTGGTGAACATCAGAAGCTCTCCTCTGCTTCACACCTGCAGAGACCTTGATAGCACTGCTTGGTCTATCTGGCTCCATAACCTAGACAAAGTCTCCAAATAACCTCAGAAAGGGTGAGATAAGCCTTGAACCTACGGCCTATTCAAATCAAATCCTTGCTTAATGCATGTTTTAACTCCTAAATGATGCATTAGTTAACATACATATCCAGTAGAGTTAAAATTGCATGTTCATTAAATGCTCAGGTTTTTGAAAAAAAATCGCCAGAGTCTCCTTTGTAAAATGGACTGTCCGCATGCACATATGCATGACTAGGTGGCCATTCAGTACCACACCTACCCAAAAACATGAACAGTTCATATATATGAAAAAAAATCAAAATTAAACTCCCCATGACAGCTAAATTACCATATGTATTTTTAGTTGAAAATCCAGGTTCATTTGCCGTCAAATAGGACGAGTAAACTGGCCAAAAAGGGCGCCAAATGACTGTCTCAGAATTTAAATTTTTTTACATCAAAACGCTCAGCGTAGTAAAACATGTATATTTACTAAGTCTGAATTTTTTTGTCAAGTCATATAAACATACATATTCACTATATTGTGTTTAAAAGCATTCTATATGAAATCTAACATTCAAACGGTCACAACTTGAAAAGAAATGATGTAAACGTTACCAGAGATGTGCAGAACGTTTGTACAGTGACGGGATTTGAAAAAAACAGCCCTAACTTAGTAGATCTGAAGAAGAAATCTAGGATTTTCTTTATAGTTCAAACTTGAAAATGAATAATGAAAGCCATGGAGGAAAGGTTATACTCAAAGCGAGTAGAAACTCCACCTGCGGCAGCCGCAAGTGGACCTACGACTCCATAAGTTGGGTCCCACCCCCATCGGTTTGGTTCGATTAAAGTTAAAGTGGAGTTTACCGAAAGCTGAAAAGTTAAATAAGGGAAAAAACTGTTACGTAATTGAGCGCAATAACTTGAAACCCTGATTCTAAGCGTCAAGCTCCTAACGAAGGAAGAAACTTCTTGTAAGCCATTGGTAGAAGCCCTAATGAGGTATTTGGAATTCCAATTATGAAAACTACTGAAAACTACCTCTGTCAGAGCATCGGGAAGGTCCGGAGTTTCGAACAGCAGGTTTTGAATGCGACAAAGTATCCAAATTTTTTTCGAGGGTATGATTTATCAGAAGCGTCGTGCCCACGTCGAGACCAATTAGGAATGACATTACAAACAATTGGTAACAACTCCAACGAAGCATCGGGAACGAGCCAATGATGAAATATGTTAAAAACTACTTCAACGAAGGTTAGAGTATCTGACACTGTAAACCATTGGCGACAACTCCAGCGTGGCATCAAGAATGAGCAGGTGATGAAATCCGTTGAAAACTACATCGGCGAGGGTCAGAGTATCTGACATTGTAAACCATTGGCGACAACTCCAGCGTGGCATCAGGAACGAGCCGGGGAATAAAGCCATTGCGAACTGCAACATTGAGATCAGGTAGATCTGACGTTGCAAACCGTTGGTAATAACTCCAGCGTAGCATCGGGAACGATATGATGATAAGAACCGTGGAGAAATTTTTCCCCATAGAGAACAGATGATGGAATCTGTGATACAAATCCCCAGCTGGAACACCGAGAAGGTTCGGTGTTTCAACCGACCGTTGTAAACTACTATTCGAGTAGGCGCTGAGAAGGTTCAGTGATGGTCAAATTTTGCAAACTACCGTTTAAGTAAGCATCAAAAGAGTTTTGTGAAAGCCATCATTGACAATGTCATCCCCTGTAGGAGGTGCGAGAATAGTCAATGATTAAATACCGTTGAAGCTAACACCACAAGGGCACATAGAATTCATAACATGGCATATTATGCATCGTATTACATTAGCATATGTCATATTTCCAGTGTCTAGTAGTCTTTATCCTATTAATTAAATGCATTGCATAAATATGATAAAGATGGGCATCTATAGACACTCAAAATTATGCATTCCTGTTAGTAACCCTACAGGAGGGCAAAACCATCTTTTACCGTCCAGCGATAATCCTGGAAGTATAAAGATCAAGTAACACCTGGGCAACAACCCTGGGATTTACAGCCACCCCGACGACAACACCGGGATGTCAAGTCAAACCCCGGCGACAACCCCGGGAGGTACAGCCAACCCGGAGACAACACCAGGATGTCAAGTCAAACCCCGGAGACTACCCCGGGAGGTACAGCCACCACGGTGACAACACTAGGATATATAGTCAAACCCCGACGACAACCCCGAGAAACAAGATTAACATTTGGAGACAGCCCCAAAGCATCAAATCATCACTGGAGACAACCGTGGGAGACCAAGTCAAACTCGGAGACAACCTTGAGGAAGAACAGAGTCGGCTGGGATCAAAACTCGAAGACAACCCCGAGAAAATAGTTAAAAACCTTGTCAACCCTGGAGATAACCCCCAGAAGGGTAAAATGGTTATTTTACTGTCTTGACATCAAATCAGTTCAAAATTAAGCCAAATCGATGCAATGAGGGTCAGAAAGTACCATAACATCAATCCCGAGTGAAAATAGCACAGGATAGCTTAACGGACGGACTGCAAAAATTCAAAGATCTGGTCATAGATCCATCTTCTAATCTCAGAAATGGCGTTCCGAAAATGTATAGCATGCCCCAAACGGACTCCCGGATTGAAAGTTATAAAGGTTTGAAGCAGAAAGCGTGTTGGTCAGAGTGCACGTACTTCGAGACAACGGGACCCACGAAGCAGGGCCCACTCGGGGAGCCACATGTAGACTCGCGGCTGTAGCAGGTAGACCCACTTCCATCTGGTCTATAAATAAGACCCCCCCCCACTCTTGCAAAAAAAAGAAGAAAAAAATAGAAAAAAAGAGAGAAACTCTGTCCATTTCAACCCTTATCCCTAGCGATAGTGCTCCAAATTTTGATTTTATTTTTCTAATACATTTGCATACGTATATTCTATAACATATCAAGTTTTAACTGGTGGAAACGGAGATTTGAATCCATCCGAGTGGCGTAAAGCCCGTAGCACTGCCCATTGTAAGTTTTTTTACGATCAGAAGCTGTTTATTGCCTTATCCTACATATGTGATTGTACATATGAAGTTTTAGATTCTGGTTTTTCCTGGATTTCAAATTTGTGGCCTTTCTAGCTTACTTTTAAGTATATATAAGTATATATATAAGATTTTCTTTTCTTGCACAGCCTAGATTGTAAATCCGAGACTTTTTACCTCTTTTATATATATATATATATATATATATATAACTATATATATATACTATTTTGTTTGGCCTGGATTGCTAATTTGTGGCCTTTTCAACTTTATTCTATATAACTGACTATATATATACTAACATTCAATTTCGTCAAGCCTGGATTATAAATCCGTGGCATTTACCGCTTATATATATATATATATATATATATATATATATATATATTCTAACTTGTTTGGCTTGGATTGCTAATTCGTGGCCTTTTAAGCTTTAATATATTTACACTAACTGTATATATAAACATTCCAGTCTGTCGAGCCTGGATTAGAAATTTGTGGCTCTTTACAACTTATATATATATATATATATATATATATATACATTTCTCAGTCGAGTCTGGATAAGAAATTTGTAGCTCTTTAGAGCTTTTATATATATATA
Source organism: Panax stipuleanatus (assembly GCA_020205555.1). Taxonomy (NCBI): domain Eukaryota; kingdom Viridiplantae; phylum Streptophyta; class Magnoliopsida; order Apiales; family Araliaceae; genus Panax; species Panax stipuleanatus. Next base: position 92,324,068 of record CM035119.1, read on the forward strand.
TATATATATATATATATATATATACATTTCTCAGCCAGGCCTGGATTGGAAATCCGTGGCCCTTTACAGCTTATATATATATACATATATATTTACATTTCTCAGTCGGGACTGGATTGGAAATTCGTGGCCCTTTACAGCTTTTATATATATATATTATTTATTCAATGTGTTCTATTTTAAATATTCATTTGATATGAACCTGTGCTAATGTAAATTTTGTGGATTAGATTCATCTAAATCTAGCCCTTTCTAACTTTCAAATTATTCAAAATTGGTCAAACCGAAATCGGGAAGCTTGAATGGCTAAGATTTATTTAAATCTAGCTTTTTTTTCTAGTATTGTAAATATTCAAGCGACTACACTACCGTAGATCAATATCTAGTCAGAACGGGAAATTTTCGCTACGCGCATGCAAGGATTTAACTGATAAATTCTTTGTTTTGCGACGTCTGGACTACAAATTGCATTATATGTCAATATCTTTGCTGTGCAGTCTTTTTGATATTATTCTGTGAGCCTAGGAATCATTGGATTAATGACCAACCACACGGATCTAAATCTGATTCCCATGATAGACAACTCCTCATTGTAAATACATCCTGCCATTTTTTTTTGTAAATGTACACCCGAGGGAACTTAAAATGGTTATCCGGATTTAAGGTCCCAACATAGTGAAATGTAGTTTGTAGTGCTAGGGTCACTTGGATGGCTTTCATGCCCATAAGAAGATTGACACTTGTATATACATTCTGTGGTCGAGGATGCTTCGCATCCCAGTAATAAACATCCAAATCAAGCCGAATGCGGAATAGAATAAAATGGAAGTATTAAAAGGCTTTAATTCCTATGCGAGCGAAAAGGTTTGAAAACTATCTTTCAAAATGTCATTTTCATAGCTTTGTCTAAAAAATGGACTTTTCAAAACAAATCAAACCAATCGTATATAGGTTCAACGAAGCACGACACTACTTCCAAATCAAACACATAGGCTCAATTACTTCCAACACACACACATTGCAAATAAAAAGGAAAAAATTGAAAAGATGTGGTAACCGTGTTTCACGAAAGTCGGTGGGTGCCTAACACCTTCCCCCCCACTTAACCACGCCCCCAAACTTTATGAATTTTGGTTTCCATGGCCAAGTTTCGACAGCATCAAGTAATTGAGGCTACTCATAAAAATCAAACAAAACTCGGTAGAGATGGTACAACCATTTCAAATATACTAACTGGCGACTCTGTAAACCTTTCAAATCGTCAAAATGATATATGCTGGCCTTTTCCTAAAAAATTAACCCTTCGTAAAACAAATAAGACAAACAAAGGTAGAAAACAAATAGAAAAATTGAAAGGAAGATCTGTCCGAAGACTTTTCCGATGTCGATAACCCAGGGAAGGCAAACGTGGTGGCCGACGCCTTAAGTAGAAAGGGTCGGGAGAAGTTGTTAATGTTAACGGCTCAGAATGAGTTGGTAACAGAGATGACAAAGATGGAAATAGAAGTAAGATTACCCAGTGAGGTGGGGGAGAAATTATTTGCAATGGAGATTCAACCTACGATTGTGGAAAAGGTGAAAGAAGTGCAACTCAAAGATGATGAGTTTGAACAAATAAAGAAGAAGATTGCAGATAATAATGAGGACAAGTATAGTCTTGATAACGAAGGGTTATTAAGATTTGAAGGACAAATTTGGGTTCTGTGCGATACGGATTTGATGGAGGAGATAATGGATGAAGCTCATCACTCGAGGTACTCGATTTATCCTGGTAGTACCAAGATGTATCAAGTCCTTTGAAAGAACTTTTGGTGGCCAAACATGAAGAGAGAGATAGCAGAGAATGTAAGTAGGTGCTTAACTTATTAGAAAGTTAAGGCCGAACATCAATGACTCATTAGTTTACTACAGTCATTGGAGATTCTGGAATGGAAGTGGGAGCATATCACGATGGACTTTGTGGTAGGACTTCAGATGGCGCAGAAAGGATAAAATGCTATTTGGGTAATAGTGGATCGTTTAACGAAGTCGGCTCATTTTTTATCGATAAGAGTCAAGTATAACTTGGACCAATTAGCTAAGTTTTATGTCAAGGAGATTATTTCAAGACACGGAGTACCAGTTTCAATTATGTCAGATTGTGACCCACGATTCACATCTAATTTCTGGAAAATTTTGCAAGAGCAGATGGGAACGCAGCTAAGGTTGAGCACGGCGTATCATCCACAGACGGATGGACAAAGTGAAAGGACAATTCAAACCCTATAAGACATGGTAAGGTCTTTCATTATGGATTTCAAAGGAAGTTGGGACGATCATCTACCGTTGGTAGAGTTTGCCTACAATAACAGTTATCATGCAAGTATAGGAATGTCGCCTTATGAAGCGTTATATGGACGGAAGTGCAAAACTCCAATGTGTCGGGATGAAGTAGGAGAGCATATAGTGTCAAGACCAAAAATGGTACAACAAGCGGCTAAGGTGGTTAAGTTGATACGAACGCAGCTAGTAGCAGCTAAAGGCAGACAGAAAAAGTATGCAGATCCGCATCGAAAGAATAGACAGTTCGAAGTCGGTTTGTAAGCATTCCTGAAGGTATCACCTTGGAAAGGGAAGATAAGCTTTGGAAAGAAGGGAAAGCTAAGTCCTAGATTTATAGGACCTTTTGAGATTTTAAGAAGGGTAGGAGAGGTAGCGTATGTAATAGCATTACCTCCAGTGTTGGGACATATCCATAACATGTTTCACGTATCGGTATTGCATCCCTGTAAGCCAGATTACAAGCATGTAATCGAGTATGAACCTTTTCAGGTTGAGAAAAACTTAACGTATGAAGAAGTTCCTATGCAAGTTATTGATAGAAAAGAACAAGTCTTAAGAAGCAAAGTAATACATTCGGTGAAGGTGATATAAAGGAACCGCAATGTCGAAGAAGCAACGTGGGAACTCGAAGACAAGATGAAGAAGGCATATCCCCATCTATTTGACTAACTTGTATTGTAATTCTGGGGACAAAATTCATATAAGGGGGTGGGGGAAGAATGTAACGCCCTAGAAAAATCAGACTTTTACGTAAAGAAATTTTATTTCATTTATTGAATAAAATTATAATATATGTTTATTAAAGTAAGTAAGCTAATTAAAGGTTATTCTATGACCTAGAAGATGTGAATATGGTTAGGATTCTGGCTACATGCTAGAATTAAATCATGTGAATTTCCAAGACCAAAATAAAAGTTTTCTGAGGAATTTCTAAAAATCACTAATCATCCGTTTCTGCTGGGGAATTATTCTTGAATTTCTGAGAAACGTGTAATGATAGGATTTGAAGACGAGATGAAATATTTAATAATATTTCAGTTAGGGCTCGCGAAGTTTTAACATGAGGACTTAAAACCCTAACGGTTAGGGAAAGTAAAACCTAAGAATAAAATGGTTAAGTATAATAATAATGATTATTATACGGAATGAATACGAGTATGGTAATAGGTACTATACGAGTATGATATGAGAATTAATACGACATATAATACGAATCTTATATGAAGTAAATGTGCCCAATTTAAATTAATTATAATAACCAAACCCGTAGATCGAACCAATGGGTTAACGGGTGGGTTAAACACATGGGGCAACCCATGAGGGGCCAATAGGGCATATGGGGAGACATGTGGAAGACATGGAGGAGACATGGTGGAGACATGGTAAGCACATGGGTTTAAACATGGTGGGAAAGCAATTGAGAGGAGGGAATAGTGTGAAGGTTTACTTAATATCCAAACTACCCTCCATCTTGCAATCCTATATAAGAAGGGCTTTGGTATTCATTTCTTTGATTACCAAATCACCAACTCATTTTATTGAGAGAAGAGAGAGCTAAAAGCAAGAGAAGTATCAAGGAAGCAAAGTTATCATCAAAACTCAAGAACAACTCAAGAACACAAAGAGGTATACACACTTAAACCCTAATCCTCATCTTCCTTCAATATGTAATTGATAGAGAAGGGTTGATTGGTGGAGCATGAGTTGTACGAAGTGATAAGGTGGATATTAGTGGACTACAGACCATTAATAACCAAGAACTAGTAAGACCATGATTGAATGGTTAAGAACTTAAAAAAGAAAACCTTGAAAACTATTGTTAATAAACAATTGAAACCATTAAAACTTAGATGTTTAGAATGGTTAGAATTGTCAATGAATAACCAATGGATTGATTCCATATGGTTTGGAGTTAAAATTTTGAGTAACAAAGTTATGGCAAAATTTACGCGATTAGACGTTAAGCGTCGAAATCTTGAATTTTCCCTGAACGATAGTCAAAATTCCCCATTTAATTTAGAAACCTCGATTTTCAATGGTATAACGTAGAGTTAGGTGATTAAGACTTGTGAGAGAAATAACGAATGAATTCAAACTTAAAATGAAGAATTGAGCATCGAACGTTCATGAACGTTTAACGAACGCATAAAAATGGACTAAACGGGAAATTTCTCGCCAATGGATTCTGACTGGATGGAATCGTAGAACATATTATATATAAACTAATGGCTTTGGAATGAGCCAATTCTAAGTTATGACGATCATGATTTTCATTATTTGAAAAAAAATCTAAGACTCAGGGCTAGCACGGCAGCGCTGCCCAAGCCTTATTCCTCAGCGCTGCAGCTCCAGTCCATAAGGAGATCCCTGCATGGTTGGCGCCGCAACGTGGCTAAGTAAGGAAAAGTCAGTCCATAAGTGGTTTTATACCTCTTATCTAATAGTCATCTAACTTTATTTGTTGCTTAAAATCGTATGATAAAGTAGCTTTTCATGCATTTTCCCTTTCTTTTGTTGATTTCATATCGAAAACTCTCTTGGTGGCAATTAAGTCTAATAGGGATGTGAGGAATGCTAAAAGGAACAAGGATGGGAAAAGGAACAAATGTGCAGCAGTCGTAGAGCAGGAGGATTGCAGCAGAAAACCAGCACAGCTGAAGGCAGGATTTTAAACCAGCGCGGCCGTGCCTGGATCAAGGCTAAAAGCAGTGCGCCCGTGCCAGAACTATTTGTCTTCAATATGGAGTACGACCGTGCCCAAATTGTACTGTTGGGAAGCGCGACCGCGCCTATTCAAGTCTTACCAGAGTTTGACTTTTCACTGAAGTGGATTTTTGCTTAGGGAAGGAGGCACTCGACATTAGGGGTCTATATTAGGGTTTATTTTCATTATGTAGAGGGATTCCACCCTTTGGGAGCACTAGCTTACATATGTTATTCTCTTTTCTTTAGTTTCGTCATTAGATTAGATTAGATTAGAGTAGAGTAGATAGATTCTAGATTAGATTAGATCTAAAGATTGAAGCAATTGAAGATTCAAACTTGGAGCAAGAGAGATCAGATTTGCTATTCCTATTCATATTTTCTCTTTGACTTCTATTTGTACTCTTCTAATGCTTATTCAATTTGTGGATGGTGGATTTGATTAAACTATGAGTTAGACTCTATTTTGGGATTACAATGGAATCTATTGAGTATTTTATTTTGATATACTTCCTTGTTAGTCTTATTAATTGTTATTGGATTGTCTATTATAATTCATACTTAATTGGTTACTTGATTGCCCATCAAATACCGTGATAATCTATATGAACTTGAGAAACGAATTATGGGTTTAGATCTGATCTTAATAGCTTGTGTTTGTGTGATCTATATAGCGTTGGAATACATGATTTGTGCTTTGGATAGACATATACCAAAGCACTGCTTGTAGTCATTTGAGAACCTGTGCTTAAACCCTTATTTATGTTATGTCACATAGACATATAGTGATTTATGTAATTTGGGTGTTCACGTGCATTCTATCATTTATGAATTATATGTGGTATGAACTTGGTACATCGAGAGATGGCCTTGTCTTGCTTTCGTGTTCTTGACTAACAAACTGTGATAATTAATTTGGCTTAACAGGAAGTGTATTGATTTCGATGAAATAATAGGTGAAATTGTAGTCTCATGCCTTCATTATCTAGTTTCATTCTAGGGATAGTTAGTATTAGTTTAGTTGCACAGTATTATTCATTATATTAAATCATTCATTTAAATAAGATTGAGATGGTTATGGGTTAGTGCTTGGTGAATTTTATTAAGTAATTCTTCGTGGGAACGATACTCTACTTACTCCTTATTACTTGTTGGCCGAATATACTTGCACGCATATATTAATCGAAAAAATGACCAACAACTATGCTTATCCCAATTATCATCAAGATTGGGGGTATCACCCAGATTCTTCATGGAGCTATGATTATCAAGACCAATACTACACTCCAAGTCCAACATAAGAACCAGAATTCACATATCAAACTCCAACCAATGATCCTCAATACATGGATTCTGAGGCTGAAACAGAAAATTCAAGAGCGGATGACTTGTGGGTCAAGTTCCTAGCGTCAACTAAGGAGATGATGATGAGTCAAGCAATGTTAATTTAAAATCTTCAGAATCAGATGGATCAAATGTTCATGGAGTCAATTAAGGAGAAATTGATTGAGCAAGGGATGTCAATTCAAAATCTTCAGAATCAGTTATATCAAATGTTTGAAGCCTTGAACAACTGTCCTCAAAATAATTGGTGCTATGACATGGATTCTGAAACATATGGAGAGCCCGAGCTGTATATGCAACTGGATGAGTCGCGAGAATTTGAAACTAAGGAGATAAATGGGGATAAGGAAGATGAGGCCATCAAAGATCTAAGTCGCAACGAATATGAGCCGACCTTGCTAGTACCCCAAGTACCTTCTCCGCCAAAGTTCAAGAATCCAGTCAGTTTTGCACAACCATGCCTCTTTGGTAGTCACGTCGACGACAATGATCTTTATGATATGATAGACATTACAATCTTCAAGCCATGGTGGGCCGAGGAAGAGAATATAGAAGAAGAGCCCATTGTGTTTTTCATGCCCCAATGCCCCAATCAGTTCATAAACATAATGGAGGAAGCGCCTAGCTATCCAAAATTTGAAATGGGGAACTTATATACAAGAAGCTAGCTAGGTGACTTAAATTCAAATGATATCACTATTGGGAACCTCTCTAAGCATACATTGGGCCTAACGGATGGAGGGTTCCTCACTTATCGTAGAGGAATCAGATAGTTTTGGCAAGAAGAAGTCCAGCTAAAGGACTATAAACCAAGTGCTCGATGGGAGGCACCCCATCCAATCTTTCTCCCTCATTGTTTAATTCTCATTGACATAATTTTTCTCATTTCCCCCCCCCCCTCTATGTTTAATTCTTAATATTTTTAATAGTCACTAATAATTTTTGGTAGTTGTAGTAGTTTAATAAATGTTTGTGTGCATTACTCAGGTTCAAACCATTTGGCTTTAAGGTCCATAATCAGTGTAAACACTCGAAACTTTCTTTCCCTGTTACTAACAATGTAGGAGGGAAAAATTATCTTTTGAATCAACCCAGTCTCAATACCGGACAATCAAATCAACCCCGGTCTCAATATCGGACAATAAAATCAACCCCGGTCCCAATACCATGCCATCAACCCAACCCCGGTCTCAATACCGGGTCATCAAATCATCCCCGGTCAACATACCGGGTCATCAAATCAACCCCAGTCTCAATACTGGGCAATCAACCCAACCCCGGTCTCAATATCGGGTCATCAAATCAACCCCGGTCTCAATACCGGGCCATTAGTTCAACTCCGGTCTCAATATCGGGCCATCAAATCAACCCCGATCTCAATACCGGGCCATCAGTTCAACCCCGTTCTCAATACTGGGACATCAAATTAACTCCGGTCTCAATACCGGGCCATCAGTTCAGCCCCGGTCTCAATATCGGGTCATCAAATCAACCCCGATCTAAATATCGGGCCATCAACTCAACCCCGGTCTCAATACCGGACAATAAGTTCATCCCCAATTTCAATACCGGGTCATCAAATCAACCCCGGGTCATCAACTCCACCCCGGCCTCAATACCGGGCCATCAACTCAACCCCGGTCTCAATACCGGGTCATCAAATCAACCCCAGTCTCAATACCAGGTCATCAAATCAGGCCTGGTCTCAACCTGGGAGGTTTAGGTCAGCTCCGAGCTCAACCCAAGGAAGTACAGGTCTGCCCCAGTCTCAACTCGGGAGGTATAGGTCAGCCCCAGTCTCAACCAGGGAGGTACAGGTCAGCTCCGGTCTCAACTCGGGAGGTATAAGTCAGCCCCGGTCTCAACCCAAGAGGTACAGGTCAACCCCAATCTCAACCCGAGAGGTACAGGTCAGCCCTAGTCTCAACCCGAGAGGTATAGGTCAGCCCCGGTCATAATTCGGGAAGTACAGATCAGCCCCAGTCTCAACCCGGGAGGTACAGGTCAGCCTTGGTCTTAACCCGGAAGGTACAGGTCAGCCCCGGTCTCAACCTGGGAGGTACAGGTCAGCCCCGGTCTCAACCCAGGAGGTATAGGTAAGCCCCAGTCTAAACCCGGGAGGTACATGTCAGCCCCGGTCTCAACCCGGGATGTACAGGTCAACCTCGGTCTCAACAAGGGAGGTATAGGCAAGCCTTGGTCTTAACCCGAGAGGTACAGGTCAGCCCCGATCTCAACCCAGAAAGTACATGTCAGCCCCGATCTGAACCCGGGAGGTACAGGTCAGCCCCGATCATAACCTGGGAAGTACTGGTCAGCCTTGGTCTCAACTCGGGAGTTACAGGTCAGCCCCGGTCTCAACCCGAGAAGTACAGGTCATCCCCGGTCTCAACCCTGACGGTTAGGTCAGCTTCAAAAACAATCCTGAAGGATCACAACATTTTTAGAGGAAAAACTTGAGCTACCAAGTCAACCTCAGAGACAACACTGAGGACAAACAGACTCGAATGGGATCCAAACCTTGGAAATAGCCCCAGGAAGTCAACCGAAGGCCATGCCGACACTGAAGGAAATCCCGAGAGGGGCAAAATAATCTTTTTACCAACTCCAAACTCAAGCCAAATTGATGCCACTAAGATCAGAACGAACCATAACGATGATCCCGAGAGCGAACATCGCAAGACAGCTTAACGGACAAACTGCGGGGAATCAAAGACCTGGTTAAGAACCCATCTTCTTGGACCCAAAAAATGTTTTATCCCATGTTATTGTGACACTCTCAGCGAGGGCTTTTCGAAAAGGTAGAGCACGCCTCAAACTGACGCTATGATCAAAAGTTAGAAAGTTTTGAATCAGAACTCGCGTTGCTCGGAGTGCACGTACTTCGAGATGATAGGACCCGCCACGTGGACACTACCACATGGAGCCACACCTCTACCTGCGGCAGCAGTAGGTAGAATGGAGGCTCCCTGTCCTATATATAAAGGTGCACCCCCCTCTCATTTCAAGAATTTAGAAATGCTCTGAACCTCTACCCGTTTGGTTTTCTGTCTATTTTCTTGCCTTCCAAACCCAAATTTTTTCACTCTAACACTTAGATATACCCACATACTACCACATATCAGAAAATAATCTGTAGATTCGGACGTGTAAATCCAACGATTTGGCAAAAAGCTCGTGTAGCAGTCCATTGTGAGTATTTTTACGATCAGCAAGTCAATACTACTTCTTCGCACTTTAATACGCTTGCATTTCAAGTTTTGTTTTCTAAATATTCCCGGAACTCTGTTCCGTGGCTGTGTTTGTTAACTTTTGGTATATTTTTGTGCATAAATGCATTTTCTGGCACTTCTACAATTCGGATTGACGATCCATCGCTTCCAACAGCTTTTAAATACTAATATCTGCCTTTTGAGCAACTTTGCCAGACTGGGTCTATTCCCAGTCCGGGTTTGTTTTTTTTTTTTGTATATATTTAACTATATATATACTAACTTTTCATTTTTCTCTCAAGCCCGGATTTCAAATCCGCTGTAGTTTACTGCTTTATATATAAATATGCATATATAAGCAACCTTCACCACACTGGGTTATCTTCCTAGTCTTGGTTGACTACTTTTCTGTCTATATATATATATATATATATTTATATTTATATTCTAATTTAGCTTGGATCATTCTGTTGCCTTTTTATTGCTTTTATATATATTTATGCATATATAAGCAACATTCACCACACTAGGTTATCTTGTAACGATTGAGATTTTATATAATAATTTTAATATTTATTGAGTGAATAAATATTATATGTGATTTATTTATTAAATTAAATAAATAAAATATATGATTGTGTGGATTGATTTAATTAAGAGTAATATTTAATTAAATTGATGTGTTAATAATGGTGTGACATAATTCTAATTTAGTTGAGAATAACTCAATTAGATTTAATGTTATGTGCTAAGTGTTAATAATAATTTGTTACATGAATTATGTTTAATAAAGGAATTGCAATTGTGTAACAATTTGGTATCATGTGTTTTTATTAATTAATGAATGTTAGCTTTTATTTAATTAAAATGTTGTAATTTAATTAAATAAGTGTAGTATTTAATCTATGAATTTAAAGAATTATTAAAAGAATAGAAAAGGGTTTTAAAGTGATTTCACCAAACGAGGCCCTTGTATTTGTTTAAATCTATTTTACCCAAACAAGACTTTAGCTAATAAAAGAATTATTTTTAAAAAGATTTTGTTTAGCCACACATGGCCTTATACTTTTTAAATTCTTGTAACTTATATATTAAATAGTAGTTAGTGTATATATTTAATATATAGGAGTTACATATATTATATAGTACTTGTATTATATATTATATGTATATACTACCAGTACGTTAGTTTTTCTAAAGCCTAAGTCTAAACTAAGAAAAGAAATAGAGAGAACGGGATTGAGAGAGTTCTCAGAGAAGAAGAAAAGAAGAAGAAGAAGAAGAAGAAGAAGAGAAGCTTGAGAAAACAAGGGAATCATCAACTCTATCTCTTAATCCAAAACTAGTAAGGTTATAACCCTAACTCTTCTAATTGTAGAATCAATTTGCATACCTATTGTATTCTTTGTCAAATTAAGTTTTTATGAAAATTGTATAATCGTGGATTTTATATGTATATGTTGTATTCATATGTAATTGTATGCCATGAAAGGAGTTTCGTGTTCAATTGTCTCAAAAAACAAGTTTTTTAAAGTTATGATCTTCAATAATTTTAGAATTTTTTGTAAAAATCTTTGTGTGAAAGTTCTTGATTTTGATATATGTATGGGATGTGTACATATATATATATATATATATATATATATATATGTTTACATATGATTTTTATAGTTGTGTAAGTGTTTCAAATCACAAAGATATGATGAACACTGTGAAATCATGTTCATAATACTCTTTTATAAAGTTATTTTGAAAATAGTCCTTAAATTATCAAAGAGATTAGTGTAAGCATGAAGATATGTGTAATATGTGATATAACATGGTTATATATGAGTTATATGGTTGTGTTAGCAATTCAATCCATGTATTTTTGATAAACAAAAGGAATTGTGTTCATAAGGATTTTCTGTGAACTAATTTCTGAAAATGGCTTTTGAAACTATCAAATTGATGTGTGATTATGGTTTATTGTTGAAATTGGTCATGTATTATGTTAGTATGTTAAGAATAGAAGTTATTACAATTGGAATCACTTGAATTGGTTTAAAAACGAATTCGTAGTAAATTTTTTTTTATCAAAAACGCTTGATTTTGTAGTTTTCTTTGAAAATCATGAAAACTTTGGTTTTTATTATGTGATGTATGGATTTTATATGATATGATCATGTTAAAGAGTTTAAAATATAGTTTTTATCAAGTTTCATATTTATCATGTTGGAAAAAATCAAATTCGGTGTGAAGGAATAAGCCAAATTGGCTTATTTCTCCACCAGTTCGCGAACTAGCTCCTTCACCAAAAGGGTGACCGGCCCCAGCAGGGATTCTAGGCCTATAGGACCTGCCCCAGAAAGTTAGGTTGCTGTCTGAAAAAGTTGGTTTTTGATTTTTGGTGTTTTCATGCCCCGTTTATTTAGCTAACTTATTTCTATGACGTGATAAGTGAAATAAGTAATAAGAGAATATGTTTTTGATGTGTTTAAGATAGAGTGAAGTATTTTATGAATATGTTACATGTGTGTGGGTGTGCTACCTTCATAAGGTACACAACACGATTCATTGAGTTATAAGCTTATGAATGTATGCCGTGAGTATAGATTCGCGTATTTGACTACTTAGTAACCAATGTGGTAAATTACATTGTGAGTTGGACTTGGACTCCGAAGTCTCCGTACCGAATGGCTCCAGTTGAGATGAAGGAATTGCTGGTTCAATTACAAGAATTGCTGGACAAGAAGTATATTCAACCCAACATTTCGCCGTGGGGAGCGCCAGTGTTATTCGTGAAGAAGAATGATGGAACAATGCGTCTTTGCATTGACTATAGAGAGTTGAATAAAGTTACGATCAGGAATAGATATCCCTTACCTAGGATCGATAACTTGTTCGACCAACTGAAGGGTGCTAAATACATCTAGAAAATTAATTTTAGAAGCGAGTATCATCAATTGAAGGTGAAAAAGGAAGATATACCGAAAACGGCTTTTAGGACTCGATATTGTCATTACGAGTTCTTGGTAATGTCATTTGGTTTAACAAATGCCCCAGCTGCATTTATGGATCTAATGAACAGGGTGTTTAAGCCGTTCCTGGATAAGTTCGTAGTAGTGTTCATAGATGACATCCTGGTTTATTCCAAGACCAAGGAGGAACACGCTGAACACTTAAGGCTAAACTTAGAGTCGCTCAGACGAGAGAAGATTTATGCAAAATTCTCGAAGTGAGAATTCTGGTTGGAACATGTGCAATTTCTTGGCCACGTGATCCACAACGATGGGATTTTGGTAGATCTGTCGAATGTTGAAGCGGTAATGAATTGGGATCAGCAAAAAATGCCATCTAAAGTGAGGAGTTTCTTGGGATTGGCAGGTTATTACCGGAGATTTATCCAAGATTTTTCAAAGATTGCAACTCCGTTGACGAATTTGACTCGTAAAACGGTTAAGTTTGTTTGGACGGAAAAGTGTGAGGAAAGTTTCCTGGAAATTGAAGAAGAGGTTGAGCACTGCGCCAGTGTTGTCCTTATCGGATAGTACGGGGAATTTTGTGGTATATAGTGATGCCTCACATAAGGGTTTAGGCTGTGTGTTGATGCAAAGCGGCAAGGTTATTGCTTATGCATCACGTCAGCTGAAGGATTACGAGAAGGGGTATCTAACCCATGACTTAGAATTTACGGCAATGGGGTTTGCTCTAAAGATTTGGAGACACTACTTATATGGAGAAAAGTGTGAAATATACACAGATCACAAGAGTCTGAAGTATATCTTTACTCAGAAGGATTTGAACATGAACCAAAGAAGATGGTTATAACTGATCAAAGACTACGACTGCGAAATACTTTATCATCCGGGTAAAAGCTAATGTTGTCGCCGATGCTTTGAGTAGAAAAGGTCGGGAGAAGCTGAATATGTTAACTAATCAGGATCAGTTGATAGAACAGATGGCTAGATTAGAGCTGGAAGTGAAGTTTTCAAAGGAATCGGATGAGAAGTTATTTCAAGTAACTACTGGTTCTACTCTGGTAGACAAAGTGAAAGAAGCACAACTTCACGACGAGGAATGTGAGAAGATTCGGAAGAGAATAGCCGCTGGCGAAGAGTTTAAATTCAGAATCGACAGTAAGGGATTGCTACGATTTGAAGGCAGAATCTGTGACGCCCCCAAATCCACGTTCCTTTGAAACCTCGGGTTCGGTGGAGTCACGATACTACTATCGCCAAACTATTACATCTTTTAATCATTAGTAAAAGAATACAACTTTGTTTATTACAATTTAGAATATAAATTCTATTTATATCCAAGATCTCGTCTTTACATCATATTCGATGTTACTAAAATGCGGAATAATTTAAACTTTTCAATATCCTTTAAATAAATTCTTTTATTGATTTCACAACTTTGATACCAATTACAAATCTTGAATCAACTATATAATATGATTCCTTCTTATCTGAGTTATCGTATAAACATTTACAACTCAACTCGATATCCTCTATGTATTAATTAATACATTCTTACAATACAACAAGTATTAAACAGTGTAAGCAACTATCGAGTACATCATCTAGAATCTAAACATGGTCCAGACAATAATCTAAGTAATATTCTTCAATGCGATACTATCTATCTTTATCAATCAAGAAGCACGAAATCTTTACCGTGAATCCTTAACCCGCAAAAGTGGTTATTTGCAAGAGTGAGCTCGACAGCTCAGCAATTCTAACAGTCCTCATGCATCACATAGCATATAACATCATACTCAGTTCATACATTTATAAATAGTTTATATTTACTACGCATGTTACTTTTCACATAACAAGTATATCATCAAAGATCAACTTTCAATCTCATTTATATCTCATATACAGTTCATATATAAGTTCACATTATCACAGCATAATATAATTCAACTAACAGTTATTGAATTCATATATCAAATAGGAACTGAAAGACTTGCCTGATTCGTAGTTTAACAACTACGACTTAACTGCTTAAGAATCTCTGCACTTTGTGTAATCCTACACAGTTATATTAATCATAGAGATCACACCCATCAGTTATACACTTCCATACATTCTCAATATAATAATAAGTATTACATTGTTGTCTAGCTTGGTTCTTAGAACCTTCGTCTCACATTCTTATCGTATTCCTAGAATAATTATGTACGTATAAGTATATTTTAACCTTACGTACTTACTACTATTCTTCACATACACATGCCTGTCTACCACTAATCTATTTACATATATCTAGTGTAGTCCATCTTTTGAGTTAATCATTCTCATATATCATTACTAACACATAAGACCATATCAAAGCAAATATACGCTATTAACTGTCGAAGTCAGATTCAAGTATTAGCATATGGTCCTACATAGCATGTATACATATTGAATGATACTTTCATGCTCGTTCAACCTTTTCACGTTCAATTTACACGATATAGGTTCTAAGTCAACATTCTAACAATTGAAGGCCACTCAAGGTCATGAACATCACAAAGTTTATCATGCTAGTTCTTTAAACACATAAAGTATTCATATAACTCATACTGGGCATGTTCATGAATATTCATACTTCATACATGTAACTATCACGATTATTAGTTTGAAAACATGCTTCGTTTACGCTAAACTTGGTTTCATGATATGTAGTCACGGTATGTATATACATGTATGATACATGAGAGAGTCCAAGTGTGCTATCACATATGTCCATAAACATCAATATCCCAAATCTTAAGGTAACATGTTAACGTCCACGTTCAAAGCTCGCATTTTCATTAGTGAAGCTCACTAACAAAACCTAACATGTTCATGCTATCTATATATAGGTTGACATGTCCGATATGCATTTCTAAGTCATCTAAACATGCTCACAAAATCAGAATATATACATGGTATGTATACGTCCAAGATCAAATTTAAAACTAGAAGTTTTATTTTAAAATCATACGTTTTCCTTCCATAGTATATACTAACATGGCCATGCATGTACATGTAGTATCAAGAACACGTACTATAAGTTAATACCAACTTTCATGCATTTCTAGACCGTACAAATGCGCTTACAAGGTCAGAACACACATGTTTATACAAGTATCAAAGTTCATATCGAAAACTATAAGTTTCATTTGAAAATTATGAGTTCTTCATCAATAATGTATACTATCATGCTTATGTCATGACATGATACTCATATATACATGTTATTTATGTGTGCATGCTTGTTCTAATTAGATAACTTATGCTAGCAAATAACAGAACCTGCACAGAAAATAAAACCCAGAAACTGGTCCCGGCGCAGCTGCGCAGCTCCCCAGTTCAAAACTGGCGCAGCTGCGCAGGGCCTTGGCCAACAAATCGTCTGGTACCGGCGCAGCTGCGCCTTTGGCCAGTACAAAACTGGCGCAGCTGCGCAGTTGGCCGGCCAGAGACAGAGCAGCTTTCTGCTCGGCAGACTGCAACCCAACTCACAAATTAATTACGAACTTCGTTCATGTTCCAGCCATAAAACAGTTCTAACATGCCTACTAACTCGACTAATACTTAACAGACATACTCCATAATTCAATTAACATCTAGATAGCATAATCAAGAAGTTGACAATGTAGAGCATGAATGGGAATTTTACAGAGAATAAGAAATGAAGAGCATAAAGGACAACAATAGGTATTATACCTCTGTTAAGGTGGCTTGCTACGCTTGCTGCTACAATTTCCCTTAATTCTCAGATTTTTACCAAAATGATATACTCCCTCTAAATTCTTGGTTAACAGAAAACTTCCAGCAAATGAAATGAGAAGGAGAAGTGTTCTATTTATAGAAACTCTTTTACACAGACAATGGTTTTCTCCACCAATTCAAACCAACAGAAATGAGAAGAGCACATTGGTTCATAGAGAGTAGTTGGAGTAGTTGTTGAAATCCATCATGATCCCCACTCCCTTATCATTATTACTATGAAGCTAATGTTGCTGAGTTTGATAGAAATAGGCTTAGGCTTCATGAGTTATACACGTGAGAAGGAATTGGGTCACTCAATTAGGGACAAGGAGAGAACTCAGCAACTTGTTTTCCCACATACTAATGTTATATATGTATACATATAGTATATACTTAGGCTATATATATTTATTCCATATATATTTAAGTTATACACATTCCCTTTTATATAACTTAAGTTATAAATTAATGCGTCACAATGTAGTCCCAATAATACTATCGTGTAGTAAATTTTAACTTGCACATATAAATTCGTGTACATTTCATTCTACCGGATATAATTCTATCGGGTATCATCACAGTGTATTGTCTCCTTTATTATTAAATTTCATTAATTCAATAATTGTTTACAATATATCTATGATATATTATTTTATTGTATACTTAATATACACATTGCCACACCCACATTTCATGTACCTATTACAACTCAATAACTTTACTATATAGTTTATATTCATATATAGCATAGTCGCATTGCACTTTATACTTCGCATAACATATAGTTAACTATCATACGTTATACTTTAATATCGCATGGTTGCACATAGAAATTAATAAATTACTTATCTTATCAATTAATTAATAATAATATTAATTAATCCATGGAATTATAATTTCCACGCTAATTGATTAACACTTTATATGATTTATTATCACGTTAAATAAATATAAATCTTTTTATATTTATAAATCATTTACTCATTAATCATATTATCAAATAATTACTTGATAATAGTATATTGTTTATAACAATAATTAATATTATAAGATAATTTATCTCATCACAAATCCGATTATACTTATAATCGATTTCCTTATTATTATACTATCACTAGCCATAATAATATAACATACTATCATAATAACAATTAACAATTAATTTAGATTAATTGTTTAATTAATAATTCCTCCATCATTAAATTAGTCAATTCATTACCGAATCTATTATTGTGCCACACAAGGCATCTCTCACAAGCTCAATCTTAAGCTTATCATTATTCTCATCACTTACTCATTTCTCACCACATTACTACTTATAACCTGTTCAATTAAATTAGAACTATTAAATCCAAGGTCCACATATAAATAGTTTACAAATTGAATATTCAAATATTATATATAACCTTTACGGAAATATAATAACTCAAGCTATTAAAATGTTAAATTACTTCAATTAATTATACTTATAATAAGTATAACCTTTACGCTTATAATAATTAATATATACTCTATTAATTATTCCAATAATAATATTCACGATCAAATAATAACTTAAGTTATTTAATATATTAAAATAACTTAGTTTCCTTTCATTAATTAAACTCCCTTGAAAATACATTTAAAATTATGTATTTAGCCATATAATAAAATATTATGTTTTCTCCAAATAAGCACATTCGTTATTAGAAAATAGTTTACTTATTGTCTCATGATATTATTCTTAATATAATATCAAATAACTATATGTACGACACATGTACATATATTATATATAGAAAATAGATAATAAGTTTATTTTCTATTATAATAAATTGTTTCCATCAATTTAATTACATATAGCAAATACGTTTTAATATATTTACTATATTAACCAATCACACCTTATACAAAAACATATAAGGTAATATTATTATTCAAAAATAATATTTCCTCCTTTTATTAAAATAATTTAATATTACAAATTATTTTAATACCCTTTATTAGAAATATATAATAATTAGTTCTCTTTCTTTTCTATAAATTGTTCCCCAAAATAATTTCTTCAATATACATTTAATCATATAATGATTTTCATCTCCCTTTAATAACGTATATATATTTAACGTTATTCGCACATTAGACTTTCTCACATATTACCACTCTAAGTAATATATATAAAAAGTATCAACTATAATTACATATTCAACACACATATTAATTCACTCCTTTACTTAAGTAAATTAAACATTGTACTATATCATCATAGTTAATTAAGATTCAATACTGACATTATATTATTCCATAATATAACTCCCAACTTAAATTAACTAATATTTATTCTTATTAGTTAATTCCTTAACTAACTCATGCTTCACTATCCAAACCTATTCATGGATAGCTTAAGTGCTATTAATAACCTATATTATAAACATACTAGTTATTAATACATACACAAGAATATGGTGATTATACATTAAGGATATTTAATGTCACCAACTTACTATGATAAAATAATTCTATAAATTATTTAATATCGATAGGAATTTATCCACCTCCTTTATCTCAACTGGATCGTCTCTACGATAAGTAACAAATATATATTAATAATATATTTATATATCACAAAAACACACTTTACATAGTCCATATTATCCTATGTAATATAATACCACGTACCTCATATCACATATATATATATTATTATTCGAACCCATCTCACAGTTTAAGAATTTTATTTATTAAATCCTTATTTAATAATATCTGAAAATTCGGGTTCTTACATCCTCTCCCCTTTATAAGGATTCCGTCCTCGGAATCACCGAAACTTCCTCTACTCGGTGCTATTCCGATTATTACATATTCTTTAGAATAATTTTATCCATTCTTTTTTTTTCAGAAGTTTTATTACTATAACTTTCTCAATCTCATTCTACCACTTTCTCCTTTCTAAGGAACATTCTACTCACTACATTCATCCTTTAGAAGAATAAGAATCTTCCACGATTTTTCAATAATCGGGGAGTAGTATGAATAACTCAGATTCCAATTTATGCTGAGGGGTCACAAGACCGTGAACTTTTCTCCAGGTTTACTAATGCTTCAACACAATTCTTCACACCGCAAACCAGAGTGTTTATCAATCACAAAGACTGAAAACACTCTCCACACGTACTCTAGGTGGCCAACCTATTGTACCACTATGTTGGGCCGCAACGTAGTGTTTTGTAACGACTATATGCGTTACGTTCGGAACCATTGTCCCCGAAAACATGTCCCCTTTATAGGGTTGTTCACCTCAGCTTTTCAACGTCAAAATCCGCACCAGAGCAATCTGGTTTGGCATACATACACAAGAATACTTGAATTCTATAATCCCTTTCCAACAGTCGCCTAGCCGAATCAAATAGCTTAGACTCTCATCAACAATTCGGACATCAATCGAAATAATTTAGCCAACTTAATTGACCTTCTTTATAATTTACAAGAAAACTAAAAATTCTTTTATGACGTCATGATACCATACTAGATTAGTAGTACGTTGAGGATTCCGCCATTTTATGACTTTGTCATATTACAACGTACCATAGTGGGCTGACGATCTTTCGATCACAACCAACACTAGGTTCGATTGCATTGATGACTCCATTGTTTACCATTCTACATCATATCAAATGATGCACAAGGTTAAAATATATTTTGAAAGATTGTCAAATCATTTTTGTCTTAGCCGAAACAAATTGTTTTTAAAACTCATTAGTTCAGTTACCTGACCCAATGTTTTCTCAAGAAAACCGAAGTGAAAACACTAGCACGAAGTCAATAAATATCAAAAATCTAGCGTAGCTAGAGGATTTAGGAAAATCCAATTTCTCCATCGCTTCAATCTCTTACCACCATCAATGCTCACTATTCCAAAACTCTTATATAATACATCTATTCTCAATACAGTTCACCAACTTACCACACCATGGAAGCTCAGGAACCTACCACAATCATATGAGTTGAGGAACTTATCCTAGTCAGACCAAAGTCGTCCATTCGCTGAGGGGTCCCACCATACGATTATGAGTCACGAACTTGTCATAGGCATGAGTTTTAAGAACTCGCACCTAATCTTAATATTATCTAATTATATCTTAGAAACCTTTATCTATCAAAATAAATATAAGAAAAGAATCACCTTTCCGCCATATGTATAATGATACCGCGACACTAACATTCCAACGATTATCAATGTGATGCACTAAGTGCAAGCACAAAACTTCTGTCCATACAAAAGTTTGTACAACTAAGCCATCACATGAGTCCTCAATGGAAGTCCTACACTTAACTCTATCTTACTCTATCACTTGGTCGTTACGAGCTTTCTATGTTTCATCACATACAACTCCTTATGAGTTCATCTCGTACTTTTTATAGTACATTCTCTCATAGCATCAAGCTATACACACTTAGTCGTTACAGACTATCTATCACTTCACAGTTCAATCTGATCACGTCGTGATCATCGCTTTACCTCAGGGTCCTTTCCCTACTATCAACTAAACTCCATCCGAGTTTATTCTCACTATCTTCGTCATATACATCTTATAGGCATCGTCTTAACATTTTCATTACCGGAGTTAGGAAACTCCTATTTCTCATTCTCTAGATATTTCAAGATTCTTCTTTGAATCTTCACGTATATATTTTAATCTTATCTTTTCCTTTCTCAGGTTATAGTCTAAGGTACACTTACCTAAGGTTTATAACCTACAGCTCTGATACCAACCTGTGACGCCCCCAAATCCACGTTCCTTTGAAACCTCGGGTTCGGTGCAGTCACGATACTACTATCGCCAAACTATTACATCTTTTAATCATTAGTAAAAGAATACAACTTTGTTTATTACAATTTAGAATATAAATTCTATTTATATCCAAGATCTCGTCTTTACATCATATTCGATGTTACTAAAATGCGGAATAATTTAAACTTTTCAATATCCTTTAAATAAATTCTTTTATTGATTTCACAACTTTGATACCAATTACAAATCTTGAATCAACTATATAATATGATTCCTTCTTATCTGAGTTATCGTATAAACATTTACAACTCAACTCGATATCCTCTATGTATTAATTAATACATTCTTACAATACAACAAGTATTAAACAGTGTAAGCAACTATCGAGTACATCATCTAGAATCTAAACATGGTCCAGACAATAATCTAAGTAATATTCTTCAATGCGATACTATCTATCTTTATCAATAAAGAAGCACGAAATCTTTACCGTGAATCCTTAACCCGCAAAAGTGGTTATTTGCAAGAGTGAGCTCGACAGCTCAGCAATTCTAACAGTCCTCATGCATCACATAGCATATAACATCATACTCAGTTCATACATTTATAAATAGTTTATATTTACTACGCATGTTACTTTTCACATAACAAGTATAACATCAAAGATCAACTTTCAATCTCATTTATATCTCATATACAGTTCATATATAAGTTCACATTATCACAGCATAATATAATTCAACTAACAGTTATTGAATTCATATATCAAATAGGAACTGAAAGACTTGCCTGATTCGTAGTTTAACAACTACGACTTAACTGCTTAAGAATCTCTGCACTTTGTGTAATCCTACACAGTTATATTAATCATAGAGATCACACCCATCAGTTATACACTTCCATACATTCTCAATATAATAATAAGTATTACATTGTTGTCTAGCTTGGTTCTTAGAACCTTCGTCTCACATTCTTATCGTATTCCTAGAATAATTATGTACGTATAAGTATATTTTAACCTTACGTACTTACTACTATTCTTCACATACACATGCCTGTCTACCACTAATCTATTTACATATATCTAGTGTAGTCCATCTTTTGAGTTAATCATTCTCATATATCATTACTAACACATAAGACCATATCAAAGCAAATATACGCTATTAACTGTCGAAGTCAGATTCAAGTATTAGCATATGGTCCTACATAGCATGTATACATATTGAATGATACTTTCATGCTCGTTCAACCTTTTCACGTTCAATTTACATGATATAGGTTCTAAGTCAACATTCTAACAATTGAAGGCCACTCAAGGTCATGAACATCACAAAGTTTATCATGCTAGTTCTTTAAACACATAAAGTATTCATATAACTCATACTGGGCATGTTCATGAATATTCATACTTCATACATGTAACTATCACGATTATTAGTTTGAAAACATGCTTCGTTTACGCTAAACTTGGTTTCATGATATGTAGTCACGGTATGTATATACATGTATGATACATGAGAGAGTCCAAGTGTGCTATCACATATGTCCATAAACATCAATATCCCAAATCTTAAGGTAACATGTTAACGTCCACGTTCAAAGCTCGCATTTTCATTAGTGAAGCTCACTAACAAAACCTAACATGTTCATGCTATCTATATATAGGTTGACATGTCCGATATGCATTTCTAAGTCATCTAAACATGCTCACAAAATCAGAATATATACATGGTATGTATACGTCCAAGATCAAATTTAAAACTAGAAGTTTTATTTTAAAATCATACGTTTTCCTTCCATAGTATATACTAACATGGCCATGCATGTACATGTAGTATCAAGAACACGTACTATAAGTTAATACCAACTTTCATGCATTTCTAGATCGTACAAATGCGCTTACAAGGTCAGAACACACATGTTTATACAAGTATCAAAGTTCATATCGAAAACTATAAGTTTCATTTGAAAATTATGAGTTCTTCATCAATAATGTATACTATCATGCTTATGTCATGTCATGATACTCATATATACATGTTATTTATGTGTGCATGCTTGTTCTAATTAGATAACTTATGCTAGCAAATAACAGAACCTGCACAGAAAATAAAACCCAGAAACTGGTCCCGGCGCAGCTGCGCAGCTCCTCAGTTCAAAACTGGCGCAGCTGCGCAGGGCCTTGGCCAACAAATCGTCTGGTACCGGCGCAGCTGCGCCTTTGGCCAGTACAAAACTGGCGCAGCTGCGCAGTTGGCCGGCCAGAGACAGAGCAGCTTTCTGCTCGGCAGACTGCAACCCAACTCACAAATTAATTACGAACTTCGTTCATGTTCCAGCCATAAAACAGTTCTAACATGCCTACTAACTCGACTAATACTTAACAGACATACTCCATAATTCAATTAACATCTAGATAGCATAATCAAGAAGTTGACAATGTAGAGCATGAATGGGAATTTTACAGAGAATAAGAAATGAAGAGCATAAAGGACAACAATAGGTATTATACCTCTGTTAAGGTGGCTTGCTACGCTTGCTGCTACAATTTCCCTTAATTCTCAGATTTTTACCAAAATGATATACTCCCTCTAAATTCTTGGTTAACAGAAAACTTCCAGCAAATGAAATGAGAAGGAGAAGTGTTCTATTTATAGAAACTCTTTTACACAGACAATGGTTTTCTCCACCAATTCAAACCAACAGAAATGAGAAGAGCACATTGGTTCATAGAGAGTAGTTGGAGTAGTTGTTGAAATCCATCATGATCCCCACTCCCTTATCATTATTACTATGAAGCTAATGTTGCTGAGTTTGATAGAAATAGGCTTAGGCTTCATGAGTTATACACGTGAGAAGGAATTGGGTCACTCAATTAGGGACAAGGAGAGAACTCAGCAACTTGTTTTCCCACATACTAATGTTATATATGTATACATATAGTATATACTTAGGCTATATATATTTATTCCATATATATTTAAGTTATACACATTCCCTTTTATATAACTTAAGTTATAAATTAATGCGTCACAATGTAGTCCCAATAATACTATCGTGTAGTAAATTTTAACTTGCACATATAAATTCGTGTACATTTCATTCTACCGGATATAATTCTATCGGGTATCATCACAGTGTATTGTCTCCTTTATTATTAAATTTCATTAATTCAATAATTGTTTACAATATATCTATGATATATTATTTTATTGTATACTTAATATACACATTGCCACACCCACATTTCATGTACCTATTACAACTCAATAACTTTACTATATAGTTTATATTCATATATAGCATAGTCGCATTGCACTTTATACTTCGCATAACATATAGTTAACTATCATACGTTATACTTTAATATCGCATGGTTGCACATAGAAATTAATAAATTACTTATCTTATCAATTAATTAATAATAATATTAATTAATCCATGGAATTATAATTTCCACGCTAATTGATTAACACTTTATATGATTTATTATCACGTTAAATAAATATAAATCTTTTTATATTTATAAATCATTTACTCATTAATCATATTATCAAATAATTACTTGATAATAGTATATTGTTTATAACAATAATTAATATTATAAGATAATTTATCTCATCACAAATCCGATTATACTTATAATCGATTTCCTTATTATTATACTATCACTAGCCATAATAATATAACATACTATCATAATAACAATTAACAATTAATTTAGATTAATTGTTTAATTAATAATTCCTCCATCATTAAATTAGTCAATTCATTACCGAATCTATTATTGTGCCACACAAGGCATCTCTCACAAGCTCAATCTTAAGCTTATCATTATTCTCATCACTTACTCATTTCTCACCACATTACTACTTATAACCTGTTCAATTAAATTAGAACTATTAAATCCAAGGTCCACATATAAATAGTTTACAAATTGAATATTCAAATATTATATATAACCTTTACGGAAATATAATAACTCAAGCTATTAAAATGTTAAATTACTTCAATTAATTATACTTATAATAAGTATAACCTTTACGCTTATAATAATTAATATATACTCTATTAATTATTCCAATAATAATATTCACGATCAAATAATAACTTAAGTTATTTAATATATTAAAATAACTTAGTTTCCTTTCATTAATTAAACTCCCTTGAAAATACATTTAAAATTATGTATTTAGCCATATAATAAAATATTATGTTTTCTCCAAATAAGCACATTCGTTATTAGAAAATAGTTTACTTATTGTCTCATGATATTATTCTTAATATAATATCAAATAACTATATGTACGACACATGTACATATATTATATATAGAAAATAGATAATAAGTTTATTTTCTATTATAATAAATTGTTTCCATCAATTTAATTACATATAGCAAATACGTTTTAATATATTTACTATATTACCCAATCACACCTTATACAAAAACATATAAGGTAATATTATTATTCAAAAATAATATTTCCTCCTTTTATTAAAATAATTCAATATTACAAATTATTTTAATACCCTTTATTAGAAATATATAATAATTAGTTCTCTTTCTTTTCTATAAATTGTTCCCCAAAATAATTTCTTCAATATACATTTAATCATATAATGATTTTCATCTCCCTTTAATAACGTATATATATTTAACGTTATTCGCACATTAGACTTTCTCACATATTACCACTCTAAGTAATATATATAAAAAGTATCAACTATAATTACATATTCAACACACATATTAATTCACTCCTTTACTTAAGTAAATTAAACATTGTACTATATCATCATAGTTAATTAAGATTCAATACTGACATTATATTATTCCATAATATAACTCCCAACTTAAATTAACTAATATTTATTCTTATTAGTTAATTCCTTAACTAACTCATGCTTCACTATCCAAACCTATTCATGGATAGCTTAAGTGCTATTAATAACCTATATTATAAACATACTAGTTATTAATACATACACAAGAATATGGTGATTATACATTAAGGATATTTAATGTCACCAACTTACTATGATAAAATAATTCTATAAATTATTTAATATCGATAGGAATTTATCCACCTCCTTTATCTCAACTGGATCGTCTCTACGATAAGTAACAAATATATATTAATAATATATTTATAAATCACAAAAACACACTTTACATAGTCCATATTATCCTATGTAATATAATACCACGTACCTCATATCACATATATATGTATTATTATTCGAACCCATCTCACAGCTTAAGAATTTTATTTATTAAATCCTTATTTAATAATATCTGAAAATTCGGGTTCTTACAGAATCTGGGTACCTCAAGTATCAGAAGTTAAAGAGGAGATTTTGAGTGAAGCTCACAGTTCAAAATATTCAATTCACCCTAGGAGTACGAAGATGTACCAGGATCTTAGACATCATTTCTGGTGGCCGAATATGAAGAGGGATGTTGCTGAATGTGTTGCAAAATGTCTAACTTTTCAACAAGTCAAGGAAGAACACAAGAGACCTAGCAGATTGTTGCAACCGTTGGAAATTCTAGAATGAAAGTGGGAGCATATCACGATGGTTTTTGTGGTTGGTCTTCCAGCGACTTAGAAAGGATTTGACGCAATTTGGGTGATTGTGGATCGACTGACGAAGTCAACCCACTCTCTACCAATCAGTGTCAAGTACAACTTAGAATAGTTGGCGAAGCTGTACGTTAAGGAGATTGTTTCTTGACACGGTGTTCCAGTGTCAATTGTGTCAGACAGAGATCCGCGTTTTACGTTGAATTTCTGAAAGCGTTTGCAAGAGTGTCTGGGAACGCAATTGCGAATGAGTACAGCATACTATCCTCAGACCGATGACCAGAGCGAGAGAACAATTCAAACGCTTGAGGATATACTGAGAGCTTGCGTGACGAATTTGAAAGGAAGTTGGGAGGATCATCTACCGTTGGTGGAGTTCGCCTACAACAACAGTTACCACGTGAGTATCGGCATGCCACCTTACGAAGCGTTATACGACAGAAAATGCAGAACTCCTTTGTGCTGGGATGAAGTCGGTGAATGTCAATTGTTGGGACCAGATTTGGTGCAACAAACTACTGAAATAGTAAAGCTGATCAGAACAAGAATGGTTGCAGCTTAGGACAGACAGAAGAAATATGCCGATCAACATTGACAGAATCGAGAATTCTTACCAGGGAGCTTTGTTTTCCTGAAAGTATCTCCCTAGAAATGGAAGATTCGATTCGGCAAGAAGGGGAGGTTGAGTCCCCAATTTATTGGACCTTTCGAGGTACTGCGAAAGGTGGGCGAGGTTGCTTACGAGGTGGCATTACCTCCGGAGCTCAAGAATATACTTAGTGTATTTCATATTTTGGTGTTACGACCTTACAAGCACGGCTATAAATGTGCAATAGAATATGAACCTTTACAATTTGATAAAGACTTAACTTATGAAGAGGTTCCTATTCAAATAGTTGATAGGAAAGAACAAGTACTTAGGAATAAAGTGATACCTTCCGTTAAGGTAATTTGAAGGAACCATAGTGCTGAAGAAACCACGTGGGAACTCGAGGATGTAATGAGAAAATCGTATCATCAATTATTTGGTTAATTGATTTGTGTAATCCCTTATATATCGATTCTGGGGACAGAATCCTTTTAAGGAGGAAAGAATGTAACATATGAGAATTTTTATAAGAATTTTTATGAGAATTTTTTTTATATTGTGATTCTGGGGACAAAATCCTTTTAAGGAGGGAAGATTGTAACAATTGAGATTTTATATAATAATTTTAATATTTATTGAGTGAATAAATATTATATGTGATTTATTTATTGAATTAAATAGATAAATTATGTGATTGTGTGGATTGATTTAATTAAGAGTAATATTTAATTAAATTGATGTGTTAATAATGGTGTAGCATAATTCTAATTTAGTTGAGAATAATTCAATTAGATTTAATATTATATACTAAGTGTTAATAATAATTTGTTACATGAATTATGTTTAATAAAGAAATTACAATTGTGTAACAATTTGGTATCATGTGTTTTTATTAATTAATGAATGTTAGCTTTTATTTAATTAGAATGTTGTAATTTAATTAAATAAGTGTAGTATTTAATCTATGGATTTAAAGAATTATTAAAAGAATAAAAAAGGGGTTTAAAGTGGTTTTACCAAACGAGGCCCTTGTATTTGTTTAAATCTATTTTACCCAAACAAGGCTTTAGCTAATAAAAGAATTGTTTTTAAAAGGATTTTGTTTAGCCAAACATGGGCTTATACTTTTCAAATTCTTGTAACTTATATATTAAATAGTAGTTAGTGTATATATTTAATATATAGGAGTTACATATATTATATATTACTTGTATTATATATTATATGTATATACTACAAGTACGTTAGTTTTTCTAAAGCCTAAGTCTAAACTAAGAAAAGAAACAGAGAGAAAGGGATTGAGAGAGTTCTCAGAGAAGAAGAAAGGAAGAAGAAGAAGAGAAGCTTGAGAAAATAAGGGTATCATCATCTCTATCTCTTAATCCAAAACTAGTAAGGTTATAACCCTTACTCTTCTAATTGTAGAATCAATTTGTATACCTATTGTATTCTTTGTCAAATTAAGTTTTCATGAAAATTATATAATCGTGGATTTTATATGTATATGTTGTATTCATATGTAATTGTATGCCATGAAAGGAGTTTCGTGTTCAATTGTCTCAAAAAACAAGTTTTTTAAAGTTATGCTCTTTAATAGTTTTAGAATTTTCTGTAAAAATCTTTGTGTGAAAGTTCTTGATTTTGATATATGTATGGGATGTGTACATATATATATTTATATATATATATATATATATATATATATGTTTACATAAAATTTTTATAGTTGTGTAAGTGTTTCAATTCACAAAGATATGATGATCCCTATGAAATCATGTTCATAGTACTCTTTTATAAAGTTATTTTGAAAATAGTCCTTAAATTATCAAAGAGATTGGTGTAAGCATGAAGTTATGTGTAATATGTGATGTAACATGGTTATATATGAGTTATATGGCTGTGTTAGCAATTCAATCCATGTATTTTTGATAAATAAAAGGAATTGTGCTCGTAAGGATTTTCTGTGAACTAACTTTTGAAAAATTGGCTTTTGAAACTATCGAATTGATATCTGATTATGGTTTATTGTTGAAATTGGCCATGTATTACGTTAGTATGTTAAGAATAGAAGTTATTACAATTGGAATAATTGGAATTGGTTTAAAAACGAATTCGTAGTGACAATTTTCATCAAGAACGCTTGATTTTGTAGTTTTCTTTAAAAATCATGAAAACTTTGGTCTTGATTATGTGATGTATGGATTTTATATGATATGATCATGTTAAAGAGTTTAAAATATAGTTCTTTTTATCAAGTTTCATATTTATCATGTTGGGAAAAATCGAATTCGGTGTGAAGGAATAAGCCAAATTGACTTATTTCTCCACCAGTCCGCGAACCAGCTCCTTCACCAAGGGGGTGATTCACCCCAACGGGGCTTCTAGGCCTATAGAAACCTCCCCAGCGGGTTAGGTTGCGGTCCGAAAAAGTTGGTTTTTGGTTTTTTTCTTTTCATGCCCCGTTTGTTTAGCTAACTTATTTCTATGACGTGATAAGTGAAATAGGTAATAAGATAACATATTTTTGATGTGTTTAAGATAGAGTGAAGTATTTTATGAATGTGTTACATGTGTGTGGGTGTGTTACCTTCATAAGGTACACAACACGATTCATTGAGTTATGAGCTTATGAATGTATGCCGTGAGTATAGACTCAAGTACTTGACTACTTAGCAACCAATGTGGTAAATTACATTGTGAGTTGGACATGGATATGATGTGCCACAGTTTGAATGTTGTAGTTGGATACTAATAGATGTTTTGAACGTAACGTATATGTGTAGGGTAATTGTGGAAGTGGTTATAGTTATTAAAGTGTAGCTTGCGCTTGAGGCAAGTTTTCTATCTCTAAACTTATTATTGTGCAAGTTCTCTTATCCTTATTCTCTTACGTTAAGCAAGTTTTCTATTTCAAAACTTGTTACTTTTATTGTACAAGCTTTGTTGTATTCTAATATGCTTGTTCCACAAGTATTGAAATATTATTGAAGCATTGTGATCTTGACTTAGTTGTTCAAGCAAGATCTACTTATTCTTTCAGTTGCTTTGAGTTACTTCTAAAGCATGTCTATCTATTATGTAGATTTGTTCTATATCTTGTAATTGGTTTATGATTCTTATATTATCGAACTGTTAAAGTACTATAAGTCGATTCAACTACTCATAGTTGATGATAGTTAAAACTCTAAAGTTCCCATATCTATCCAAACCAAACTTTCTTTGGTGCGGACTTGCATTCAAATACTGAGAATGAACAACCCTAATTACTAAGGAACATTTATGCGAAAGCGTTAAGATGGTTGTGAAAAATTCATGGTACAAACGGTTGATCCCCCTTAGTACGAGTTAAAGGTCCATAGTCTTATTGACTATTAAAGGTTTAAATAGAAATATTTATAACCTATGACAGTGTTCAAGGTCATATGACCCTCAGATAGATTCTATATTCGAACTTTAAAGATGATGAAAGAATTATTATTGAATTCTTATTTTGATGAAAGTAAAGTTATTCAAACTCTTTTGAAACAATTCATATATGTCATATTAATGTTAAAATTTCAAGTGAGCTTTTGTTTGCTCACCCTTGCATGTTTTATCACCACTTGCAGTTGAAACCAAGAATATTGACATATCGTCAACAAGGAAAGGAAAAGGAAAGATGAACAAGTGAAGGCTTGTTGTTTTAAGATTTTATTGTAATAAGACTTAGTCGATCATGTTATGTTTTATTTTCGAATTTATTGTTTGATGTTATGGTTTAGTTAACCCTGAGATTTTATTTGGACAAGTTGTAATCCTTTATCTAGCAAGATTTTATTTAAGTATTACGAAGGTTGTAATTTACTTTGCAATTCTTTATTATTGGGTAGATGTATGTTTTAGTTAGAAAGTGAACACCAAATCATGTGGAAACGAAGTACCCGAATTTGGGGGTGTCACAGGTTGGTATCAAAGCTATAGGTTATGAACCTTAGGTGGGGGGAAAAACCTTAGGTAGTAGCCTTATAGGAATATCGAAAAGATAGTGGTGATAGGTAAAGATAATAAACTACCTTATGTGCTATGTGTTTACGTTTAGGTATTCGAAGAGTGACGACTCGGTATCACGCAATAATAACCTTTCAAATTCTTTTCTCAGGATGACAAACATTGGAGAATCCATTCAGGCTAGATAGGATATACCTCAGGTGGCTAGAGAGGAAGAGCCCCGAGACATCCATGTTGTCTGGGAGCAGCTGGTTAGGAAAGAGCCACCTCCAATGATCACCGTAGCTGGTCGGGAGCGTGAGCTAACACCTATTCCAGAGGAAGAGGGCAAGTCTGAAGAGGAGGAAGAGGAGGAAGAGGATCCTAAAGAGGAATTTCCACCACACTCTGTTAGTGCTGAGATATACGAGGTAGTTTATGACAGTAATGTGGAGCTTCGTGGTCGAGTCGGAGAGCTCGAGGAAACCATCCAGCAAAGGGACGAGATTATAGAGGATATGGCTTGTAACCTAGGAGAAGAATAATGGAACCTAATACACATAGAGAATGATCGAGACGAGGTACGAGCCGAGCTAGCAAAGTTGAAGCAATATATCCAGTAGGAGTCGACGAACCATACCAGAGCTGGGGAAACAAGCTTGAGGGCTACTCAACGAGCCGATTGAGCTGAAGATGAAGCTAAAACTAAGAGAGCCAAGCTAAGGGAAACAGAATATGCTTTCCATACGGCTATAGATAGGGCCCAGGACTGTATCTTCTATTACCCAGCTCAGTTCCAAGGGTTACCATGGTATGTGGTGGACCGAAGGACAGTGTTTCGGGTGATGGAGGAAGAACGAAGAGAGGCTGTGCGACGTCTTGATATTCCTAGACATTAGAGCTTTTAAATTATGTGTTTCTTTTTATAATAAATAAATGTAAATCCCATAATTTGAGATAATAATGGGATAAAGTGATTATTTAGTCCTGTAACTAGTTCCAATTCAGGAAAGATGATGTAAATAGGAGAAATGCTATCTATCCGATGTTTTTTTAAAAAAAATACGAGTAATGAATAAAAGAAGTTTATTGATGTGCTATGTGTTCATATATGAACTGAGTTATTTAATTATTTAAGTTTAACTTGAATACTTAAGAATTGAATAAAGGAGCTTATAGTAATTTTTCTTAACAGAAAATGCCTCCTAGAAGAAGACCAACACGTCAAAACCCCAAGGTTTCGACGAATAACAACAACAATAACGATGGAACAAACCCTAACTTAGTTCAGTAGTTAGTGAACTTGCTGACAGGAGCGATGGCGAATCAGCAGCAAGTGCAGGCCACGACGTTAAAAGAGTTTAAGGCAGTAGGACCGCCTGAAATCAAGGGATCGACAAACACTATAGATGCTCAGACGTTGGTTATGGAAATGGAGAAGGTCTTTGACGTGGCTAAGGTCGGTGAAGACCAAAAGACAGCATTTGTGACTTTCATGTTGAAGGCAGATGCTAGTTTCTGGTGGTAGGAGAATAAGACCCGAGAGGGAGAAGGAGTCATAACGTGGGAACGTTTCAAGGAAATGTTCTACGAAATGTACTTCCCAGTGAGTTCGGGGGACCAGATGGAGGTCCAATTCTTAGAGCTGAAGCAGGGAGGAATGATAGTTCAGGAATACGCCGCAAAGTTCAACGAGTTGGCCAGGTTTGCTACTTACCAGGTCAGAACGGACGCTAGGAAGGCGAGGAAGTTTGAGAGGGGACTGAAACCCTGGCTCTACAGCAAGGTCTCTTTGTTCCAGCTGAACACGTTTGCAGTTGTGCTGGAAAAGGCCATTCTAGCTGAAGGAGGGAGCGAAGCCGTGACTAAATTCAACCAAGATAAGAAGAAGAAGATTGAGATGAAAAATAAGGCTGCTGGTAGCGTAGCTATTTATCAGAAAAGGAAGTGGAATTACAACACCTCTGCTAGTAGTTAGCAAGGAGGACAACAGAAGAGGAAGCTCGAAGCATGTGCTACATGCGGGAAGACTCACACTAGAGTGTGTATGAAAGGGAAGTGTGTGTGCTACAACTGTGGTCAGGAAGGCCACATCGCGCCGAACTGCCCAAACCCAAAGAAGGGAGCTTGTTATACATGTGGATCCAAGGATCACATAGCTCAAAATTACCCTAAGAAGCCAATGGCAGGATCAACAGGGAATGGAGGAAATGGCAGCGGCAGAACTCTGACTATTGCCAGATCGTCACCATTGTAAGCCGTTCGACCCACTGCCCGCACATTCAATATGACGGTGCAGGACGCCGTGCAATCAAATGATGTGGTGGCAGGTATTATTCCGATTAATAGTATAAATGCATATATATTAT
This sequence comes from Panax stipuleanatus, assembly GCA_020205555.1. Lineage (NCBI taxonomy): Eukaryota > Viridiplantae > Streptophyta > Magnoliopsida > Apiales > Araliaceae > Panax > Panax stipuleanatus. Next base: position 92,357,664 of record CM035119.1, read on the forward strand.
TTGATTCGGGTGATACTTGTTCATTCATATCTGATGATTTTGCTAAAACCCTAGAGTTACCTATAGAGGAGTTAGTTTACCCCTTGAACATAGAAAATTGCGAATAGGGAAGTCATTCCTGTTAGGTTAGTATACATGAACTATAGATTGGACATTAAGGGTCAGGAGCAAAGGGTTGATTTGATTATGATTAAACTTGGGGAATTCAATGTCATATTGGGGATGGACTGGTTGTTCAACCATGGGGTGATAATCAACTGTCAAAAGAAGTCGGTAAACCTTACGACTCCGTCGAAAGTAGTGTTCTATGGTAGTAAATCACCTAGACAAGCGAGTTGTCTGACGGTGATACAAGCCAAAAAACTTTTGACGCAAGGCTGTGTAGGATATTTAGCCTACATAGTAGAAACGCGTAAGGAGAGCCCGAAGGTGGAGGAGATATCAGTGGTTAAGGAGTTTGTGGACATTTTTCCAAGCGATTTTCCAGGACTTCCGCCAGATACGGAGGTAGAGTTCGTGATCGACTTAGCACCAAGAACTACTCTAATTTTGAAGGCTCCGTATCTAATGGCTCCTGTTGAGATAAAGGAACTGATGGTTCAATTACAAGAATTGCTGGACAATAAGTATATTCAACCTAGCGTTTCGCCATGGGGAGCGCCAGTGTTATTCGTGAAGAAGAAGGATGGAACAATGCGTCTTTGCATTGACTATAGAAAGTTGAATAAAGTTATGATCAAGAATAGGTATCCTTTACCCAGAATCGATGACTTTTTCGACCAACTGAAGGGTGCTAAATACTTCTCGAAAATTGATTTTAGAAGCGGGTATCATCAATTAAAGGTGAGAACAGAAGATATACCGAAAACATCTTTTAGGACTCGATATGGTCATTACGAGTTCTTGGTAATGTCATTTGGTTTAACGAATGCCCCATTTGCATTTATGGATCTAATGAACAAGGTGTTTAAGCCATTCCTAGATAAGTTCGTAGTGGTGTTCAAAAATGACATCCTGGTTTATTCCAAGATCGAGGAGGAACACGCTGAACACTTAAGGCTAACCTTAGAGTCGCTGAGATGAGAGAAGCTTTATGCGAAATTCTCGAAGTGAGAATTCTAGTTGGAACATGTGCAATTTCTTGGCCACGTGATCGAGAAAGATGGGATTTCAGTAGATCTGTAGAAGGTTGAAGCTGTAATGAATTGGGATCAGCCGAAAATGCCATTTGAAGTGAGGAGTTTCTTGGGATTGGCAGGTTATTACCAGAGATTTATCCAAGATTGCAACTCTGTTGATGAATTTGACTAGTAAAACGAGTAAATTTGTTTGGACAAAAAAGTGCGAGGAAAGTTTCCAAGAATTGAAGAAGAGGTTGAGTACTGCGCCGGTGTTGTCCTTACCGGATAGTACGGGGAATTTCGTTGTATATATTGATGCCTCATATAAGGGTTTAGGCTGTGTGTTGATGCAGAGCGATAAGGTTATTGCTTATGCATCACATCAGCTGAAGGATTACGAGAAGGGGTATCCCATAACTTAGAATTGCCGGCAGTGGTGTTTGCTCTAAAGATTTGGAGACACTACTTATATGGAGAAAAGTGTGAAATATACACAGATCAGAAGAGTCTGAAGTATATCTTTACTAAGAAGGATTTTAACATGCTCCAAAGAATATGGTTAGAACTGATCAAAGACTACGACTGCGAAATACTTTATCATCCGGGTAAAGCTATTGTTGTCGCCGACGCTTTGAGTAGAAAAGGTCGGGAGAAGCTGAATATGTTAACTAATCAGGATCAGTTGATAGAACAGATGGCTAGATTAGAGCTGGAAGTGAAGTTGCTGAAGGAATCGGATGAGAAGTTGTTTCAAGTAACTACTGGTTCTACTTTGCTAGATAAAGTTAAAGAAGCACAACTTCACGACGAGGAATGTGAGAAGATTCAGAAGAGAATAGCTGATGGCGAAGAGTTTAAATTCAGAATCGACAGTGAGGGACTGCTACGATTTGAAGGCAGAATCTGGGTACCGCCAGTACCAGAAGTTAAAGAGGAGATTTTGAGCGAAGCTCACCGTTCGAAATATTCAATTCACCCTGGGATTACGAAGATGTACCAAGATCTTAGGCATCATTTCTGGTGGCCAAATTTGAAGAGGGATGTTGCTGAATGTGTTGCGAAATGTCTAACTTGTCAGAAAGTCGAGGCAGAACACCAGAGACCTAGCGGATTGTTGCAACCGTTGGAAATTCCAGAATGGAAGTGGGAGCATATCACAATGGATTTTGTGGTTGGTCTTCCAGCGACTCAGAAAGGATTTGACGTAATTTGGGTGATTGTAGATCGACTGACGAAGTCAGCCCACTTTCTACCAATCAGGGTCAATAACAACTTAGAACAGTTGGCAAAGCTGTATGTGAAGGAGATTGTTTCTCGACACGGTGTTCCAGTGTCAATTGTGTCAGACAAAAATCCGTGATTTACGTCAAATTTCTGGAAGCGTTTGCAAGAGTGTCTGGGAACGCAATTGCGAATGAGTACATCATACCATCCTCAGACCAATGGCCAGAGCGAGAGAACAATTCAAACACTTGAGGATATGCTGAGAGCTTGCGTAATTTATTTCAAGGGAAGCTAGGAGGGTCATTTACCGTTGGTGCAGTTCGCCTATATTAATAGTTACCGCGCGAGTATCGGCATGCCACCTTACGAAGCGTTATACGGCAGGAAATGCAGAACTCCTTTGTGTTGGGATGAAGTCGGTGAATGTCAATTATTGGGACCGGAATTAGTGTAATAAACTACTGAAATAGTAAAGTTGATCAAAACAAGAATGGTTGCTTCTCAGGTCTGACAAAAGAAATATGCCGATTAACATTGACAGAACCGAGAATTCTTACCAGTGAGCTTCATTTTCCTGAAAGTATCTCCCTGGAAGGGGAAGATTCAATTTGGCAAGAAGGGGAAGTTGAGTCTTCGATTTATTGGACCTTTTGAGGTACTGCGAAAGGTGGGCGAGGTTACTTACGAGGTGGCATTACCTCCGGAGCTCAAGAATATACATGACGTATTTCATATTTCGGTGTTACGACCTTACAAGCTTGACTATAAACATGCAATAGAATATGAGCCTTTAAAATTTGATAACGACTTAACTTATGAAGAGGTTCCTGTTCAAATAGTTGATAGAAAGGAACAAGTACTTAGGAATAAAGTGATACCTTCTGTTAAGGTAATTTGGAGGAACCATAGTGTTGAAGAAGCCACATGAGAACTTGAGGATGTAATAGAAGAAGAAAGGAAGAATAATATGAAGAATAGAAGCTTGAGAAAACAAGGGAATCATCATCTCTATCTCTTAATCCAAAACTAGTAAGGTTATAACCCTAACTCTTCTAATTGTAGAATCAATTTGCATACCTATTGTATTCTTTGTCAAACTAAGTTTTCATAAAAATTGTATAATCGTGGATTTTATATGTATATGTTGTATTCATATGTAATTGTATGCCGTGAAAGGAGTTTCGTGTTCAATTGTCTCAAAAAACAAGTTTTTTAAAGTTATGCTCTTCAATAGTTTTAGAATTTTCTGTAAAAATATTTGTGTGAAAGTTCTTGATTTTGATATATGTATGGGATGTGTACATATATATTTATATATATATGTTTACATATTATTTTTATAATTGTGTAAGTGTTTCAATTCACAAAGATATGATGAACCCTATGAAATCATGTTCATAGTACTCATTTATGAAGTTATTTTGAAAATAGTCCTTAAATTATCAAAGAGATTGGTGTAAGCATGATGTTATGTGTAATATGTGATATAACATGGTTATATATGAGTTATATGGTTGTGTTAGCAATTCAATCCATATATTTTTGATAAACAAGAGGAATTGTGTTCATAAGGATTTTCTGTGAACTAATTTCTGAAAATGGCTTTTGAAACTACCAAATTGATGTGTGATTATGTTAGTATGTTAAGAATAGAAGTTAGTACAATTGGAATCACTTGAATTGGTTTAAAAACGAACTCGTAGTAACAATTTTCGTCAAGAACGCTTGATTTTGTAGTTTTCTTTGAAAATCATTAAAACTTTGGTTTTGATTATGTGATGTATGGATTTTATATGATATAATAATGTTAAAGAGTTTAAAATATAGTTTTCATCAAGTTTCATGTTTATCATGTTGGGAAAAATCGAATTCGGTGTGAAGGAATAAGCCAAATTGGCTTATTTCTCGACCAGTTCGCGAACCAGCTCCTTCACCAGGGGGTGACCCTCCCCAACAGGGCTTCTAGGCCTATAGGACCCACCCCATTAGGTTAAGTTGCTGTCCGAAAAAGTTGGTTTTTTGGTTTTTGAGTTTTCATGCCCCGTTTGTTTAGCTAACTTATTTCTATGACCTGATAAGTGAAATAGGTAATAAGATAACATGTTTTTGATGTGTTTAAGATAGAGTGAAGTATTTTATGAATGTGTTACATGTGTGTGGGTGTGTTACCTTAATAAGGTACAGAACATGATTCATTGAGTTATAAGCTATGAATGTATTCCGTTAGTATAGACTCACGTACTTGACTACTTAGCAACCAATGTGGTAAATTACATTGGTAGTTGGACTTGGATATGAAGTTCGACAGTTTGAATGTTGTAGTTGGATACTAATAGATGTTTTGAACGTAACGTATATGTGTAGGGTAATTGTGGAAGTGGTTATAGTTATTAAAGTGTAGCTTGCGCTTGAGGCAAGTTTTCTATCTCTAAACTTATTTTTGTGCAAGTTCTCTTATCCTTATTCTCTTACGTTAAGCAAGTTTTCTATTTCAAAACTTGTTACTTATATTGTACAAGCTTTGTTGTATTCTAATATGCTTGTTACACAAGTATTGAAATATTATTGAAGCATTGTGATCTTGACTTAGTTGTTCAAGCAAGATCTACTTATTCTTTCAGTTGCTTTGAGTTACTTCTAAAGCATGTCTATCTATTATGTAGATTTGTTCTATATCTTGTAATTGGTTCATGATTCTTATATTATCAAACTGTTAAAGTACTATAAGTCGATTCAACTACTCCTAGTTGATGATAGTTAAAACTCTAAAGTTCCCATATCTATCCAAACCAAACTTTCTTTGGTGCGGACTTGTATTCAAATACTGAGAATGAACAACCCTAATTACTAAGGAACATTTATGCAAAAGCGTTAAGATGGTTGTGAAAAATTCATGGTACAAACGGTTGATCCCCCTTAGTACGAGTTAAAGGTCCATAGTCTTATTGACTATTAAAGGTTTAAATAGAAATATTTATAACCTATGACAGTGTTCAAGGTCATATGACCCTCAGATAGATTCTATATTGGAACTTTAAAGATGATGAAAGAATTATTATTGAATTCTTATTTTGATGAAAGTAAAGTTATTCAAACTCTTTTGAAACAATTCATATATGTCATATTAATGTTAAAATTTCAAGTGAGCTTTTGTTTGCTCACCCTTACATGTTTTATCACCACTTGCAGTTGAAACCAAGAATATTGACATATCGTCAACAAGGAAAGGAAAAGGAAAGATGAACAAGTGAAGGCTTGTTGTTTCAAGATTTTATTGTAATAAGACTTAGTCGATCATGTTATGTTTTATTTTCGCATTTATTGTTTGATGTTATGGTTTAGTTAACCCTGAGATTTTATTTGGACAAGTTGTAATCCTTTATCTAGCAAGATTTTATTTAAGTATTACAAAGGTTGTAATTTACTTTTCAATTCTTTATTATTGGGTAGATGTATGTTTTAGTTAGAAAGTGAACACCAAATCATGTGGAAACGAAGTACCCGAATTTGGGGGTGTCACAGGTTGGTATCAAAGCTATAGGTTATGAACCTTAGGTGGGGGGAAAAACCTTAGGTAGTAGCCTTATAGGAATATCGAAAAGATAGTGGTGATAGGTAAAGATAATAAACTACCTGTTTGGCCTGGATCATTCTGTGACCTTTTTACTATTTTTGGCACCCTTCACCATTACTGGGTTATCTTCCCCGTCCTGGTTGACTATGTTCCTGTATATATATTTATATTTCAGTTCGGGCACAGGCGTGAAAACCCATCGTCCTTTTTACTGTTTTTCCTATATATATTTCAATTATGTCCAGCCTAGATCATTCCATAGCTTTTATACAGCATTTATAAATATATATATTTCAATTCAAGTCTGGACACCGGTGTGAAAACCCATCGCCCTTTAAAGCTTTCGTATATATAATTGTATATATATATATATATATATTGCTTTACTCGCTTTTATTAAATTGTCGCTTTAAATATTTATTTTATATTAATCGGCACTGATATTTTTGCGGGCGAACTAGATTTCTTTAAATGTCACCAACTCTAGCTTTCAAATGGTTCAAAGTAGGTTCAGACAGAACCGGGAGGATAGAATGGCTGAGATTTATTTAAATCTAGCATTTTTCTAGTTTCAGTTGTAACAGCTACCTCGCGGCCCTTAGATCGCTAACTAGTGGGAACGAGACGCTTCGACCAGGTGCAAACCAGGATTTACTGATGAATCCTTGGTTCTGGCAATATTTGGATATATATATGCTTCTGAACAAATTTGAGTTGTGCAGGTTTATTGGTCTCCCTATGTGAGCCTAGGAATCTTGGGATTCATGATCAAAAAGATCAGAATCTGATTCCAACGATGGACAAACTCCACTTTACAAATGTATCCTGTCAGTTTTTTCTGTAAAATGTACATACAAAAGACCTTAAAACGGTTATCCAAATTTAAGGTCTCAAAATAATGAGAACAATGGTTTGTTATATCAGAGTCCCTCTGATGGCTATCATGCCCATGAGGAGACCAACACTTGGATATATGTTGTGGTCGAGGATGCTTCGCAGCCCGACAATCAACATTCAAATTGTGCCTTAAGGCTGGAAAAGATAAAACTAAAGTATCGATATGCTTCAATTCATATGTTAGCGTAAGGGTTTGAAAACCTTCTTTCAAAACATCATTCAATAATCTTTTCGAAGAAAAGAAGATTTTGCAAATCAAATCAAACACTTTTTCAAATCAAATCAAGAATTTTTGGCAAATCAAATCAAACCCTTCGTATATAGGTTCAACGATGCATAGACATGCTTTCAATCAAACATAGGCCCAATTTTCAAATAGCATTTCACACACACATTTCAGTTTTTAAAAGAAATATTGAAAAGATGTGGTACCGTGTTTACACGGGAGTTGTGGGGTACCTAACACCTTCCCCACACTTAACCAAGCCCAGAACTCAAAACTTTGTTTTCAAAGATCAAGTTTCGACAGTGTCCAAAAATTGGGTCTCCTTTCAAACAAAAACTCGGTTAAGTTGGTACAACCATTTCAAATCTACCAACTGGCGACTCTGTAAAACGTTCAAATCATCGACATGATACATGTTGGCCTTTTCCTAAAGAACCCTTCAAAACCTTTTTCACAATAAAAAGAGTAAGGGTAGAGCTAACTTAGGAAGAGAGAAAGATCCAGGTTGTGACCCAATTCGCAGATTTTTTTCCAGACGTCGATAGGTGGCGACTCTGCTGGGGACAGTAGAGTTCTTAGTCCGCGTTCAAATCTTTTCAAACATTTTCCTTTCAAAACTACATATGTGTGAATATTGCGTCTTTACATTGAATGAATGCGTGAATGTTGCGATTTTACATTGAATGAATGCATGAATGATGCACATTTACATTGAATGATTGTGAATGAATGGTTTCCTGCTTTTTTAGTGCTTCACACCCATATTAGTGCTTCGCACCAATGTCATCATATGCATAAAGGGTGAGACACGATGTATGTGAATGTATGTTGTGATTCCTCCTTTAGGAGACAAAACCCTTCGGTGATAAGTAATGACTCTGGGGATGACTAAGTCTCTAGGGGCTTATGAAAATGCACCACCCAGATTCGCTCCAGTTGAAAGATTGGATTAATTTCCCCTCTAGTATATTGCGATGTTCTAGGGACCTTCATGCCAAAAATCCACGAGAGTAGCCTAAGATAGGTCAGCCTCTGATTAACCAAATCCGATGGGAAACTTCTTCATGCCTTCCTCTTTCAGTTCAATGTCAAGTTTTCAATTCCAATGTAAAGAAGCACAATGTAATACCATAATGAAATATTTACATTTCCTGTCATATACATCTTGTTCTCTTATCATCAAAATAACTAATTTTTGTTTTGCAGTATAAGATTAAAAAACCACAAAAATACATCATACCATGCATCCTATCCCTACCTAGATCAGGAAATTGACACGCCTACGTTTTGTTGTAGGTGAAAAATTGGTCCTGTCACTAGATCTAAGTCTAAGAAAGCACTAAGTCCATCCACGGACATGACTTCTAGTGCTCAACCAGAATCCACCCATATATCTAGGGAAGAATTTGAAGGACTAAAGAATCAGATAGCTGAATTGGCCAGGTTTCTGAGAGAACAAAGCAAGGCCCTTAAAGGGAAGCAAGCCCAAGCTCACACAGAACCGGGAACTCCTGGTGGTAGTGGTGGCGGTTAAGAGACTGAAAAAGTAGAGACTATGATTCCTGGACCACAAAACAAGGACCCAACCAACAAAACCCCTAAAATAACCATCCTCAACAAAGGGCAAGAAGATGGTGCCATTCTGAAGAAAGTACAATAGATGGAGGAAACCATCCGGTCTATCAAAGGAACTAGGGCCTTCGGCAGTGTTAATTACTCTGACCTCTGTATATTCCCCGGGGCTTGTTATCCTAAAAAATTTAGAACACTAAATTTTGAGAAATATGATGGATTGGGAGACCCTTATACTCACCTGAAAGTATTCATTGGAGAACTCGGATACTATGCAGAGGACGAGAAACTTCAAATGCAGTTAATTCAGAAAAGTCTGACCGGAGAGGCTAGAGCCTGGTACGCCCGTCTGAACAACTCTAAGATTCATAGTTGGGAAGAGTTGGCCCATGCCTTCCTCAGTCAATACAACTTCCAATCTGAGCTGGCTCCAAACATATACCAGATAATCAAAATCAAGAAACAATATTCTGAGTCATTCAGAGAATATACTCAACAGTGGAGGTGGGTCGCAGCACAAGTCATTCCACTTATGAATGAGACTAAGATAGTCATGACCTTCATCGATATTCAAGAAGCTCCATATTACGAGAGGGTCCTAGCAGGTATAGGAAAATCGTTCTCTGAAATGATCAAACATGGTGAGATGGCAGAAATGGGGCTCAAGTCCGAAAAGATAAAGGATCTAACCGCCCTCGAAGCTGTTGCTGAACATATCCAGTTCAAAAATTATGGGAGTAATCCCCGAAGGGTACACAAAAAGAAAGATGAAGAAGTGTCCTTAGTGTTACAAGGACAGAGTCAAAGAGGCGAGTCAAACATTATGCCCATTCAAAGGACGAACTATACCCCTTTCCAAGCTTCAGCACAACCTTCAAACCCTTCATTTCAGAAAAATATGGAGGTCAGGCGTCGAAGAACTTTCACCCCTCTAGGGGATTCACTCGAGAATGTGATTAAACTGTTAACCGCAAATAAGAATATTGTCCAATTCCTTCCACCAACTAACACTGGTGGATGAAATTTCGATCCAAGTAAGAAGTGTGCTTACCATTCCGGATCCTCGGGCCATGACACTCAAGACTGTTGGTCTCTCAAGAATAAAATCCAAGACATGATTGACAATGGAGAGATTGTGGTGACCAAACCAAAACAACCACACGTACAAGAAAATCCCCTCCCTCAGAACAAAAAGGAGAGTGTCAACACGATCAGTACCAAAAATGGAGGAGGATCCAAATACCTCCAATATGTCGGAGAATCAACTCAATCCAGCAACAACAGCCCAGACAGTTGGGAAGTTTCAGAAAGGAGATTCCTGATAAAGTAGGAGATAAGGTCTATCAAGGAACAAATTGAACAGTTAGCCGAACTGGTCGTATACCAACATCTAATTACAAGGCAGCTGATAAACCAAACCAATCTGATGCCGATCGTCCTCCCACATCGGATATCAGTCCCATATCCAGGAAGGATCAATACTGGTCTACTAAGCATGAACCTTGGGCTGACAATATAACCAAAGATGAAAATTCCAAAGCTGGTAGGAAATTCTTGTTTCAAAAGAATTTCACCAACCTGAACCAGCCAATGGAGGAAATCCTCCAGATGTTAATCAATGAGGGAATGGTTGCAGATTTATTACCACCATTAAATCCACGATCCAGGAAGTTCAATCCTGACCAAATCTGTCAGTACCACTCCAATGCACCAGGCCATGGTACTGAAAATTGTTGGGCACTTTGTAACTTGATTTAGAATATGATTAAAAGCGGTGAATTGATAAAAGGGAATCGGGATTATGGCCTCCCAGATGAAGATAATCTCTTTATTCCCACTGAGTGGAATCAAGATACAGTGGTTGTGGTTTCCTATGATAAGGAGTCATCTCTCACTCACTTAGTACTGCCAGGGAAAGGGGTCAAAGAAACACAAAATCCTATGAAGGTGGCCGCACTTGAGCCTTTAATCTTGCCCTTCAGACCTCAGTATCCAATTATTAGTCTGAAAAGGGTCCCGTGGAACTACGGGAATGATGAAGGTTCCACTTCAAACAACATTGCCATCGTACCAAAGGATAATCCATTGTACCTGCCTCAGCGGGTGATAAAACCAGTCCTTAAAGCCAAAGAAAAGGTGACTGATGAGAAAATCAAAAAGTTCCTCAGTAAAATGGGACACAATGAAATCAAAATAGTGCAAAGCTTGAAAGATGCACCCAAGTAAATGTCCATCCTAGACTTGGTCTTGTCATCGGTGGATCATAGCAACATTCTAGTGAAAGTACTAGAAGAAGCCCATCTGCCACATACCGTGGATGCCAAAAAATTTCGTCACATGGTAGAACACATTTTTAACAGTAATGTGATATCTTTCACTGACGATGATATCCCTGCAGAAGGGACGGCCCATCGTATGTCCCTACATATAGCTGTAATGTCATCTAGGTATGTGATTAGAGGTGTGCTCATAGACAGAAAATCGTCCCTCAACATCTGTCCCTACGATACCTTGGAGAGGATGAAGATCAACTTGAACCGGATTAAAACCAGTCATGTGGTCATCTGAGATTTCGATGGATCTCGCCGACAAGCAAAGGGAGAGATAGAGCTTCCATTAGAGATTGGCCCACACACTTTCTATGTGTCCTTTCAGGTGCTCAACATCGCCACCGGATACAACTTATTGCTAGGCAGGCCACGGATCCATATGGCAGGGGTAGTGCCATCCACCCTCCATCAACATGTCAAATACATTATCAACGACAACCACATCACGGTCAACGCAAAACCAGAATACCCTGACTGCATACAGGGAGACATGCCAGTGATTAGCAGGGATGCAGGGATTGAACCTGCAAGTTTTCAAGTTTTCAAGTTTTCAAGCCCTGCCCCCTTTTTCCTTCTTGATGCGAGGATTGAACCTGCAACTTGCAGGGATTGAACCTGCAAGTTTTCTAGCTCTGAAACCAAAGGTCTCCACCGAGGTGATGATAGTGGGCCAAGAGATGGTATATGTGGGTTTCCAACCTGGAGAAGGGTTAGGAAAGAACCAACAAGGTATCACAAGTCCCGTCCAAATCCCGAGCCAGACAGGGAGAGCCTGATTGGGTTATTCATCCCGGTCAAGCAGCCGGAACCCACACAAGCATACTAAGGCTTATGCTTCCACAATTTTGCTGCCAAACCTTACGGGTGTCGAATGAGTGAAATCCATGAGGAAAATCTCAGCTGTGGTATCAACCATATTATTTCCTCCCATTATACCAACAAGTGAGAGAATAATTCCCTGATCCGAGATGGATACCAAAAAGGGAAAAGAAAATATCCTGTACAAAAAATGATACCCATTTGCTAACATGCGGATTATCATAAACTACGAGGGTATGAATGATGAAATCCCAGACAGCAACGACGAGGATCAGATTCAAATTCCTCGCATCAAGAAGGAAAAAAGGGGGCAGTTCAAAGAAAAATCTTGGCCCTAATATAAAGGATGTCTCAGTCGTTATCCGAGAAGAGACAGATGATCACAAATCTTTGATCCTCCTTGTTCATGAGGATCTAACCTTGGATAACTGGAACAGTGTCCCTTGCCTCAGTCAAAAAGGGTAAGGGGCAGATAGTCTATCTATCCTTTAAGCATGCTTTCATTTACTGCTTACTTTTGATTTCACAGCTATAGCAGTAACTTTTGTCTTGCTTTGCCAAATGCTCTTTATATTTAAGCAGTTGCATATATTACAATGAAAACATTTTTGTTTTCAGGACTCAAGCATTGGATGTGTTTGTCTCTCCTGATGAGATGCCAACCTGTCAAAGTGACTACAACTTTGATGTAGAACTAAACTTTGACTTGATGGATATTAATCAAGAGGAGGAAGATGACTATGTGGTGCCCGAGGAGATCAAAGAATGGATCGAAGACAAATCCAAACCAAACCTTGACCAGGTCACCACTATCAATATAAGAACCTCCGAAAACAACAAAAGAAATCCAAATAGGCGTAGACCTCACACCAGACCAAAAAGCCGACCTGATTGAAGTCCTAACACAGTTCCAGGATGTATTTGATTGGTCTGTCTTCTTACATTGTCATCCATCGAATGCCCATCAAAGATGGATTCAAGCCAGTCAAACAAAAGCTCAGGCGATTGAAACCTGAATGGAGTCTGAAAGTTGAAGAAGAAGTTGTTAAACAATTCAAAGCCAAAATTATAATGTTATCAACCTACCCGGAGTGGCTGTCAAACATAGTTCCTGTGCCTAAACCCAGAGGGAAGGTACGAGTCTGTGTGGATTACCAGGATTTGAACAAACCCTGACTCAAGGACAATTTCCCAGTACCTTTCATCCACATCCTGATCTACAATACGGCGCAGTATGGAATGTATTCCTTTATAGATTGCTTTGTTGGTTACCATCAGATCATGGTTGCTGAAGAGGACGGGAGAAAATAGCTTTCATCACTCCTTGGGGAACCTTCTACTACAGAAGACTATCCTTCGGCCTCATCAATGCCGGAGCCACATATCAGCGAGTCATGATGGCCATATTCCATGCCATAATGCACAAGGAGATAGAGGTCTATGTGGACGACATCATCATCAAATCTCGGAGGGAGGGTGATCACCTACACCATCCCAGGAAGTTGTTCCACATGTTGCGTAAGTACAACCTCAAGATAAATCCCTCTAAATGTGCTTTTGGCGTCAAATTAGACAAGCTATTTGGATTCTTGGTGAGTAATTGAGGCATCGAGCTAGACCCTGCCAAGATCAAATCCATCACTGAGATGCTAGTACCTCGAACAGAAAAGATGATACGCAGGTTCCTACAAAGGATCAACCTCATAAGTCGATTCATTTCCCAGCTCACAACGGCCTGTGAACCCATCTTCAAGCTACTAAGGAAGAATTCCTTGACCAAATGGAACGAGGATTGTCAACGAGCCTTCCTTGCCATCAAGAAATAGCTGATCGAAGCACCTGTTTTGGTACCCCCAAGGGATGGAGTTTCCTTGTTCATGTACCTGTCCGTCAATGCCAATGCAATTGGCTGCATACTATAACAGAAGGATGATAGTAGCATAGAGAGAGCCATCTACTACATCAGCAAAAGATTTAATAGTGTTGAACAGAAGTACACCTTGATCGAAAAGACATGTTGTGCGTTAGCATGGGCCGCCATGAGGTTGCAACACTATTTACATGGGCACACGACCTACCACATATCCCGTATGTATCCCCTAAAGTACGTATTCAACAAGACAATGTTGAATTGTCGACTGTCCAAATGGCAGTTGATCCTACAACGGTTCGACATTTTCTACGTGATTCAGAATTCAATCAAGGGTCAAGGTATTGCAGATCAATTAGCTGAAGCAGCTTTAGGAGGTTCGTCCCGGATAATGGGATCATGATAATTCTACAACTCCAACAATAGAATACAATCCAACCATGGAAAATGTATTTCGATGGAGCAGTAAACATGGAAGGTGCCGGAGCTAGGGCAGTCCTTATCTCTGGTACATGAGAACTGTATCCTGTGGCTACTAAACTTCAATTTGGCAACACCAACAACACAGCCGGGTATAAAGGTTGCATAATGGGGTTGAAATTAGCCCAATCCATGGGTATCAAACATTTACTGGTCTTTAGAGACTCTGAGTTGGTTATCAGACAAACCACTGGGGCATATCACACCAAAGAACTGCATTTGTTGCCCTATCATCTGCAGGTCGTCAAAATATCCATGGAGTTTAAAGACACAACTTTCAGCCATATTCCTCAGGGTAAGAATGACTTCGCTAATGCATTGGCGACGTTGGCTTCATTAATTCGCAAATCTGAAAGGAGTGGATTTCCCTACATTAAATTCATAAATCAGAAGGCCCCGACATACGGGAACTACATTAGAGACATATCAGATGAAATACCTCTTGTCAATCATTGTTGGTATAAATACATCAAGGAATATCTCCGAGATGGATCTACTCCAGCTGGAGCGAGCCAATCCGAGCGAAAGCGGATTCACAAGATGGCTATGAAGATCTATGTAAGCAGAGATGCACTATATAAAATGGATGCTGGAATAGGCCTGTTAAAATGCCTTAATAAAGAGCAAGCCCAGAGGTTGATAGAGGAAATCCACGGTGGAGTCTGTGGTCCACACATGAGTCGTCACCTACTGGCCAAGAAGATATTAAGAACAGGACATTACTGGATCTCGCTCAAAGCTGACTATGATGATCACGTCAAGAGATGCTTTCAATGCCAAGTACATGGAAATGCCATAAATGCTTCTCCAAATGAGCTACACAGCATGAGTTTACCATGACCTTTCTCCATATGGGGAATGGATGTGATAGGTCCAGTAGAACCCAAAGCCAGCAATGGTCATAGATTCATCTTCACCATGATCGACTACTTTACCAAATGGGTTGAAACTACCTCTTTTCCCAAAGTCACCAAAGAGGTAATCATTGGGTTCATCAGAAATAATGCCGTTTGTCGATATGGACAACCGGAGGTAATCATATCAGGAAACGCCAAGAACCTGAACAATCAAATGATGAAATAACTATGCATTAAGTTCCACACCAAGCATCTCAATTCCATCATATATCGGCCCAAGATGAATGGTGCTGTTGAACCGGCCAACAAGAACATCAAAGAGATTATGCAAAAAATGTTCGCCAATCACAAAGAATGGCCTGACCTGCTGCCTCTAACCCTATTAGCATACAGGACGTCAATGCATACTTCTACTGGGGCTAGCCCCTATTCATTGGTCTATGGCATGGAAGAAGTCCTTCCCATAGAAGTAGAGATGGAGTCCTTGTGATTGTTAATAGACGCTCAGATGGACGAAGATCAGTGGTTGCAAGACCGGTATTACCAACTGTCCTTGATAGATGAAAAGAGGGCTACAGCCATTTTCCACGAACAGTTATATCAACAAAGGATTGCTCGATCCTACAACAAGAAAGTCTGAATACGGTAATTCAAAGAAAATGACTTGGTGCTGAAGAAAGTTTTGGCATATCAAGATGAAGCTAAAGGAAAGTTAGCCCCTAATTGGGAAGACCCTTTCATTGTCAAGGAGGTGTTGACGGGAGGAGCTATCAGATTACAAGAAATTGATGGGACCAAATTTCGCCAACTCATCAACTCAGACACCATAAAAAGGTATAAATAAATGCATACCCGCATCCGGGTCCTGCAAATCAAATCAGGTTCGATTTTAACTAGAAGCCGGAACTATGAATAACTAATCTCCCTCCATCCGGGAGTACGTAGGCAGCCATTTCTGGTGCGGTTAAACCAAACAAAAAATTCAAAAACTCAGCAAACCAAACTAAAAACCCATAAAAAATACTTTTTAACCATCTCTCACACAAAAAGTGAACTACGAATGACCTGATCTCCCTACACCCGGGAGTACGTAGGCAGCCATTTACGGTGCGGTTTGACCTTCAAGAAAAAACAAAAACCAATAAAAACTAGTTCCAAAACTCCAAAACTATATAAAGGCTAAGACCTATAAAGCTACCCTGATCAACAGGCCCTGCTGAGCTACTCTTTGACATATCACTGTCAGTCCATCAAGGAGAAGCTGAAGATACATCAACAATAGAGAGTCATGAAAGAAGTGGTAATCACTCAACAATGACAATACATATCCAAAGAGGGAAGTGAATTAAAAATATATTTCTCTGATATATAAAACTGTTTGATATATACATAGTGTCCTGTGCATGACAAAAAATGGTTGATCTAATATGTGCAGGAAAAATAAAGATAGTCTATGGACCAAAGGATAAGCGGGCCACCAATGCCAACATGACATCTCTTTCTGAAAATAGAGGAGCAGCTGCAAGTTAAATACCCTGAGCCTCCATACGGCTCAAAATATCCACAGTCATTTGTAGTGTGGCACTATGGTCATCAATATAGGCACTCATCTCGGTAACCAAACCATGAGTTTAAGACCGAAGAGCAGTACTGTAGGCAATGTGGAAATCCCGGGAAGCCATAACCTCATCCCTCTCCACAAAAGTTGCATCCCTGGAAATCAAAGTCTCCTCGATCTCCACAAAAGATGCGTCTCTGGCAGAGCGGATCTCCTCTCGTTCAATTAATCCTGCATCCTGAGCGGCTCGAGACACATCTCTCTCCACCAAAGCTATATCTCTGCCAGACAAGGCAATCAACATCAAAGCTCTAGCCTGATCACTCTCAAAGGTCATCCTAGCTAGTGAGTCTGCCAAAACCAGATCTGTCCTAGCAGGAATGATCGACGGATCACTAACTAGTGCTGCTGTCAAACCCATGAACAACTCATCCTCGATAAGAGACTCAGGATCCTCCATAGTATCCTCCTCGTTTGAATCTACAATCTGAGCTGACTGGATGAATGCAGCTGATGCGATATATGCCTCCAGCCAAGTCGAGTACTCTAGAGAACGATCCGGATGGATACTGGAGAAATCAGCCCTCTCTTTGTGAGTCCAACACTCATACACTCAAATCAAGCCATAGATGACATAGACAAAGCTTACATCCTCTGATCCATAGCCCCCTTAAAATGATGCAGGTTATGAAACTGATCGAACTGGCCTATAACAGCCAGAGGATGACAAGTAGTCACTCCCCTCAATCTCGCTAGGGGCAGATAATCCATGCCAGATGCATGGATAATAAAGCTATATGGGGAGACTAGTCCTGCGCAGGGCAGAATCAAAAATGGATGCGCAATGTCAGACAGAAATGCTGACCATATCTCTGAATCGGTACA
The DNA here is from genome assembly GCA_020205555.1 of Panax stipuleanatus. Classification (NCBI taxonomy): domain Eukaryota; kingdom Viridiplantae; phylum Streptophyta; class Magnoliopsida; order Apiales; family Araliaceae; genus Panax; species Panax stipuleanatus. The sequence continues at coordinate 92,375,077 of CM035119.1, forward strand.
CTTCGCCGGCTGAAAGGAGTATGACATAACTATATCATGGGAAAAATAATACCCCTGATGCCTGAAAAATCCAATCGGTCAAATATGGGACATAAGCCATATATACAACAAAGACCGAACTGCCTCTGAAAAATCCCTCCGGGTGGGTACTGCAGTGGGTGGCTTATCTCAGCGTCTCAGCCAATATCATCGATATAATGGTGCTACCCTGCCTAAGGGCCCGAACCACAACTATCACTCCCACATCCAAGTGATCCAAGCGTAGCGACATATAGACATAGGATACGATGCACATCAGCAAAATGTCTATCCTGGCTAAATGCCATGCCTCCTCCAACACAATAAAATCCCCGGCATGTCAATCGTAACTGTCAAGCTAACCGAAGAGATCGATCAAAAAGTCAATGGAGATCACACGTCCAGAGATGATCTCATCCACAACGATGCTCTGGCAAAGACCTGACTTCCGTATAAACGGTCTCCTCATATCACTGATCGCCATACGAGAGCATGGCGCCTCTAAAGCTAAGCAAGTAAACCGCTGGTACTCCTCAAGGGTCGGAGTCAACTCATGATGCCCGAAGCAAAAGACATGTCTATCGGGTATCGAACAGGATAAGATGCTATCTACCAACCCTTATGGCACCTGAAAATTTACAAGGGCCAACAAATGCTGTTGGGTTTGTACGAAATCGTGACGCAATCAAATTGCAAAAATTAGCGGAAGCATGGTATATCAGAGTTTAAAAAAAAAATTCTACAAAACCATTACCCGGATCATCCTTTATGCAAATTATTAATTTAAAACGATAAATAAGAAGTTATGGAATCATACCCTTGTAGAACGAAGCTTCCACAGGTACTAGTTCAACTCCTTGTTCTTCGTGATCTCCTTGAATTTCCGGGTTAGAATTCCTTTCTTTGATCAACGTTAGCCACCCAAGTGTTTGGCCTCTAGAGGTGATCCACCAAGGAAGAGAAATTATCAAGAAGGAGGGTGTTTGGCTTAGTGTTCTATCCTCTATAGAAAAGGAGTACTCTCCAACAATTGGAATTGCATCATCTAATATCTATTATAAGACTTCTCTTATATAGACATTGGTCAACCCTTCTAATCCTATTAGACATGGGATTTCTTTTAATTAATTAAACTCCTTTAATTAATTTAGGCTTCCCACCACATGGGAATAATTAATTAAATTCATTTAATTAATTTGTCTCCTAATCTTATTAGGAATAAATGAGAGTACTAAATATTAAATTAATTACTAAACTCCTTTAGAAATTAAAATAATAATAATTGTAATAATATTAATAAGACTCCTCTTATTAATTTATATTTAATATTTCCAAAATATTAAATAATAAACATTAAGCTATTTAATTTATTCTATCACCATAGATTAAATTAATTATACTTAATGCATTATTACGATTATGTCATTACCTTCTTAAATATTTATTCTTCCTTTTATGGTGTGACCCTTTAGGTTCTCCATATTAAACCGGTTGTGAATAAATCAATTAAAACAATTTTAATCTTATTTAAATAAATAAATTAAACTAATAATTTATTTAAATAAATAATATTTATTCTACAATAGGGATAAGCCTCCCTAGCGATCAACGACTTTCCAGATAATATAGATTTCAACATTAATCATAAAAGAACCTGTGAGTTAATAGTTACCATACAATTCAATCCTTCCACCATACAATGTCCCAATTAAATATAAGACATGGATTTACTGTCAAGTCTTATTTTATTTAATTATATGTATTTCGATTAGAAAATGCACAACTCCAAATAATGCAAATTAAAAACTCCTTTCTAATTTCATTTCACCTTGGCCAAGGATTCCTGGGTTGTCATTTAACGAATCACATAGGACATATCTCCTCTTTTACTAGAGGTGGTAGATTCTTTATTGATCATTCATTATCTCCATATGTAACTCATTATACCCAAGCATACCCTATATATGCCTTAAAAGGTCTTAAGGAATAAGTCAAAGTATAATTTGTTACATACAAGATACTATGATGATCTCAAGTCCAAGGATCACTTGTACTACTATCACATTAGGAATTCCTATTGACAGGCGAGTAAAACTCCATTAGGTATTCCATAGCGAATCACGTTCAGTGAACTTATTCTCCAATAAGCACCTACATACTTGCTTTAGTGTCTCCACACAAATGATCATGAGATCAATCATCCTCATCCAATGAGCAAGCAACATATGTACCAATCTATCCGGATTTACTAATCCCCTTTTTAGTAATCCCACGATTGGGAACTATTTTAGTTTTAGAGCTTTCTAAGAATTTAGATCTCATTAGCATGATCATCATCATGATTCTAAAAGCATTGCTTAAAACTATGGGTTATTTACATATTATAAAAACAGCACCATGTAGATAATTAAATGCCTTTAATAAATGAATATTTTTTTTAATAAATAAATAAGATTGTTTACAAAGTACATGCTTTATCATCATACATGATTGGCTTGTATGCACACTACTATCAATCTCCCACTTGCACTAAAGCCAATCGCCATGGTATCTCATACCCAACTTCTCTAAGTGACGATCAAACTGCTGTTGTGTTAAAGCTTTAGTTAATGGATCTGCAATGTTGTCTTGAGAGTCTACACTCTCCTCTTTCAATGATTTCTTTAATCAAAGTGCCGCAACACATGTTTAGATTCAAGATGAGACTTAGGAACTATTCCTAGTTCTGTAATGAACTTTTCATCTAAAACATCAACTTGCAGCTTCACTTATAGTTATATACTCTGCCTCTGTCACTGAATCAGCAACTGTTTGCTGCTTGGAACTCTTCCAACTCACTACGCCTCCGTTCAAGGTAAAAACATACCCCGAAACAGATTTACTGTCATCTTGGTCCGTTTGAAAACTTGAGTCTGTGAAGCCCTCGAGTTTTAATTCAGACCCACCGTAGACAAGAAAAATATCTTTAGTCCTTCTCAAGTACTTTAGGATATTCTTCACTGCCTTCCAGTGCTCTTCTCCAGGATTCGACTGGTATCTGCTCGTTACACTAAGTGCATGAGCAACATCCGGTCTAGTACATATCATACCGTACATGATAGATCCTATTGCAGAAGCATAAGGGATCTTACTCATACGGTCTCTCTCCTCAGGTGTCTTTGGGGCCTGTTTCTTGGAGAGATGTATTCCATGGCTCATCAGCATGAGACCTCTTTTGGAATCTTCCATGCTAAATCTCTTTAGCATTGCATCAATGTACGTTCTTTGGGATAAACCAAGCATCCTTTTAGATCTATCTCTATAGATCTTTATCCCCAAAATATAGGATACTTCTCCCAAGTCCTTCATGGAGAAGTGTTTAGATAACCAGATTTTAATCGATTGTAGCATAGGAATGTCATTCCCTATCAGTAATATATCATCAACATATAATACAAGGAATGAAATTGCGCTCCCACTAACCTTCTTGTACACACATGGTTCATCGTCATTTTTGATAAAATCAAACTCTTTGATTGTCTCATCAAAACGAATGTTCCATCTACGAGAAGCTTGCTTCAATCCATAAATGGATCGTTGCAGCTTACAGACTTGATTTATTCCAACCTTTGAAACAAATCCCTCTGGCTGTGTCATATACACATCCTCCTCAAGTTTCCCATTGAGGAAGGCCGTTTTCACGTCCATCTGCCAGATCTCATAGTCGTTATAAGCTGTAATCGCAAGCAAAATCCGAATGGACTTGAGCATAGCTACTGGTGAAAAGGTTTCATCATAATCAACTCCTTGTCTTTGTTTGAAACCTTTTGCAACCAGTCGGGCCTTATAGGTCTCCACCTTGCCGTCCGCTCCAGTCTTTCTTTTAAAGACCCATTTACACCCAATAGGCTTAATGCCTTCAGGTGGTGAAACCAAAGTCCATACTTTGTTTTCATACATGGAGTCCATTTCGGATTTTATGACTTCAAGCCATTTCCCTGAGTCTTTATTACTCATAGCCTGTTCGTAATTCAATGGATCATCATCATTCATGATGTGTACCTCATCGTCATCCTCTATAACGAATCCATACCTCTCAGGTATCTTCGGTACTCTTCCAGATTTACTAACAGGGTGTAGTATAGTAGGTTCTTCTACTTGGTCAGGTACCTGACTTTGATCCGTGATAATTTGTGGTTCTTGAACTTCTTCAAGATATATCTTACTCCCACTGACCCCTTCATGGATAAACTCCTTTTTCAAGAAGGCAGCATGTTTCGCAACAAACACCTTTTGATCAGTTGGATGATAGAAATAATACCCTAAAGTTTCTTTAGGGTATCCCACAAATCTACACTTATCAGATTTAGTCTGTAGCTTATCATTTTCAAACTTTTTGACATAAGCTGGGCAACCCCAAGTCTTAATATGCTTAAGATTTGGTTTCCTCCCCTTCCACATCTCATATGGAGTCTTTGGGACGGATTTGGTAGGTACCTTGTTAAGTAGGTATGCAGCCGTTTCTAGGGCATATCCCTAGAAAGAAATTGGAAGGTCGATAAAACTCATCATGGATCGAACCATGTCCAACAGTGTTCGATTTCTCCTTTCAGATACTCCATTTAACTGTGGTGTACCTGGAGGAGTCCATTGTGAGATTATACCATTTTCTTTGAGACAATAGAGAAACTCATCATGGATCTGATCGAAGTATCTTTATACTCTTGCCCGTTTGTTTCTCTACTTCACTTCTGAACTCTTTAAACTTTTCAAATGATTCTGACTTGTATTTCATTAAATACACATATCCAAATCTTGAGTGATCATCAGTGAAAGTAATAAAATAAGAATACCCACCCCGTGCACTTGTTGTCATAGGTCCACAAACGTCTGTGTGAATCAATGCCAACAACTCTGTAACTCTTTCTCCTTTTTCACTAAAAGGAGATTTAGTCATTTTACCCATGAAATAAGATTCACAAGTTGGATATGATTCATAATTAGATAACTCAAGGAGCCCATCTTTGTGCAACTTGGATAATCTTGTTTCATTGATATGACCGAGTCTACAGTGCCACATGTAAGTATAATTAATATCATCTCTTTTCCTTTTCTTAGTTTGTTCAATTTGAAAAATATTTTCTTGTAAGTCAAGTGTATAAAGTCCATTTCGCAAATTTCCAATACCATATAAAACATCGTCTTTATAAATAGAACAACTATTGTTCTTTATAACAACGTTAAATCCTTCCATATCCAATACAGAAATTGAAATAATGTTTTTAATAATATTCGGAACATAATAACAATTATTAAGATAAATGAACTTGCCCGAAGGCATTGCTAAATAATAAGTTCCTACAGCTAATGCAGCAACCTTTGCTCCATTCCCTACTCGTAGGATCACCTCATCATTGTTCAGCTTTCTACTTCTGACCAGTCCCTTCACATTATTACATATGTGAGAACCACAGCCGGTATCCAATACCCAAGTAGAATTTTGACTTTCTGAAAAATTAATTTCAATCATGAACAAACCTTGATTGGAAGTCGAAGCTTCTCCAAGCTTCTTGTCTGCCAGAAACTTCTTGCAGTTTTTCTTCCAATGACCCGGCTCGTTGCAATGGAAGCACATTCCTTTGCTAGCTGGATCAGATTTCTTTTGTTCCTTTATGTTCACCTTGCCCTTGGTCATCCGAGATCGGAAGAGCTCCTTAGATATCTCATATCTAGCAGTCCTACTTTGTTCACCATACAACTCCTTGAGGTGAATCAACATAGTAGGAGCATTCATGTTTTCTTGCTGACGCTGAAGCTCGTTATTCATGGATGCGAGCATGATGCATTGAGCTACAGATGCATCATCTTGCCACTTTACAATGGTGGCAATCTCTTCCTCAGAGGTTGTTTCTGGAACAGTTCCAGGGACATGTGAGTTTAGGACATAAGAAATCTTTTCAGCAGTGAGAACTATTCTCAGATTTCTTAGCCAGTCCGTATAATTCGGCCCGGTAAGCTTATTAGCATCAAGTATGCTTCGTAGTGAGATTAGTGATTTAGACATTTTTAAAATTCTGCATGTGAAAGAAAACAACATTTTAGCAAACATTCATTTTATTAATTTTGCATACCAAAATAAATTTAGGTCTTTATTTTAAATTGGTATCTCCCACTATTTTCATCAAACTATATTACCCTCACTTATATAGTTCGGCAACATCTAATTAAAGATTTGCTAGTGAGAATAAGGATCCCATTTTAAATGTATATAACCTTGTGGATAGCACAACAAGCGATATACAAATAAATAGGTAGACAACTTTTGTCAATTACAACACTATATAACTCCTTTTATTTTGCCTCTTAAATCATAATGGTCAAGTGTTTGCACATCCGAACTAAAATGATTTAAGTTAAGTCCAGCCTAGCACTTCCATAAATTCAAAAAAGAAAAATGTTCGTCCTTGTGGATAGCACAACAAGACTAGATCGTTCAATTTTCTTGATAAGCATCAAATGTGATTAATTAACATCTTAAATACGCAATACTCGCCTTGTGGATAGCACAACAAGCTCATATTAAATATTTAATACTCTATTAATTTATCATGCTAGAAGGCGACGTTCGATATTCCAAATATCATTTGAACGCTTCGGACTTAATATTATTTCTTTGAGGGGTTTGTTATTATTTGTCTCATCTTGTTTAGCGCGCATGCACATATATATATAAAATACGCGTCATTTTATTAAACATGCGAAGCATGTTTGCATAAAATATAATATATATAATATTTAGCATGCAATATAGAATATTATATTCTATCCGGATTGATTATGGACTTTTATTCTAGTTTGGTTCACTAGAGCCACCAAGTGAACCAAAAGGTCAAACCTAGGAGTGCAAGAATTTAAATTTAAATATAACTATTACATTTAAACCCGGGATCCATACAAACAGGTCTTCACGCGCTCCTTGCTCCTTGGTCTCTAATTTCTTCAAGATAATTCTAACTATTTCTATTACATTAAACTATTTAATTTAAATAGAAACCTTGATCAGCAGTCAAGGGGAAATACATAGGAGGAAGATAGAATTTTACATCAAGAAAAAATAAATTAGAGAAGACGAGGTACACAGACCCCATTTAATAAAACCCATTCATTCAAGCATTCAACTAAAATAAAATCCAATCACATTGGTCAAATAGTCCATAATCAATCCCCATTTATTATCATACATATCACCATATATATCAATAAATAAATATTCATCTCATGAATTAAAACATTCCATATATATATGAGTATCATTTAATGGGCAATTTTAAATTGCATGAAATCCAATTTCAAGATTAAAATAAACTATTTATTTTAATTATAAAATTATTTAGAATATAATATATAAATATATCATATTTTTTTTTTTTTAAAAGATGTCACCTTCTTTTATTAAAAGAGTCCTGCAGGTTTATTAAAAAAAAATCCTTTCCTGATGGGTCACCTTCTTTTTGGAGTAAGAAAGAGACAACACCTTTTCTTTGCAGAATTCAAGATTAGCACCCAAAAAAAAAATTGTGATCCGTCCCAAAAAAAAAGTCAATTTTTTTTTTCTTAAAAAAAATAATTTTATACAATAAAATTATGCCCAATAAATTATTTTAAATACATACCCATATGTATATGAAATCAAAAATAAATTAATAATTGCATAAAGATTTGACTCTGATGCCACTGTTGGGTTTGTACGAAATCGTGACGCAATCAAATTGCAAAAATTAGCGGAAGCATTGTATATCAGAGTTTAAAAAAAAATTTCTACAAAACCATTACCCGGATCATCCTTTATGCAAATTATTAATTTAAAACGATAAATAAGAAGTTATGGAATCATACCCTTGTAGAACGAAACTTCCACAGGTACTAGTTCAACTCCTTGTTCTTCGTGATCTCCTTGAATTTCCGGGTTAGAATTCCTTTCTTTGATCAACGTTAGCCACCCAAGTGTTTGGCCTCTAGAGGTGATCCACCAAGGAAGAGAAATTATCAAGAAGGAGGGTGTTTGGCTTAGTGTTCTATCCTCTATAGAAAAGGAGTACTCTCCAACAATTGGAATTGCATCATCTAATATCTATTATAAGACTTCTCTTATATAGACATTGGTCAACCCTTCTAATCCTATTAGACATGGAATTTCTTTTAATTAATTAAACTCCTTTAATTAATTTAGGCTTCCCACCACATGGGAATAATTAATTAAATTCATTTAATTAATTTGTCTCCTAATCTTATTAGGAATAAATGAGAGTACTAAATATTAAATTAATTACTAAACTCCTTTAGAAATTAAAATAATAATAATTGTAATAATATTAATAAGACTCCTCTTATTAATTTATATTTAATATTTCCAAAATATTAAATAATAAACATTAAGCTATTTAATTTATTCTATCACCATAGATTAAATTAATTATACTTAATGCATTATTACGATTATGCCATTACCTTCTTAAATATTTATTCTTCCTTTTATGGTGTGACCCTTTAGGTTCTCCATATTAAACCGGTTGTGAATAAATCAATTAAAACAATTTTAATCTTATTTAAATAAATAAATTAAACTAATAATTTATTTAAATAAATAATATTTATTCTACAATAGGGATAAGCCTCCCTAGCGATCAACGACTTTCCAGATAATATAGATTTCAACATTAATCATAAAAGAACCTGTGAGTTAATAGTTACCATACAATTCAATCCTTCCACCATACAATGTCCCAATTAAATATAAGACATGGATTTACTGTCAAGTCTTATTTTATTTAATTATATGTATTTCGATTAGAAAATGCACAACTCCAAATAATGCAAATTAAAAACTCCTTTCTAATTTCATTTCACCTTGGCCAAGGATTCCTGGGTTGTCATTTAACGAATCACATAGGACATATCTCCTCTTTTACTAGAGGTGGTAGATTCTTTATTGATCATTCATTATCTCCATATGTAACTCATTATACCCAAGCATACCCTATATATGCCTTAAAAGGTCTTAAGGAATAAGTCAAAGTATAATTTGTTACATACAAGATACTATGATGATCTCAAGTCCAAGGATCACTTGTACTACTATCACATTAGGAATTCCTATTGACAGGCGAGTAAAACTCCATTAGGTATTCCATAGCGAATCACGTTCAGTGAACTTATTCTCCAATAAGCACCTACATACTTGCTTTAGTGTCTCCACACAAATGATAATGAGATCAATCATCCTCATCCAATGAGCAAGCAACATATGTACCAATCTATCCGGATTTACTAATCCCCTTTTTAGTAATCCCACGATTGGGAACTATTTTAGTTTTAGAGCTTTCTAAGAATTTAGATCTCATTAGCATGATCATCATCATGATTCTAAAAGCATTGCTTAAAACTATGGGTTATTTACATATTATAAAAACAGCACCATGTAGATAATTAAATGCCTTTAATAAATGAATATTTTTTTAATAAATAAATAAGATTGTTTACAAAGTACATGCTTTATCATCATACATGATTGGCTTGTATGCACACTACTATCAAATGCCGCAACATCTGATTCATTGTCCCTCTGGCTGAGAAGGGCAGGCTCTCGTACCAAGATCTCAACGACGATACCACATCAGATGGTGGCAAATATTCGATACGGCTAACGATAGATGATGCCATCTGTATCACCGTATCACAAGACCATTCAGAGGTCAAATCTGAACTCATCTATCTAAATGCATACACATAACATAATACATGCATAATGATAATGATAAACATGATGTGATAGATAGGAAATATCATGTATATCTACAATAAACTATCTACTGTAAGCATCATCCTTGTCTAATAATATAAAGCAAAATAAAAAGTACAGGAATATGGGGCACCACCACCCAGCTACTAACAGTGGTCTATAAAAATGGGGCATAGCCGCCCAAAAGAAAAAATAGGGGCCGACCAAAAGATATAGCTACAATTGCTATCTAAAAAGATCCAAAACATCTACGCTCAGGTGGTTAACCTGCTCCATCTCCTTCGTGGACAAAAAGTCGAGGTCATCAGGCATGTCTGGGCTATACAAGGGAGGATCAGCTCATACAAAACTGCTGGAAAATGGACTTGAAGAAGGGCCCGCTCTTAAGCTGGAAGGGTTAAAAGAAGATGTCTCTGATGGATCTCGGCCAAGATATCTGATAAAAAAATGAGCTCTCTCTAACTCCCGGGTCAACTCTGTAATCTGGTCTAAATGAGAGGGCTCCCTGAGGCAAGCTATCTAGTCTGTCATCATCACAGACCTAGGCACCATGTCTTCCATAAACTCGATAGCACAAGTCTGAGCTCTAATTGCGCAAGGACTCCACCAGCTGCTAAATGCCTCCTGCATATAGGGCCCTCTGATAGGGTAAAGCCATCTACACCCTCCATAAGGATATCTGTCAGTGGCTGGATCATTGGATAATGATGCCAAGCAGGAGGAACAATGGGAATGCAGATTTGCCCCGTAATGCTCCTGATAGCCCGCTCTCCTGAAATAGAGCTCCCAGCCTCCCTCTGACAACAACGGGACTCTGCGGGTCGACAATGTAAATTCCCGACCAGTGGGGAAGCCTCACTCAAATCCGACAGCCAAAAACTCAGAGGTATATGGGATCCATGTGATCGCTCTGACTGTCAATAGCTCCAACTACAGGCGAGAATGAGTAAAGACCTCCGTCAGGGTGGAGTGATGCCAACGCCGTCCCTGGGGATAGGTCTCCAAACCTAAAGTAGTGACGGACCGTAGGCAAGGAAGCCTCTCATATACCTAGAACTGGCCATGTAAATATCAAAAGTGCTCAATGACCAAGACTGACAAATATAAATGTAGAAATAAAAAAGGTACAAGAAATATGTACTCACCAGCAGAAACGGGTAGAACCCTAACCAAGCCTCTGTCAAACCCTTCAAAAGTATGCGCATGCCCTAGAGAAAATAGGCAAAAGTGTAGGAACCACAATCAAAGTCACTGAGGTGCTCTACATGTCGGGCAGCACTGACCAAGGCGAAGGACACAATCGAGGAGTTATCTGCCATAAAATAACCCCTGATGATCACCAGGAATAATTACCTCAAGATGCGATCCCAAAACCTCTGATAATCTGGCAAAGGCTAAAGTAAAGCCCCACTCTAGGCGTCTATACTCAAGGGACCAGATCGAACCGTCCGACCCTTGATCACCGTCGCAGGAACTCCCAGTAGGGACCGAACGGTAGTAGGCGTGATGTCAACCACGACAGGCACTAGCTCACCCTCGAAATCGATGCTGGTGATGAATCTCCAGTCCATATGGGTCATCATCACCTCACAATCCAACAAATGAAGGGACTGAGTCTGGTGGAACCAGCGCTCAGACAAATCCCTCATATACCCTCAAGGGAAACTACAGGAGTGCAAAGTATAGACAAATCCCTCATATACCCCCAGCCATCAATGATGTCCCTGTACTCCTAATGCAAAGTATGGTAGAGGGAGTGCACATTGAACCAGTTTCCTCGAGGCTGTGTAAAGGCGGGAACCAGCATCAAAAACCAACCCATGTCAAAAACCTGTGCCCCGAGAATGGCAAAAGAAAGAAAGAGAATCCAGAGAGAAGAAAACTGCAAGTCACCTCATTTGCGTGGAGAAATCTCGATGGATGATGACTCAAGTCTCCCAACAGCTCCTGGGTCTGTACAATAATGCCCAAAACCTCCGTTCATGGTGACTGAGTAGGAGCAGGAGCAGCAAAATGAGCCTGCTCATCATCAATATCAATCGATGGCTCGTCTTGGGCTGGACAAATCACTGACTTTGCCAATCTGCGAGGCAGTCGAGCGGGACGTGGCTGAGGAATGTTAGAAGCTTGCCTCTGTCTAACGCCTGAAACTACCCTGCTAGCACTACCGGGTCTGTCTCGGTCCATCACCTGGACAAAGTCTCCAAAACACCTCAAAAAGGGTGTGGTAAGCCTAAATCCTGTGGCTTATTAGTTTAAATAAGTATGTTATGCATTTATAAGTCCTAAAACATACATGGGTCATGCAAAAATACCCAGTAATGTCAAAACTACATGTTTTTCAAAAGATAAGTCCTAAAACAGGCATGAGTTAGTAAAAAATCCCCAGTAGAGTCAAAACTGCATGTTTTAAAATATTTGGGTTTTTGAAATATTTTTTCCAGAGTCTCCTTTGTAAAATGGAGTGTCCGCATGCACATAGGCATGTCTTGGTGGCCATTCAGTAGCACACCTTCCCAAAAATAGGAACAGTTCATATTTATAAAATAAAATCAAAAGTAAACCTCACATAGTAGCTAAATTACCATGGACATTTTTAGTTGAAATACTAGGCTCACTAGGCCTCGAAAAGGATGAGTAAACTGATCAAAAAGAGCAAAATATGACTATCTAAAAATCTAAATTTTCTTACATTAAAACATGCATTACAGTAAGATATGTATACATATGAAGTCAGAAAATTTTTAGCAGGCCATATGGGCATACATTTTTCATACATTGCGTCTAAAAGCCCCCTACGTGGTTTACATACTTTTAACAGTTAAAACTTGCAAAAAAAGGACGTAAAACGTTACTGTCGATGTGCTGAACGCGTAGAAACTGACGAAATCAGAAAAAGGTTGCCCGAACTCCGTAGATCTAAAAAAGAAGATAGGATTCCGTTTGAAACTCGAAATAAAACTAGTTCAAATGAACTCCCGCTGCCCAATATAAAGCCACGGGTGGAAGCGGGCCCACCCGCGATAGCCACACCTCTACCTACAACTCCCCAGGGTGGATCCCACTTCTCCAGGCTCGGTTCGGTTCCAGTTAAAATGGAGTTTATATGAGCTGCCAAGTCAAATCTGAAGAAAAATTGTTACGCGATTGAGCGGTTTGTCCAGAAATCCTGCGTTTAAGCAGCATAATTCTGACAAAAAGGGGAACATTCTAAAAATCCTTGGTATTCATCCCGAATTAATGTCTAGGTATCAATGGTGAAGAATACTAAAAAACTGTCGAAAAACTGCACAAAACAGCCGAAAACTGCCACTTTCGAAGCTTCAGGTAAAGACCAAGACAGTTTAGCCATTGGCTCAACCTCAGCAAAGCGTCGGGTACAGACCAGTGGCAGTTTAGCCGTTGGCACAACCCAGCGAAGCGTCGGGTACTGACCGAGATAGTTCTACCGTTGGCTCAACCCCAGCGAAGCGTTGGGTACAGATCGGCGACAGTTTAGTCGTTGGCTCAACCCCAGCGAGTGTCGGGTACAGACTGGTGACAGTTCAGCTGTTGGCTCAACCCCAATGAAGCATCGGGTACAGACCGGTGATAGTTCAGCCGTTGGCTCAACCCCAGCGAAGCATCGAGTACAAATCGATTACAGTTCAGCCATTGGCTCAACCCCAGCGAAGCATCGGGTACAGATCGGTGACAGTTCAGCTATTGGCTCAACCCCAGCGAAGCATCGGGTATAGACAGGTGACAGTTCAGCCGTTGGCTCAACCCCAGCGAATCGTCGGGTACAGACCGGTGACAGTTCAGCCGTTGGCAAAACCCCAACAAAGCATCGGAGGGGGTCCGGTGACGGAAGCAATATAATAATCCATCCCTGATGATGTAATCTGTTGTACACATCCTCAGAGGAAGCACCAAGAAGGATTGGTGATTCAAACCCCTGTTGCCAACTATCGGTGTAAATTATCGTCAGGATAAGCATCAAAAATGCCCACTGAGGTAAATCTGTAACAAAGATATATCCCCAGCGGAGGACCGCCTTTAGAAATATACAACGGCATCAGGCGAAAGGAAATATGCTCCAACAAAGAATAACGATGAATGGGGGAGAATCCTTGGTCTAAAACTAAGAACTCACCTAGGCTATCCTGAGTAAAGTCATCCCCAGCAGAAAGTGACGAAAATAGTTCACGGTAGCCTATTAGTGACATCCCCATCGGAACGAGATGAGAACAATCTGGGGTAGCCTAACTCTGATAACTTGTCCGTGGTTATCCTACCATTAATCGTCTAACAGTGCCGCCACAAAGGTTATCACGGGTAACATTATCCCCAGCAGAAACTAACGTAACCAGTCAGTGATAACCCTACCCCTTTGAAGGTATCTAACATTCATCACATATCATGCCATGCATTGCCTCCCATTTGCATATGAATTTCCCATGTCTACTAATATTTATCCCGTTCATTCCACTACATTGCATGAATATGATAAAGAGAGGCATCTGTAGACACTCGAAATTTTCTTTCCCTGTTACTAACACTGTAGGAGGGAAAAATTGTCTTTTAAACCTGGTCTCAATACCGGGCAATCAAATCAACCCCGATCTCAATACCGAGCAATCAAATCAACCACGGTCTCAATATCGGGCCATCAACCCAGCCCCGATCTCAATATCTGGTCATCAAATCAACCCCGGTCTCAATACCGGGCCATCAACCCAACCCCGGTCTCAATACCGGGTCGTCAAATCAACACCGGTCTCAATACCGAACCATCAGTTCAACCCCGATCTCAATATCGGGCCATCAAATTAACCCTAGTCTCAATATCGGGCCATCAGTTCAACCCCGGTCTCAATACCGGGCCATCAGTTCAACCCCGGTCTCAATATCGGGCCATCAAATTAATCCCGGTCTCAATACCAGGCCATCAGTTTAACCTCGGTCTTAATACCGGGTTATTAAATGAAACCCAGTCTCAATATCGGCCTATCAACTAAATCTCGGTCTCAATACCGGGCCATTAGTTCAACCCCGGTCTCAATACCGGGTCATCAAATCAACCCCGATCTCAAAACCGAGTCATCAACTCAACCCCGATCTTAATACCGGGCCATCAACTCAACCCTGGTCTCAATACTGGGTCATCAAATTAACCTCGGTCTCAATACCGGGTCATCAAATCAGCCCCGGTCTCAACCCGGGAGGTAAAGGTCAGCTCCGATCTCAACTCGGGAATTACAAGTTAGCCCCGGTCCCAACTCGAGATGTACAGGTCAGCCCCGGTTACAACCCGGGAGGTACAGGTCAGCCCCGATCTAAACCCAGGAGGTACAGGTCAGCCCCAGTCTCAACCCAGGAGGTACAAGAAAACCTCGGTCTCAACATGAGAGGTGGAGGTCAACCCCGGTCTCAACCCGGAAGGTATAGGTCAGCCCCGGTCTCAACACGGGAGGTACAGGCCAGCCCCGATCTCAACCCGGGAGGTAAAGGTTAGCATCGGTCTCAACCCGGGAGGTACAAGTCAGTCCCGATCTCAACCCGGGAGGTACAGGTCAGCCCCGGTCTCAACCCGGGAGGTTCAGGATAACCTCGGTCTCAACCCGAGAGGCACAGGTTAACCCTGGTCTCAACCCAGGAGGTACGGGTCATCCCCGGTCTCAACTCGGGAGGTACAGGTTAGCCCCAGTCTTAACCCGGGAGGTACAAGTTAGCCCCGGTCTCAACCCGAGAGGTACAGGTCAGCCCCGATCTCAACCCGGGAGGTACAGGTCAGCCCCGATCTCAACCCGAGAAGTACAGGTCAGCCTCGGTCTCAACCCGGGAGCTACAGGCCAACCCTGATCTTAACCCAGGAAGTAAAAGTCAGCCCTGGTCTCAACTCGGGAGGTACAGGTCAGCCCCGGTCTCAACCCAGGTGGTACAAGTCAGCCACGGACTCAACTCGGGAAGTACAGGTCATCCCTACTCTCAACCCGGGAGGTACAGGTCAGCCCCGGTCTCAACCCGAGAAGTATAGGTCAGCCTTGGTCTCAACTCAAGAGGTACAGGTCAGCCTCAGTCTAAACCCAGGAGGTACTAGTCAGCCCCGGTCTCAACCCGGGAACTACAGGTCATCCCCGGTCTCTGTGACAACCCGAGAATTTATAATATTAATAAAATCATAAATGATTAAATAAAGGTTAAATAATAAGACCTAGACTAGAAATAGAGTATGGATTTAAAAAATTTGTGAAGGACTTATATGGTTTTGTGTATTGTTTATATATTTATTTAACATATAAAGAGAATTAAGAATAAAGTTTTGTAACCTAATATTTATATATATATATATATATATATATATATTAGGTATGGAATTAAATAACATAAGGGTTATAATATGTAAGGATGTTAGTATTTAAAATTTTTACTAACCTAAAAGATTAAGTTTATTATCTCAATTTATTAATTTTATTAAAGCAAGTCTAATTGGGTTAAGAAATTAAATATACATGAGTAAAGATTTAAATTCTAATTATAGGGAATGAAAACTCTAATTAAATGTTTAGGGTAGAATAGAATTAAAAGTAATGAACTATGTTAATTTACACAGTCCAATTATTTTATTAGCAAGCCCAAAATAATTAATTTGGAGCCCAAGACTTTAGCTCAATTATTAGGGGCATTTGATAAGCAAGATAAGGCAAACGAATTAAACCAAATGGGGGGAGAAGGCCCAAATTTTGGCCCAAAGAGGAAGGGAGAGGATGGGTATGTGAGGTAATGATTGTATTTACTAACTCCCTACCTACTCCCCACATGTGTCCAATTTTAACTAAGCCACCAACTTTAACCAAACTAGCAAGTAAACAAAAGCTTACAAGTAACAACTTAATGATGGAGGAAGAGAGAGAAGTGGAAAGATAATATAGATATACCAATGATATATCTATACACTTTTGCAAATCATCTAAACTCTCTCTCTCTCTCTCCTAAAAATCATTTTTACCTACTAAAGGGAAAAGAAAATAAGAAGTAATCTTCCCTCACCTTTTTATTCCTCCCACCCGCCACTTAGAGAGAGAAAATAGGGAGAGATCAGCCATGTATGAGGCAAAGAAAGAGAGAGGTAGCCATGGAAAGAGAAGAGCTTGCACACAAAAGGTATAAAACATCCTAAACTAATTTGTTTCCTTTTGATTTAAATTTGTTTTGAGGAAAAGAAGATCTAAGGTTTCAAATCTCTAGATCTATATGTATATAAATGTTATATGTTTAGATCTATCACTTTTAAGGATCATAACTTAGATCTAAAATAAAAAAGGTGAAACTATGTTTTAAAAGTTAAAAAATCTTGATTTTCCTAGCCTAAATTATGTTTTGCTTGGATTTAGTGTATGTTTGGTGTACTAGATAATGGATCATGGTAGATCCTTGATCTTACGGTGTATTAGTATGTATTATAATGGTTTATAATGTTTAATGTTTGGTTAATGATAAGTAGGTTTTACACCTACTTATTGGACGCCAACTTGCTATGATTATGGCTTAAACTCAAGCACTTTATTATCTTTTAATGCATTTTATCTTTGTGTTACGCATTTTAGGCAGGAAACTCTTCTGGCATGAAATGACACAATAATGGCATGGTTTGGCATGACTTGGCAAGGAATTGGATAAAGGAAAGCTAGTAACAAGACATGGTGGGATTGGAAATGGACAAAAGGCATGAAGCTAGCTCCAAGGCAAGAAGGGCTTGGCATATGGAAAAGGGCACAAGAAAAGGGACTCGATTTAGCTAATGTGAAGGTGCTAGAAGCAGCAAAAGAAAGAGCATAGGATTGCACAAGAAAGCAAAAGCCAGAAATTGCATTAGCTAAAGAAATGGTCACGCGCGGCCGCGCCATGAAGACAAAGGAAGCCAGCGCGCCCGCGTCAGTTAGAAAAGCCAGAGGGCTATTTTGGGCATTAGCGCGCCCGCGCCCCAATTACACTACGAGGCCGCGCGGGGCTTAACTTAGGACAGTTGACTTATTTCACTTAGCTGAATGTAATAGTTATAAGGCTTATGTTTGCTGGAGACTGGAGATATATCATTATTATCAGACTTCATTTTTATGAGCACAGAGTTGTGTTCCTATATTCTAGGTTAGAGAGTGTGAAGGTCCAAGAGGCTTCTCTTCTTCTTCCTTCTTGCTCTACTAGTAATACATTTCTAGGGTTCAGCTTGGAAATCATTTGTGGTCCAGACTTGAGTTTGTTATCTTCTATTGAAAGGGGGAAACCACAATTCTACACCTTCTTTCTCTTGTTTCTCTCATTTCCTAGTTGCTGAGTGCTTGGTTTGAATCCCATAAAGGTGGGAGGTTCAATGATGAACTAACTTCTATTATGGGATTCTAATGGATTCTATTTGCTAAACATAGGGTTTATATCTTTTTGATATACATGGATGATAATATGTGGTTTGCCTAACATGGGTGTTTGTATTCCTAGATGCTTGATCGACATCTACTCTAATAGTTTATATGAACTTGAAAAATGAATTGTAAACTTAGATTTCTCCATGTTAGCATATGCTAGTGAAACTTGCTTTGGTTGAGTTTTATGATTCGCTTGCCAGATAGAAATATACCGTATGGCTGTATGTAGTCTAATGGGAGTTTGTGCGTAAATTGGTTTGGCTTATAAATCGCATAGAAATATAGTGGTTTAGGCCTTGTCGATGTTCATGTGATTTCTATCTTAATTATGGACATTATATGATTTGGACTTGGCATATTGACAGATAGTCAAGTCTCACATCCGTGCTCCCGACTAACATCTCTATATGATTATCCATGTATTATTTGTGGTGTGGTTAACCTAGGTGACGCTTTAGATGAAGTTAGGATCCCATACCCCTCTAATTTGAACCCCCTGCTTATTAATTGGTTAAGTTTAGTTAAAGTTTAGGATAATTAATTAAAGAACACTGTGACAACTGTTTAAGCAGACATAGATAACTAATGAACTATTGCATAATAGATTAGGCCTGACTCTGTTTTCCATGTGATGATCTCGACTTACCGAGTTATTACTTGCAGACCGTGTACACTTGCATGTGTTTTTGTGTCCGTTTCTGTTAACACCTAAATGGCGCAACAAGTTTTTGGCGCCGTTGTCGGAGACACCATTTTAGTTTAATCCTATTGACATCAGTTTTCGTTAAATGTGTCTGACTTGAACAAATCTCTTCTTACCTCATTTCTAATTTTATTTTTGTTTACTTGTGTTTCAGGTACTCGTGGATAGTTTATGCACACTCGAGTCTCACATCCTGAGTTAGTGCCTCACCAATAGCACATCAACGGTCAAGCGTGGAGAGCTAACATCAGAAACATCAATCCTCGAGAAGAGCCTGAACTACTTCATCAAATGGCAGAAGAGCAGAGGGTCTTGCAAGATTATTCCATGCCCAAACTCACCGATCTGCAATCAAGTATAGTCAGGCCAGCAATTGAGGTGAACACTTTTGAGTTAAACCCAGGAACATTGCAGATGATACAAAACAATCTCCAGTTTGGGGGTTTGCCTTTCGAAGATCCCAGCGAGCATATTATGAGCTTTATAGAAATATATGACACGTTTAAATACAATAACGTTCCCGATGATGCAGTAAAACTCAGAATATTCCCTTTCACCTTGAGGGATAAGGAAAAAAGTTGGTTGCACTCACTGCCTTCAGGGTCAATAACTACATGGGAAGACTGTGCTCAGAAATTCTTGACCAAGTTCTTTCTTATGGCCAAGACCGCTGCAATGAGGAGAGACCTGAGTACCTTTGCACAGCATCCAGGGGAAATATTATATGAAGCTTGGGAACGGTATAAGGAGATGCTCCGGAAGTGTCCACACCATGGCATGCCAGAGTGGATGGTGATTAACTCTTTTTACAATGGTTTGGGATGGCAATCAAGGCCCATTATTGACGCTGCATCGGGGGGAGCAATCTGGAAAAAGGATTTTCCGACAGCGTATGAGCTCTTTGAGACCATGGCAGCAAACGAGTATCAGAATCCAACGGCTAGGATGGTACAACCGAAGGTTGCAGGGATTTTAGAAGTGGATTCCATTACAGCATTGTTTGCTCAGATGGCAGCCATGGCAAAGAAGATTGATTCATTGGCGGAAGAAAAAGTCAAGACAGTTGCTTGTGTCTGTGAGATTTGTGCAGGGACGCATCAAACAGACCAATGTGCTATCAGTACAGAATCAGTATAGTTTGTGAGCAGCTACCAAAAACCCCATAATCAATTTCAAAATTCTTACAGCCCAAACAATAGGAATCATCCCAACTTTAGTCAGAGTAATACTCAGAATGTCCAACACCCCCATCATTAGACATCTCAGCTACAATATCATACATCACAACCACAACAATTTCACTCTCAAGATCAATATCAACCACATCAAGCTCATCACCAGTATGCACCAAAACCCCCCTACCCTCCTGGTTTTCAACAACAACATCATCCCCCACCTGTACCTCAGCCAGAAAAGAAGTCGGAGGAGAGAGTGGAAATCGATGAACTTAAGTTAATCGTGAAGAGCCAAGCTATATCTCTCAAGATGATGGAGACTCAAATTGGTCAAATTGCCAATGTGGTTCTCAATCGACCTCAAGGGACTCTTCCCAGTAATACAGAGACGAATCCAGGGAAAAGGGAGGGAAAGGAGCAGTGCCAAGCCATCACCCTAAGATCTGGGAGGCCAACTTCAGATTTGGAGGCTCGCGTGGCTGCGCCTCAGGAAGGCCAAAACCTGGCGCGGGCGCGCCAAGATGCAGATCACCCTGAGACAGTGTTGGTTGATGGAAATCATGGAGGAAAGAGTATTGCGGCATATAAGGAGGAAACCACTAAGAAAATCATAACCAAACCATCACCTGTGTACCCTACTGTTCCTTACCCACAGAGATTGCACAAGCAAAGGGATGACAGACAGTTCGCTAAGTTTTTTGAGGTGTTCAAGAAACTGCAGATAAACATACCCTTTGTAGAGGCATTAGAACAAATGCCAAGTTACGCAAAGTTCATGAAGGGTATTCTGTCAAGAAAGAAGCGATTAGAGGACTTTGAGACAGTGGCCTTAACAGAAGAGTGCAGTGCGGTATTACAGCGTAAATTACCTCCAAAGCTTAAGGACCCGGGCAGTTTCACAATTCCGTGCTCTATAGGAAATTTATCTTTCAGCAAATGCCTCTATGACTTAGGAGCTAGCATAAATTTGATGCCTTTGTCCGTATTCAATCAATTAGGATTGCCAGCTCCCAAGCTGACAAATGTATCATTACAACTTGCTGACAGATCCATCACTTATTCGAGAGGTATTGTGGAAGATGTTTTGGTTAAAGTGGACAAATTTATCTTCCCAGCTGACTTCATCATTCTTGATTACGAAGAAGACAGAAATATCCCAATCATCCTTGGGAGACCTTTCCTTGCCACGGGGCGAACTCTTATTGATGTCCAGAAGGGAGAGTTAACAATGAGAGTGCATGACCAAGAAGTCACTTTCAACGTCTTTAAAGCTATGAAGTTTCCCACCGACGAGGAAGAGTGCTTCCGGATTGATGTGCTGGAGAGGGTGATGAAGGAAGGATTTGGGAATCTGATGGGTACTGAGCCTTTGGAGAGTGCTATATTGGGAGAATTAGATATTGAGGATACTGAAGTTGCTGAATACGTGCAAATGCTTGACACAGCACCAAAGATTCGAAAGTTTAAGATGCCTATCGAGCCACTAAAACTTGCTGGGGAGACATCAGAACGACTCAAGCCTGCTCTTGAGATGCCTCCAGATCTTGATCTTAAACCTCTTCCAGATCATTTAAGGTATGCATTTTTAAGTGAATTTTCAAAGTTGCCTGTTATTATCTCTGTTGCACTAACATCTTGTCAGGAAGAACAACTGCTACG
The DNA here is from genome assembly GCA_020205555.1 of Panax stipuleanatus. Taxonomy (NCBI): domain Eukaryota; kingdom Viridiplantae; phylum Streptophyta; class Magnoliopsida; order Apiales; family Araliaceae; genus Panax; species Panax stipuleanatus. Next base: position 92,396,815 of record CM035119.1, read on the forward strand.
GGTGCTAAGCGAATTTAAATCGGCAATTGGATGGACCATAGCAGATATAAAGGGGATCATCCCAGCATTTTGTATGCATAAAATCCTGCTGGAAGATGATAGCAAACCATCAGTGGAGCAACAGCACAGATTAAATCTTATCATTAAGGAAGTGGTTAAGAAGGAGATCTTAAAGTGGTTAGATGCAGGGATCATCTATCCAATATCAGACAGCTCTGGGGTGAGCCCGGTGCAGTGTGTGCCGAAGAAGGGGGGTATAACTGTGATATCCAATAAACATAACGAGTTAATTCCTACCAGAATAGTGACGGGGTGGAGAGTCTGCATGGACTACCGCAGACTAAACAAGGCTACCAGAAAAGATCATTTTCCCCTCTCGTTCATTGATCAGATGCTAGACAGGCTGGCCGGTCGTGAATAGTACTTCCTTCTAGATGGGTATTCAGGATACAATCAAATAATGATAGCCCCAGAAGATCAAGAAAAGACTACCTTTACTTGTCCATATGGGACATTTGCGTTTAGAAGGATGTCTTTCGATTTGTACAATGCCCCGGCTACCTTTCAAAGGTGTATGATGGCCATTTTCTCCGATATGGTTGAGCAAAATGTTGAAGTCTTCATGAATGATTTTTCTATTTTTGGGGACTCCTTTGACCTATGTTTGGAGAATTTGGTGATGGTGCTAAAACGATGTGTCGAGACGAATCTTGTACTAAATTGGGAAAAGTGCCACTTTATGGTACAATAGGGTATCATTTTGGGTCATAAGGTTTCGAAGAAAGGATTAGAGGTGGACGGGGCTAAGTTGGAAACTATTGAGAACTTGCCTCCCCCTATTTCTGTAAAAGGTGTTCGTAGCTTCTTGGGACATGCAGGTTTATATCGTCGGTTTATAAAGGACTTCTCAAAGATTACAAAGCCACTTTGCAGTTTGTTAGAAAAAGATGTACTCTTTAAATTTGATGATGAGTGCCTGACTACATTCGAGCACTTGAAGAAGAAGTTAACTACGGCACCAGTGATCACATCTCCGAATTGGGACCTGCCCTTTGAGCTAATGTGTGATGCCAGCGATTTTGCTGTGGGAGCTGTATTGGGCCAGCGAAGGGACAAGGTTTTTAATGTTATATACTATGCCAGCAAGACCCTTACTGATGCTCAGTTAAACTACACTACTACAGAAAAAGAGCTTTTGGGGGTGGTGTACGCATTCGACAAATTTCGTGCTTATTTGATTGGGACTAGAGTGATTGTGTACACCGATCATGCAGCGATCCGATATTTGATAGCAAAGAAAGATGCCAAACCCCGTCTGATCAGGTGGATACTTCTTTTGCAATAATTTGATCTAGAAATCAAGGATAAAAAAGGGACTGAGAACCAAGTGGCTGACCATTTGTCACGATTGGAAAATCCAGGAAGCGATGTAAATGACAAAGTGATGATAAATGAATCCTTCCCCGATGAGCAATTATTTGTGGTGAAAGGCGAAGTGCCATGGTTCGCAGATTTTGCAAACTTCCTAGTGGGCAATATCATTCCTTCTAACTTGACTAGGCATCAAAAGAAGAAGTTTCTGCATGATGTGAAATGGTTTACTTGGGCTGAACCGCTACGCTAAGGCGTGGAACTTGTTCATGTGTGCCAATTTGATGCCATCCACGCATCAACATGAAGTTACTGTCGAGCGAGCCATCATTTTATGGGGCATTATCACCGGCAAATACATTGATGTGGGCTATTTGATAAATCAAAATATGCTGCGCTTTATGAGGGGGAGCACCACGGGTGCCACTCCGCACGCATCCATTATAGCTCATCTTTGTGCCAAGGCAAGACTCGAATGGGCCGATGAGCAGGTTCAGATGCCAAGTGGGGATGTCGCATACACCACGATCAAGCATTTTCAGGATTGGTCAGGGGGCACAGCACACTCCAGGGGAAAAGGGTTTATTATAGCAGCTCCTCCACAAGTTCTCCCCCCTCAGCCGCAGCCAGACGAGGCAGCAGCCCCTCCTCCTGCAGATCATGGTCGCCAGATGCGGTGTATTGAGAGGAGGATTGATGCCCTTCACACAAATTTTATTTGGTTCGTCGATGGGTTGACGCGTGCACTTGCCGAGGCCTTTGCACATCAGGGTACCATGATCGAGTGGCCCGTGTTTGCTTCCGAGATGCCATACCCTCCGCCAGATTCACCACCCAAGGAGGGTGGCCATGCCGACCAGTAGGGGAGTTTTCTCACCCTTTACCTTCAATGGGGACATTGAATATTTCAAGTTTGGGGGTATTGGGTGTAGTTAGGTAGTTTGTTGCATATAGTTAAATGTCTGCATCTAGTTTTATTGCATTTCGTTGCATTGTCAGTATAGTTTCAGTTTTATTTCAGTTTGTTGAATTAGTAATTGTTTAGTTGCATTGCATTGCATAATCCCTTGTTTTAGTTTGTTGAATTTTGATCTGGCCTGTGATGACATCGAGATATGGTAGATTATTGAACTCTGTTAGTAGTTTAGGCTCAGTGATATTCGATACATGATGTAATCCAAATCTGTTGCTTAGATGTTGCCGGATATAGTTTGTCTTTTGTGGCTTGTTGGCTAGATTAATGCATGCTTGTCTTCTAAGAGGAAAAATTTTATTTTTAATTGATAGAATGGTGTAATTAAAGCAATAATGACCTTAACAACACTGGAATATAAGTCTAAAGAAAAGCTTTGGGTATGCATGTTGTAAGGAGAGATGGAGCGTAAGACGCACTCTCCAAAGAAAAAGAAAAAGAAAAAAAATAAATTGAGAAAAAGAATACAAAAATAGAATAAGCGCCTTGGCTAGCGAAGTCTTGTGGCCTTTGATACTCGAGCAAGTACGCCCTAGGGGATTGTCTCTACAACCAGCGACCTAAGGCCGTCTGGTCTGGGAGTCGTTGGTCGAAAGCTCGTTAAATGGGTATTATTGAAAAGCCTAAGAAGGCCGAGCATTGCACAGTCGGGTGAATTAAAGCATAATAAGCCCTTGTTGAGTTTCAGCTTGTATCTGTGTGTTGGTTTGGTCATTGTTTGGTCTTCTTAAGAAATTCTTAGCTTAAAACCTCATGTTTTCTTCCTTAGAAGTATAGCATGTGAAATCTTTGCATTTATCAAGCTTGTTCATGACATTGCACTCATACACTGCATCTGGGTAACAGATTGTGATTTACAGATTGTATGTCTATATAACTGCAGCTTGAGCCGATACATTGATCATTGCTCTTATTATCTCTCTGAGGCGAATCTGTTTGGAATTAATTTGATGGCTATTACTTTGGGATGCATTTTCATGTAGTTAGTTTCATATCATGTAGTTGCTTTTGTGTTTTCGCTTGAGGGCAAGCAATAGTTCAAGTTTGGGGGTATTTGATAAGTAGGTTTTACACCTACTTATTGGACGCCAACTTGCTATGATTATGGCTTAAACTTAAGAACTTTATTATCTTTTAACGCATTTTATCTTTGTGTTATGCATTTTAGGCAGGAAACTCTTTTGGCATGAAATGACACAATAATGGCATGGTTTGACATAACTTGGCAATGAATTGGATAAAGGAAAGCTAGTAACAAGACATGGTGGGATTGGAAATGGAAAAAAGGCATAAAGCTAGCTCCAAGGCAAGAGGGGCTTGGCATATGGAAAAGGGAACAAGAAAAGGGACTCGATTAAGCTAATGTGAAGGTGCTAGAAGCAGCAAAAGAAAGAGCATAGGATTGCACAAGAAAGCAAAAGCTAAAAATTGCATCAGCTGAAGAAATGGTCACACGCGGCCGCGCTATAAAGACAAAGGAATCCAGCGCGCCCGCACCGATTAGCAGAGCCAGAGGGCTGTTTTGGGCATTGGCGCGCCCGTGCCCTAATTACACTACGAGGCCGCGCGGCCGCACGGGGCTTAACTGAGGACAGTTGACTTATTTCACTTAGCTGAATGTAATAGTTATAAGGCTTATGTTTGCTGGAGACTAGAGTTTTATCATTATTATCAGACTTCATTTTTATGAGCACAGAGTTGTGTTCCTATATTCTAGGTTAGAGAGTGTGAAGGTCCAAGAGGCTTCTCTTCTTCTTCATTCTTGCTCTACTAGTAATACATTTCTAGGGTTCAGCTTGGAAATCATTTGTGGTCCAGACTTGAGTTTGTTATCTTCTATTGAAAGGGGGAAACCACAATTCTACACCTTCTTTCTCTTGTATCTCCCATTTCCTAGTTGCTCAATGCTTGGTTTGAATCCCATAATGGTGGGAGGTTCAATGATGAACTAACTTCCATTATGGGATTCTAATGGATTCTATTTGCTAAACCTAGGGTTTATGTCTTTTTGATATACATGGATGATAATATGTGGTTTGCCTAACATGGGTGTTTGTATGCCTAGATGCTTGATCAACATCTACTCTAATAGTTTATATGAACTTGAAAAATGAAGTGTAAACTTAGATTTCTCCATGTTAGCATATGTTAGTGAAACTTTCTTTGGTTGAGTTTTATGATTCGCTTGCCGGATAGAAATATACCGTATGGTCGTATGTAGTCTACTGGGAGTTTGTGCGTAAATTGGTTTGGCTTGTAAATCGCATAGAAATATAGTGGTTTAGGCCTTGCCGATGTTCATGTGATTTCTATCTTAATTGTGGACATTATATGATTTGAACTTGGCGTATTGAAAGATAGTCAAGTCTCACATCCGTGCTCCCGACTAGCATCTCTATACGATTATCCATGTATGATTTGTGATGTGGTTAACCTGGGTGATGCTTTAGATGAAGTTAGGATCCCATATCCCTCTAATTTGAACCCCCTGCTTATTAATTGGTTAAGTTTAGTTAAAGTTTAGGATAATTAATTAAAAAACACTGTGACAACTGTTTAAGCAGACATAGATAACTAATGAACTATTGCATAATAGATTAGGCCTGACTCCGTTTTCCGTGGGACGATCTCGACTTACCGAATTATTACTTGCCGACCGTGTACACTTGCATGTGTTTTTTTATCCGTTTCTATTAACACCTAAACGGCGCAACAGTTAATCAAGAGATCTAGGAAGATTTCTTACAAAACACAAAGATTAGTAAAACTTTTTTTGGGGAAAACGCAACCTGAAATTCAAACGACCAAATCTCTTAGTGTATTTTGAATTTTTTAGTGTGATCAATTTTTAGAGTTAGATCTAGAAGTCTTCTAACAGATCCAAGTAGAATCACTGAAAAATTCCATGTAGATTTCCGTCTGGACAGTTTTTAGCAAAGAATGTAAAAACTAAAAATGACGTTGAGCAATCTGTCCAAAAATTGTAAGGGAAATTTTAGCAGCTTATTTTATGAAATAAATTCCAGCCTTTTGGGATAAGAAAATATATGTTATAAAGTAGTTGTGTCCAAAAATGAGCTCATTCCGACTTAAAATGAGCAAGTCATGACTATTTTAATATTTGCATTTTTTCGACGAAAATTGCTATAATCGGAGTTCTATAACTCCGATGGTCACGAAATATAAACTAGAGACTCACGTTAACATGGGTAAGATCCCGCCAAGAGTTGGGAATTTTTGGAGTTAAGCACGATGTACCAAATTTCTTAAGGAATTAACTAGAAATGAATTTTGAATACTTAAAGAGGTTGAAAAATTCCTGAAAAAAAAAATTTTGTGTATGGAATACATGTATTTATGTGTGGACAAAAGATAAAAAAATAATTAGATGATTTGGTTAAAAAAGGAGAATTCAGTTTGCTGGATTGGAATCTTGTTTGCTGGATTGTAATCTGGTTTGCTGGATTGACGATTAAGTTGCTGGAATTATCTGTTTAGATAATCTAGGTTGCTGGATTAGATGTTAGTTGAATCCAGGCTTGCCAAATTGGATGACATTTGAATCCAGGCTTGCTGGATTAGATGTCAGTTGAATCCAGTCTGCTGGATTGGAAAATAATTTACTAAATTGAAATTCAGTCTGAATTCAGGTTGCTTGATTAGGTATTCGACTTACTTATTTATAAAGGACTTATAAAATGAAAGACTAAGTGTTAATTCACAAGTTATATGATACAGTAGTGTTAAGTCTAAGGTAGTACAATCGTACTCTTTAATGGTTGATGTATAGTAACTGGGCTAAACGACACCTTCATATCGGGAAGGGATCTACAAATTAGTAACCGATCTTACTCATTGTGAAAATAGTGTAGACTAGACGAAAACTAATTTGTTAGTTGTTTGTGGGAAATCACTCAGTATACTATATTGAATATTATTAAAGACTCGACGTGTTCTAGGTTTAGACTTGTGTATATGTATAGTATTAAGGTTATCTAATATTTGACTATGTGTTTAAATGTTAGATAGTTATTTATAAGGTTTGTTATGCTAATTGAAAGATCTTTCCAATAAAGCGATTAAATTAAATTGCATAACGGTAATCGACTATGCAGGCAAGTTTCCTAACTCGAACTCGAGTTGTTATTGTAAAGCATGTTCGTGAATAATCATTGTTGATTATTCACATCTATACTGATTATTGATTCGCACTTAGTGTTTGTTGCATATGTTCGTCAGGTATGAAAGGTTGATCACCTTTATTACCATATTGTTCTGTTAAATTGATTCATGTTCTTTCACAATTCTTATATTGTTGAAAGTTTGTCAGCTTATTATTCTTTCTTTCAATCATGATATATCTTTGTTGTATTTAAACTTGCTGGGCAAACTTGTTGCTCACCCTTGCAATATTATGATAAACATTTCAGATTAAAGACGAAACTTCGGACACAGTCAAAGACAAAGACATGTTCCAGAATGGAATTATTATACGGTTAAAATGGTAATAGTATAGGATACAAATGACATTGAATGCAGGTATTAAGTTAAGGTTACAGATCTTGGGAATTATGTGTAAATGTTATTGTATAAACAATTTATGTTTATATCTTCCGCAATAGTTACAGAAATGATGTATCGTAACGTACCAGGTCCGAGGTTCTGGGGACCCGAATTTGGGGGCGTCACAGTCTCAACCCGGGAGGTTAGGTCAGCTTTAAAAATAATCTTGAAGCATCACAACATCTCAAGAGGAAAACTTGGAGCGACCAAGTCAACCGCAGAGACAACACTAAGGACAAATAGACTCAAATGGGATCCAAACCTTGGAAACAGCCCCAAGAAGTCAACCGAAGGTGGCCATGAGAGGGGCAAAATGGTCATTTTACCAACTCCAAGCCGATTCGGTCAAACCCAAATCGAATTGATGCCACCAAGATCTGAACGAACTATTACGATGATCTCGAGTGCAAACAGCGCAAGACAGCTCAACTGATAAACTGCGGGGAATCAAAGACCTGGTTATGAACCCGTCCCATGTCATTGTTACACTCTCGGTGAGGGCTTTCCGGAAAGGTATAGCACGCCTCAAACGGACGCTCCGATCAAAAGTTAGAAAGTTTCGAATCAGACCTCGCGTTGCTCGTAGTGCACGTACTTCGAGATGATGGAACCCGCCACGTAGGCCATGCCACTCGGAGCCGCACCTCTACCTGCGGCAGCAGCAAGTAGAGTGGAGGGTCCCTGGCCTATATATAAAGGTTCACCCCCTCTCATTTAATGAATTCAGAAAGCTCCGAACCCATGCCGGTTTGGTTTTCTGTCTATTTTCTTATCTTCCAAACCCAAATTTTTTAACTCTAACACGTAAATATACCCTGTAATACCCGAGAATTTCCATATATTATTAAATAAAAATATTAATGGGAATAAGAATTTATTTGAATATAAATGATTTTGTGTTACGAGATGAGTTAACTCAATTATATTAAATTGAATAATTATAATAATTGAGGAAAAAGTGGAGTTTATAATAAACTCGTTAAATGCCTTGTGTGGCAAAGTGTTGAGCAATATAAATTAATAAGGAATTATTATGGGAACAATTAATCAATATTAATTGTTAAATAATTATTATTTTGAGAAATATAATAATGGTCTGTTGATTTATTATTTTGCAAGTTATAGAATATTAATGAGCAACTTGTTTATAAATATAATAAGATTTATATTTATTTAATGTGATAATTAATCATATAAATGTTACTTAATTGTTATGGAGATTAATATAATTAATTCCTATGTGCAAGCATGCAATATTAAAAGTATAACGTATGGTAGCTAACTATATATTATACAAAGTGTAAAGTGAAATGTGACTATATTATATATATATATATATATATATATATATATAAATTATATAGTAAAGTTTAACGAATTATGAGAACTACATGATAATGCCCATGTGACAATCTGAGTGAGTATACAATAAAATAATATACCATGGATATATTGTAAACAATTGTTGATTAATAAAATTGAAATTAAATAATACATGAGATAATGTAATGTGATAGTATCCGATTAAATTATATCGGTAAGATAAAATGTACATGGATTATCTGTGTGTAAATTACATTTACTACATTATATGAATTACGTGGTAGTATTATTGGGATTACATTGTAACTTTAATTATAATCTAAATATATAGTATGTATATATATGTGATAGCCTAAGTATATAATACATAAGTGTATAAACTAAGTGTTGTGTATGTTATTAGAATGCTGGGATTGCTTTGCTTGTCCGATATTAATAGTCTCAATCCTTGCACACGTGAATGCATTATGAATCTAGCTCCCTATAACCTTAAAACATAGCAAACATTTCATAGCTTCCTAGCTATCATGATCATAAGGGGAGTGGTTCTGATGATTTGATTCACCAACCATTTACCTACCACTCCATAACCTTCATGTAATTCACCAATCTGATGGTTTAATTCAATGGAAGAATGCAATGTCTGGATATCATTTTCTCTATAAATACAGCCCATCTCCTTCTAAATTCATTTGCTGAGATTTTGCTTAAGTATTGAGAGGGAGAATACATTGATAGTATAGCAGCAAGTTCAGTTCACGTTTTAGCAGAAGGTATATTACCTGTTCTTCATCTTTATTCTCCATTTTGTTTACTTTCAAAGTTTCAAATTTTGATTATGCCAAATTGGATTTGTAATTGGGTTGTAAGACACTTATTTAGTTGTTATATGAACTTGTATACATGTTTGAACTACTTCATGGCTGTTTAAAATTGTTATCGTGTAGAATTTTGGTAATTAGGATGGAAACTGCCGTAGCTGCATGCTGTCTGGTGCGAACCAGTAGTGGCGCAGTTGCGCCGGTTTAACCCTGGGATGCTGCGCAGCTGCGCTGGCACCCTGCTGCAGTTTTCTGTTTCTACTTCAAGGCTGTTAAGTACTAACGTGTCTATACTACCTAAACAAGCATGCTAATGGGTTTGACATACTTATATGAGTATATGGAAATAACGTAAACATGATTTGGCTATGATTGCATGCAAGAATTATGAAATGACATATAGTGTTGAAGTAGACTTAAAGTTTCATGAACGAACGTTAACATATATGAAGCATGATTACATTCTGACTTTTGATGCATGTTAGTATGACCTAGAAACACATGAAATACATGTTGACTTGCACACATAAGTTTCATGATGGAATGTGAACATGAGAACCCCACTATTGAATATTTCTAACGAAAATGTAAGTTTTGAAGATGGATATTGACATGTAAATACCATATATATATTCTGATTTTGCAAGCATGTCTATGTGGCCTATAAATGCATATCGAACATGTTAACATAGGTATATAGATAGCATGAACATGTTAGGCATTATTAGTGAGATTTACTAATGAAAAATACGAACTTTGAAAGTGAACGTTAACATGCTACTTTGAGATTTGAATTCTAAAATTTTTGGACATATGTGATAGCACTCTTAGACTCACTCATGTATCGTACATGTATACATACAATGATTAGGTGACATGATTCAAGTTTAATGTAAACGAAGTATGTTTTCAAACTAATAACTATGATAGTTACATGTATGAAATGTGAATACTCATAAGCTTGCCTAACACGAGTTATATGATTACCTTATGTGTTTAAAAGGCGAGCATGTTAGACTTTGTGATTTCATAACTTTGAATGGCTTTAAAATATTAGAATCTATATCATGTATGTTTGGAATGAGGAAATGTGGAACAAGCATGAAAGAACCCTTTGAAATGTTTATATGTTGTGTGATATCATATGTTGATTTGACTGTTAACTTATAATAATGCTATAACATGCTAAAAAGAGTATGTTTACTATTCGTTGTGATCTTATATAATAATCACGATGTGTAAACTTGTTTAACTCAAAAAGAGGAACGTAAAGGATAAAAGTACATTAGTCGAGACTTGTGAATTTATATGATGCTCTATATAGTATGACGAGCTAACTAAGTTAAAACTTAGTTTATGTATTGATTGTATATCCAAGATAAGATATGATGTCGAAATATATGACTAATGGATATCATATATACATAACTATATTACGATAGGATTCGAAAGGGTTGATTAAATTACGTGGATATATTACGCTTAAGGCAAGTTCTCTAACTTACACTCTTTTACGGTGCAAGTATCCGAACCCTACTTTTATTGTGCAAGTATCATATCATTGTGCTTACCTTATTCAAGGAATATTGTAAGCAAGTTTTCTTACTTACTCATTTAAATTGAGTTAGTACGCTTGAACTCTTATTTCATTGAGCCTTGTGGAAGCTATTATTCATGTTGAACTTGGTATTATTCTTGAATATTGTGAAAGTGTCTATGCCATTTGATTCGGCTAGACTATATACATGTTTATAAAACTGTCCAAACTAATTGACTGGTGCAAAAATCTTAAAAATTAAGTTGAACAACCCTTATGGTAAGGGGAGTGCATATTGTTGGAAGCCCCAACACACGCGTGAATATTACTGTGGTGTTATGCATAACATAGAGTATTGTAGACTGATCATCTATCGTACTTATTTCTTTTGGGTTATCAGTTTAATATTGATGATTCTAGTAGATGTTCAATAGTCTTTAGTGACAGCTCTGTATAAATTTTTTTATCTAGTTGGATACGTTGATAGCCTTTGAATTCATATATATCTGTTGATCTATATTGAACTATCATTTCATATTCCAAAGATTTGATTTTGAGAATTGTTGATACTCATTATTCATGATATCATTCTGAAACTATGAACTATCTTAGAGATTATACTTTGATATTTCAAACTCGTGAGATAAAACACTTCACCCTTATTGTATATTACTTGCTGGGTAATTTGTGCTCATTCTTGCTTATTTAAAACCTTTCAGTCAAGACGGAACAGGGAGGTGTCTCTGGGAAAGACAAGGGCAAGGGCAAGGCTACCGACTAGCTTGTTCCTTTATGTTTTAAATTCTGATGTTGTATTAAGACTGTTTTCAAACTATGTTTAAGCTTAAGTAGGATTATGCAATAAGTCTTTATTCGATATTATTATATAATCTATTAAGTATTGTAGGTTGCGAGACTTGGGAGAATAATTATAATAAACCATTGTATATTATTCTAGATTAGATATTCTGTTGTGAATGTGTGATTTTAGTTATTATCGTATTACCATGAGCACGTAACGAACCGAATTTAAGTGACCAAGTGGCGGTCCGAATTTGGGGGCGTCACAGGTTAGTATCAAAGCTGTAGTTATAAACCTTAGGAGCTAGTGTCCTTAGATTATAACTTAGGAGAACTTAGAAGTTAGAAAGGAGATAAAACTCATGTAGTGTTTTTCTTGAGAGACTTAGTGTGTTATGAAATGTAACTTCATTCTATACAATGAACTTATGTTTTATTTAACATTCTAATGGAGTTGCTGTTGTTGTCTTGTGTTTGTGATTGTAGGATGACAGATATGGGAGTACCCAGTAGAGTGGCTGAGGAGGAGCCCAGAGATATACATATAGTATACGAGGCACCTCTAGAGGTTGTGCTTGTACAGGCAGTTGCACCATCCGAGTCTGACGACGAGGATGAGATTAAGGTGGAGTTCGACCCTGGGGAGGAACCTATTGAGGACGAGCCTACCGAGGAGGAGCCCATGAAGAACTCCTACGAGCCTAATCTTGAGGAGCATATACTAGGAGAGTACGAGGAGCATATTCTGGAGTTGGACTGCAAAGTCCAGAAGTTGGAGACTAAAGCCCAAGAGAGAGAGTCGGAGTTCCAAAAACTGAGGGACGAAGACCATCAGAGGAAGCTGGCCATGCAGGAATTAGAGGTAGAGATTGCTTACCGCAAGGAGGCTGGGATCTAGATGGGAACCTTATTCCACAGGTCGGTATCCAGAAATGTGGATCTGGCAGGAAAGCTGGAAGAGGTAGAACAAAGGGAAATGATTGAGAAGACTAAGAAAGAGGCACTCCGTACTCAGCTAGAGTTGGAGGTTATTGATAGGATTCACTTCAAGGAGAAGTGGGAAGCGGCTAACGAGAGAGCTGACGACCTAGAGGATGAGTTAAGATGCAAGAGGAGGAAGATGAACAAGATGGGGTATGCAATTCTTTCAGCTATCGAGAGGGTGATCGATGGTGTGTACCACTACCCAGCGAAGGAGAGACAGACCCTATATACTTTGAGCAGAGAGTTGATGGCATATATAGCAAAGATCGAGTACAAGGGCGTTGTATAGCATGGGATGATGGGATGAGATCCTTAGTCAGTCTAGTAGTAGTTTAGTAGTATTTACTTTATGTGATGTATATACTATATGTAAATCCCAATTTTTGTGTAAAGTGTGGGATAGTGATGTAGACCCCGATTAAGCTTTTGTTAGAGGGGTAGTGTGTTAGTATTTTCCCCATCTTTTGTGATATTAGGGGATACATGTGATAACATTTATAGCATTATGCTAGGGAAAATCATGTAATGAAACGATTTGGCATATGAATATAAATGATCTTATTTCAGAATCGTGTTGTAAATTATTCTTTTTGTATTAAAAGAATATACTTAAGTGATATAACTGAATAATAATAAAATAAAAATTTGTGATGCAGATCATGGCACCAAGACTTAGATTGACTGCACCCGAAGAATCAGTCAATAACGGGAGGGAGCAAGTAGATCCCATTCAGAAGTTGGTAGACTTGTTAGGAGAGGCTCTAAGGGGAAGAAACAATGAACCTGTTCGCCCCAACCCTCAAGCTATCCCAGTAACAACCTTCAAAGATTTTAGGAGTGTAGGACCCCCAGAGTTCGAGGGTACTACTGACCCTGTAGTTGCGCAAACCTGGATCAAGGAAATCGAGAAGGCCTTCACTATAGCACGCGTGGGTGAAGACCAGAATACAGTATTTTCCACATACATGATGAGAAGCGAAGCGAACTATTGGTGGGAGGCTAATTAGCAGAGAGCGGGAGAAGGGACGATAACATGGGAGAGGTTTAAGACGCTATTCTTCGAGAACTATTTCCCAAAAAGTATGAAGAATAGGATGGAGGTGAAGTTCCTAGAGTTAAAACAAGGGGATATGACGGTGGCGCAATACGCAGCTAAGTTTAACGAACTAGGGTGATTTGCGAAGCACCAAGTTGGAGATGAGGAAAGGAAGGCGAGGCGCTTTGAGCAAGGGCTGAAGCCATGGCTGTACAATAAGGTATTAGTTCTCAAAATTGATTCCTTTGCAACATTATTGGAGAAGGCAATCATTGCGGAAGGTGGCAGTGAGGCCTTAAGTCTATATCATAAGGAGAAGAAAAACAAGAACACTGGTAGTGCATATCGTGGAGGAAGCAGCAGCGGAGGTAGTAAGCACGGGAAGAGAAAATGGGAAAACAACAACCACAACAACAACAGAAACAACAATCAAGGTGGGAGTCACCAAGGGAGCTTTAAGAAAAGGAGTGAGACTTGTAATAAGTGCGGGACAAGCCATCAAGAGGAGTGCTGGAAAGGAAAGAGCACGTGTTATAATTGCGGCCAAGAGGGGCACATATCGCTAAATTGCCCAAAACCGAAGAAGGTCAGGGGATGTTTTGCTTGCGGATTGACGGAGCACCAGATAAAGGATTTCCAAAAGAAAGGAAGTGGTGGAACTAACGGAGGTCATGGAGGAGGTAGCAAGTTAATGATTGGTGGACCTACACAGCCCAACCGATCAACCGCCCAAACCTTTAACATGACTGTCCAAGACGTCGTAGCTGAAGGATGTGGTGTCAGGTATAATCCCAATCAATGATATAAATGCTTATATATTATTTGATTCAGGTGTCACCTATTCTTTTGTGTCTGAAAAATTTGCTAGTAGACTTAACACACCCTGAGAACGATTAGAAAATCCCTTGAACATAGAAGTTGTGAATAAAAAAGTAATCCCTGGATAATACGTTTATTAAAATTATCGCGCAAACGTTAGAGAACATGAACTGAGCATAGACTTGATTCCTATTAGATTGGGAGAATTTGACGTAATACTGGGAATGGATTAGTTATATAACCATGTTGCGATAATTGATTGTCAGAATAAATGTGTGAACCTTCAAACTCCGAGTAAGTCTAAGGTAGTGTTTTATGGTAGCTCATCGCTTAAGCAATCGTGTTGCATTACGATGATGCAGGCCAAGAAATTGTTAAGGAAAGGATGTGTAGGTTATTTAGCTTACATCGTAGATACTCAAAAAAACGGAGTAGAAATTAAGGATATATCCATAGTGAATGAATTTCAAGATGTGTTTCCGAACGATTTGCCTGGTCTTCTGCCAGACAGAGAAATCGAATTTGTAATAGACTTAGCACCGGGGTTGGCACTGATTTCGAAAGCTCCATATCGTCTAGCGCCAGTAGAAAAGAAGGAGTTGATGATACAACTGCAAGAGTTATTGGATAAGGGTTACATTTGACCGAGTGTGTCTCCTTGGGGAGCACCAATGTTATTCGTTAAGAAAAAAGAACAAATCGATGAGGCTCTATATCGATTATCGAGAATTGAACAGAGTAACGATCAAGAACAGATATCCGCTACCGAGGATAGACGACTTATTTGATCAACTGAAAGGAGCGAAGTGTTTTTCAAAGATAGACCTACGGACGGGATATCACCAACTGAAGGTAAGGGATGAGGACATACCAAAGACTACGTTTTAAACCAGTTATGGACATTACGAGTTTTTGGTAATGTCATTTAGTTTGACTAATTCTCCGACAACATTTATGGACTTGATGAACCGAGTTTTCAAGCCATACTTGGATAAATTTGTGGTAGTTTTTATCGACGACATCTTGATCTACTCAAAGAAAGAGGAAGAACATGCTGAACATCTGAAAATTGTTTTGGAGGCACTAAGGAAGGAGAAGATGTATGTGAAATTTTCTAAATGCAAATTTTGGATGGAGAAGGTTCAATTCTTTGGCCACGTGGTGGATAAGAATGGAATCTCAGTAGACCCTGCGAAGGTAGAAGCAGTAAGTAATTAGGAACAACCTAGAACACCGACGGAGGTGAGAAGTTTCTTAGGGTTAGCTGGGTACTATCGAAGATTTATTCAAGATTTTTCTAAGATAGAAACCCCGTTGACCAATCTGACGAGGAAGATGGTGAAGTTTGTATGGACAGACAAATGTGAAGAGAGTTTTCAAGAGTTGAAGAAGAGATTGAGCAAAGCTCCTGTGTTGTCACTACCAGATGATACAAAAAATTTTGTGGTGTATAGTGATGCATCGCACAAGGGGCTTGGCAGTGTGCTCATGCAACATGGCAAGGTCATTGCGTATGCATCATGACAATTGAAGGATTATGAAAAATGATACCCTACTCACGACTTAGAGTTAGCGGTAGTAGTTTTTGAGTTAAAGATATGGAGGCATTATTTATATGGGGAGAAATATGAGATATACACGGACCACAAAAGTCTAAAATATATCTTCACACAGAAGGAGCTGAATATGCGTCAGAGGAGGTGGTTAGAATTGATCAAAGATTATGGCTGTGATATTCTTTATCACCCGGGTAAGGCAAACGTGGTTGCCGACTCTCTGAGTAGAAAAGGAAGGGAGAAATTGTTTAATTTGACGACTCAAGATGAGTTGATAAGAGAAATGGAGAAATTGGAAATAGAAGTAAAAGAACCAGAGAGGTCGAAAGAGAAGTTGTTTGTAATGGAAGCTTATCCGACATTATTGGATAGAGTAAAGCAAGCACAAGAGAAGAATGAAGAGTGTGAGAAAATCAGAAAGAGGATTACAGAAAATGAAGAGGAAAGATTCCGAATGGATAAAGACGGTATCTTAAAATTTGAAGGAAGAGTGTGGGTACCAGCGGTAACCGAGTTGAGGGAAGAGATTTTGCACGAGGCACACAATACGACGTATTCCGTTCATCTGGGAGGCACTAAGATGTACCGAGATTTGAGGCAGCATTTTTGGTGGCCCAATTTGAAACGGGAAGTCGTAGAGTGCGTTAGTAGATGTTTAACTTGCCAACCCATTAAAGTAGAGCATCAGCGGCCGAGTGGTTTACTACAACCATTAGAAATACCGGAATGGAAATGGGAGCATATCACGATGGACTTCGTGGTAGGACTTCCAGTCACAAAGAAGGGATATGATGCCATTTGGGTTATCGTGGATCGACTAACGAAGACCGCATACTTTCTACCGATCAAGATATGCTATAGTTTGAATTAGTTAGGAAGCCTATACGTAAAGGAGATTGTTTCACGACATGGAGTGCCAGTATCAATTATCTCTGATCAAGATCCACGCTTCACGTCAAAATTTTAGAAAAGCTTGCAAGAGAGGATGGGAACATAGTTGAGGTTGAGTACCGCTTATCATCCTCAGATAGACGGACAGAGTGAGTGAACAATACAAACGGTGGAGGATATGCTTAGGACTTGCGTGATGGATTTCAAGAGAAATTGGGATGACCACCTACCCTTAGTCGAATTTACGTATAATAATAGTTACCATGCGAGTATCGGCATACAACCGTACGAAGCTCTTTATGGGAGAAAATGCAAAACGCCATTATGTCGGGACGAAGTCAGAGAACGACGAATACTCGGACCAAAGTTAGTTTAACAAACCGCAGACGTGGTGACAGTGATAAGAGACAGATTAGTAGCAGCTCAGGACCACCAGAAAAAGTACGCAGATATGCATCGGTAGGACCGAGACTTTAAAGTCGACAGTATCGTATTCTTGAAGTTATCTCCATGGAAAGGAAAGATCCGTTTCGGTAAGAAAGGAAAGTTAAGTCCAAGATTCATATGACCATTTGAGATACTGAAGCGAGTGGGCGATATGGCATACAAAGTTGCATTACCACCCGAGTTGGACCACATACATAACGTGTTCCACATTTTCGTGTTGCGACCGTACAAGGCCTACTACAAGCATGTGATTTCTTATGAGCCCATTCAAATGGAGAAGAACTTGGCGTATGAAGAAATTCCTATCCAGATATTAGATAGGAAAGAGTAAACCTTAAGAAATAAAGTTATTTCATCTGTAAAAGTATTTTGGCGTAACCACGATGTCGAGGAGGCTACGTGGGAGTTAGAAGATAGGATGATGAGGGATTACCCCCATCTATTTGTGTAACCTTGTAGCAATTCTGGGATGAAATTTTTATAAAGGGGGGGGGGAGGATGTAATACTTGAGAATTTTCATATACTATTAAATGAAAATATTAATGGGAATGAGAATTTATTTAAATATAAATAATTTTGTGTTACGAGATGAATTAACTCAATTATATTAAATTGAATAATTATAATAATTGAGAAAAGTGTGGAGTTTATAAAAAACTCGTTAAATGCCTTGTGTGGCATAGTGATGAGAAATATAAATTATTAAGGAATTGTTATGGGAACAATTAATCAATATTAATTGTTAAATAATTGTTATTATTAGAAATATAATAATGGTCTGTTGATTTATTATTTTGCAAGTAATAGAATATTCATGAGCAACTTGTTTATAAATATAAT
This sequence comes from Panax stipuleanatus, assembly GCA_020205555.1. Taxonomy (NCBI): domain Eukaryota; kingdom Viridiplantae; phylum Streptophyta; class Magnoliopsida; order Apiales; family Araliaceae; genus Panax; species Panax stipuleanatus. Next base: position 92,414,778 of record CM035119.1, read on the forward strand.
AAGATTTATATTTGTTTAATGTGATAATTAATCATATAAATGTTACTTAATTGTTTTGGAGATTAATATAATTAATTCCTATGTGCAAGCATGCAATATTAAAAGTATAACGTATGGTAGCTAACTATATATTATACAAAGTGTAAAGTGCAATGTGACTATGTTATATATATATAAATTATATAGTAAAGTTTAATGAATTGTGAGAACTACATGATAATGCCCATGTGACAATATGAGTGAGTATACAATAAAATAATATATTATGGACATATTGTAAACAATTGTTGATTAATAGAATTTAAATTAAATAATACATGAGATAATGTAATGTGATAGTATCCGATTAAATTATATCGATAAGATAAAATATACATGGATTATATGTGTTTAAATTACATTTACTACATTATATGAATTACATGGTAGTATTATTGGGATTACATTGTAACTTTAATTATAATCTAAATATATAGTATGTATATATATGTGATAGCCTAAGTATATAATACATAAGTGTATAAACTAAATGTTGTGTATACTACTAGAAAGCTGGGATTGCTTTGCTTGTCCCATATTAATAGTCTCAATCCTTGCACACATAAATGCATCATGAAGCTAGCTCCCTATAACCTTAAAACTCAGCAAACATTTCATAGCTTCCTAGCTATCATGATCACGAGGGGAGCGGTTTTGATGATTTGATTCACCAACCATTTACATACCACTCCATAACCTTCATGTAATTCACCAATCTGATGGTTTGATTCAATAGAAGAATGAAATTTCTGGATATCATTTTCTCTATAAATACAACCCATCTCCTTCTAAATTCATTTGCTGAGATTTTGCTTAAGTAGTGAGAGGGAGAACACATTGATAGTATAGCAGCAAGTTCAGTTCACGATTTAGCAGAAGGTATATTATATGTTCTTCATCCTTATTCTCCATTTTATTTACTGTCAAAGTTTTCAAATCTTGATTATGCCAAATTGGATTGTAATTGGGTTGTAGGACACTTATTTAGTTGTTATATGAACTTGTATACATATTTGAACTACTTCATGGCTGTTTAAAATTGTTATCGTGAAGAATTTTTGTAATTAGGCTGGAAACTGCCGTAGCTGCCTGCTGTCTGGTGCGAACCAGTAGTGGCGCAGTTGTGCCGGTTTAACCATAGGATGATGCGCAGCTGCGCCGGCACCCTATTGTAGTTTTATGTTTCTACTTCAAGGCTGTTAAGTACTAACGTGTCTATACTACCAAAACAAGCATTCTAATGGGTTTGACATACTTATATGAGTATATGGAAATAACGTAAACCTGATTTGGCTATGATTGCATGCAAGAATTACGAAACGATATATAGTGTTGGAGTAGACTTAAAGTTTCATGAACGAACGTTAACATATATGTTAATCTGTACAAATTATTTTATCCAGTTGGATACATTGATAACCTTTGAATTCATATATATCTGTTGATCTATATTGAACTATCATTTTATATTCCAAATATTTTATTTTGAGAATTGTTGATACTCGTTATTCATGATATCATTCTGAAACTCTGAGCTATCTTAGAGATTATACTTTGATATTTCAAACTCGTGAGAGAAAACTCTTCACCCTTATTGTATATTACTTGTTGGGCAATTTGTGCTCATTCTTGCTTATTTAAAACTTTTCAGTTAAGACGGAACAGGGAGGTGTCTCTGGGAAAGACAAGGGCAAGGGCAAGGCTACCGACTAGCTTGTTCCTTTATGTTTTAAATTATGATGTAGTATTAAGACTGTTTTTTAACTATGTTTAAGCTTAAGTAGGATTATGTAATAAGTCTTTATTCGATATTATTATGTAATCTATTAAGTACTGTAGGTTGCGAGACTTGGGGGAATAATTATAATAAATCATTGTATATTATTCTAGATTAAATATTACCCTGTGAATGTGTGATTTTAGTTATTATTGTATTACCATGAGCACGTGACGAATCGAATTCGAGTGACCAAGTGGCGGTCCGAATTTGGGGGCGTCACATACCCACATACTACCACATATCAGAAAATAACCGGTAGATTCGGACGTGTAAAGCCTATGATTTGGCAAAAAGCCAGTGTAGCAGTCCATTGTGAGTATTTTTACGATTAGCAAGTCAATACTACTTCTTCGCAATTTTATACACTTGCATATCAAGTTTCATTTTCTACATATGCCCGAAACTCAGTTCTGTGGCTGTTTTTGTCAACTTTTGGTACATTTTTGTGCACAAACGCTTTTTTGGCATTTCTACAATTCGGATTGAGGATCCGTCACTTACAGCAACTTTTAAATACTAATATCTGTGTTTTGAGCAACTTCGTCGGACTGGGTTATCTTCCCAGTCCGGGTTTGACTTTTTTTTTGTATATATTTAACTGTATATATACCAACTTTTCAATCCTGTCAAGCCCAAATATAAAATTCGCTGTACTTTACTGCTTTTATATATAAATATGCATATATAAGCAACCTTCACCACACTGGGTTATCTTCCCAGTCTTGGTTGACTACTTTTCTGTCATATATATATATTTACATTCCAGTTTGGCCTGGATCATTCTGTGGCCTTTTTACTGCTTTATATATATTTATGCATATATAAGCAACATTCACCACACTAGGTTATCTTCCCAATCTTGGTTGACTACTTTTCTATCGATATGTAAATATATATATATATATATATATATATATTTACATTCCTGTTAGCCCTGGATCATTTTATGGCCTTTTTACTATTTTTTGGCACCCTTCACCATTACTGGGTTATTTTCCCAGTCCTAGTTGACTACGTTCCTATATATATTTATATTTCAATTCGGGCACATGCGTGAAAACCCATCAGCCTTTTTACAGTTTTTCCTATATATATTTTAATTTTGTCCAGCCTGGATCATTCCGTGGCTTTTATACAGTATTTATAAATATATATATATATATATATATATATATATATATATATATATATATATTTCAATTTCAGTCTGAAAACCGGTGTGAAAACCCATCGCCCTTTACAGCTTTCGTATATATAATTATATATATATATATATATATATATATATATATTGCTTTACTCGCTTTTATTAAATTGCCGCTTTAAATATTCATTTTATATGAATCGGCACTGACATTTCTGCGGGCGAACTAGATTTATTTAAATTTCGCCAACTCTAGCTTTCAAATGGTTCAAAATAGGTTCAGACAGAACCGAGAAGCTAGAATGGCTGAGATTTATTTAAATCTATCATTTTTCTAGTTTCAGTTGTAAAAGCTACCTCGCGACCCTTAGATCGCTATCTAGTGGAAACGAGACGCTTCGACCAGGTGCGAACCAGGATTTATTGATGAATCATTGGTCCTGCCAATATTTGGATATATATCTGTTTCTGTAAAAATTTGAGTTCTGCAGGTTTATTGGCCTCCCTATGTGAGCCTAGGAATCGTGGGATTCATGATCAAACAGATCAGTATCTGATTCCCACGATAGGCAAACTCTACTTTACAAATGTACCCTGCCAGTTTTTTTCTGTAAAATATACATACAAAAGACCTTAAAACGGTTATCCAGATTTAAGGTCTCAAAATAATGAGAACAATGGTTTGTCGTGTCAGAGTTCTTTCAATGGCTATCATGCCCATGAGGAGACCAACACTTATATATATGTTGTGGTCGAGGATACTTCGCAGCCCGACAATCACAATTCAAATTGTGCCTTAAGGTTGAAAAAGTTAAAACTGAAGTATCAATATGCTTCAATTCATATGTTAGCGTAAGGGTTTGAAATCCTTCTTTTAAAACATCATTCAATAATCTTTTCGAAGAAAAGAAGCTTTTGCAAATCAAATCAAACACTTTTGCAAATCAAATCAAAGACTTTTTAAAAATCAAATCAAACCTTTCGTATATAGGTTCAACAATGCATAGACATGCTTTCAATCAAATATAGGCCCAATTTTCAAACAGCATTCACACACACATTTTAGATTTTAAGGGAAAAATTGAAAAGATGCGGTACCGTATTTACACGGGAGTTGTGGGGTTCCTAACACCTTCCCACACTTAACAAAGCCCTGAACTCAAAACTTCAGTTTCAAAGATCAAGTTTCGACAGTGTCCAAAAATTGGGCCTCCTTTCAAACAAAAACTCGGTTGAGTTGGTATAACCATTTCAAATCTACCAACTAGCGACTCTGTAAAACGTTCAAATCGTCGACATGATACATGTTGGCCTTTTCCTAAAAAAACCCTTCAAAACCTTTTTCACAATAAAAAGAGTAAGGGTAGAGATAACTTAGGAAGAGAGAAAGATCCGGATTGAGACCCGACCCGCAGATTTTTTCCTGACATCGACAGGTGGAGACTCTGCTAGGGAGAGTTGAGGGCTTAGGTCGTGTTCAAATCTTTTCAAACATTTCCCTTTCAAAACTACATATGTGTGATACTGCATCTTTACATTGAATGAATGCGTGAATGCTGCATCTTTACATTGAATGAATGCATGAATGCTGCGTATTTACATTAAATGAAAGTGAATGAATGCTTTCCTGCTTTTTTAGTGCTTCGCACCCATATTAGTGCTTCGCACCAATGTCATCATATGCATAAAGAGTGAGACACGATGTATGTGAATGTATATTGTGATTCCTCCTTCGGAAGGCAAAACCCGTCGGTGATAAGTAATGACTCTGGGGACGGCTAAGTCTTTGGGGGCTCATGAAAATGCACCACACAGATTCGCTCCAGTTGAAAGATCGGATTAATTTCCCCTCTAGTAGATTGCAATGAAATGGGGACCTTCATGCCAAAAAGTCGTGAGAGTAGCCTAGGATATGTCAGCCTCTGATTAACCAAATCCGATGGGAAGCTTCTTCATGCCTTCCTATTTCAATTCAATGTCAAGTTTTCAATTCCAATGTAAAGAAGCACAATGTAAATATCATAATGAAAGATTTACATTTCCTATCATATACATCTTGTCATCCTGTCATCAAAATAACTAACCTCTGTTTTGCAGGATAAGATTAAAAAACCACAAAAATACATCATGGCATGCATCCTATCCCTACCTACATCAGGAAATTGACACGCCTACATTTTGTTATAGGTGAAAATCGGTCTTGTCATTAGATCTAAGTCTAAGAAAGCACTAAGTCCATCCACGGACATGACTTCTAGTACTCAACCAGAATCCATCCCTGTATCTAGGGAAAAATTTGAAGAACTAAAAAAATCAGATAGCTGAATTGGCCAGTTTTCTGAGAGAACAAAGCAAGGCCCTTAAAGGGAAGCAAGCCTAAGCTCACACAAAATCGGGAACACCTGGTGGTAGTGGTAGCGGTCAAGAGACTGAAAAAGTAGAGACTCAGATTCTTGGACCACAAAACTAGGACCAAACCAATAAAACCCCTGAAATCACCATCCTCAACAAAGAGCAAGAAGCTGGTGACATTCTGAAGAAAGTACAATAGATGGAGGAAACCATCCGGTCTATCAAAGGGACTGGGGCCTTTGGCAGTGTTAATTACTCTGACCTTTGAATATTCCCTGGGGCTCGTTATCCCAAAAAATTTAGAACTCCCGATTTTGAGAAATATGATGGATTGGGAGACCCTTATACTCACCTGAAAGTATTCATTGGAGAACTCGGATCCTATGCAGAGGACGAGAAACTTCGAACACAGTTATTTCAGAAGAGTCTGACCGGAGTGGCTAGAGCCTGGTACGCCCATCTGGACAACTCTAAGATTCACAGTAGGGAAGAGTTGGCCCATTCCTTCCTTAGTCAATACAGCTTCCAATCTCAGCTGGCACCAAACAGATATCAGATAACAAAAATTAAGAAACAAAGATCTGAGTCATTCAAAGAATATGCTCAACGGTAGAGGCGAGTCACAGCACAAGTCATTCCACTTATGAATGAGACTGAGATAGTCATGAACTTCATCGATATTCAAGAAGTTCCATACTACGAGAGGGTCCTAGCAGGCATAGGAAAACCGCTCTCTAAAATGATCAAACACGGCGAGATGGCAGAAATGGGGTTCAAGGCCGAAAAGATAAAGGATCTAACCGCCCTCGATACTGTTGCTGAACATATCCAATTCAGAAATTACGGGAGTAATCCATGGAGGGTACACAAAAAGAAAGAGGAAGAAGTGTCCTTAGTGTTACAAGGACAGAGTCAAAGAAGCGAGTCAAACAGTATGCCCATTCAAAGGAGGAACTATACCCCTTTCCAAGCTTCAGCACAACCTTCAAACCCTCCATTTCAGAAAAATATGGAGGTCAGGCGTCGAAGAACTTTAACCCCTCTAGGGGATTCACTCGAGAATGTGCTGAAATTGTTAACCGCACAGAAGAAGATTATCCAACTCCTTCCACCAACCAACACTGGTGGACAGAATTTTGATCCAAGTAAGAAGTGTGTTTACCATTTCGGATCCTCGGGCCATGACACTCAAGACTGTTGGTCTCTCAAGCACAAAATCGAAGACATGGTTGATAATGGAGATATTGTGGTGACCAAACCAAACAACCACACGTATAAGACAATCCCCTCCCTCAGAACAAAGAGGAGAGTGTCAACACGATCATTATAAAAAATAGAGGTGGATCCAAATACCTCTAATATGTCGGAGAATTAACTCAATCAAGCAACAACATCCCAGATAGTTGGGAAGTCTCAGAAAGGCGATTCTTAGTAGAGCAGGAGATAAGGTCTATCAAGGAACAAATTGAACAATTAACCGAACTGGTTGTATACCAACATCAAATTACCAGGTAACTGATAAACCAAACCAATCTGATGTTGATCGTCCTCCCACACTGGATATCAGTCCCATATCTAGGAAGGATCAGTACCAGTCTAATAAGCATGAACCCTGGGCTAATAAGATAGCCAAAGATGAGAATTCCCAAGCTGGTAAGAAATTCTTATTCCAAAAGAATTTCACCAACCTGAACCAGACAATGGAGGAAATCCTCCAGATGTTAATCAACGAGGGAATGGTTGCAGATTTATTACCACCATAAAACCCACGATCCAGGAAGTTCAAGCCTGACCAAATCTGTCAGTACCACTCCAATGCACCCTGCCGTGATACTGAAAATTACTTGGCACTTCGTAACTTGATTCAGAATATGATTAAAAGCGGTGAATTGATCAAAGAGAATCGAGATTATGGCCTCCCAGATGAAGATAATCTCTTTATTCTTACTGAGAGGAATCAAGATACAGTGGCCGTGGCTTCCTATGATAAGGAGTCATCTCTCACACTCTTAGTACTGCCAGGTAAAGGGGTCAAAGAAATATAAAATCCTGTGAAGGTGGCCGCACCTGAGCCTTTAATCTTGCCCTTCAAGCCTCAGTATCCAATTATTAGTCTGAAGAGGGTCCCATGGAACTATGGGAATGATAAAGGTTCCACTTCAAACAACATTGCCATCGTACCAAAGGATAATCCATTGTACCTGCCTCAGCGGGTGATCAAACAAATCCTCAAAGCCAAAGAAAAAGTGGCTGATGAGAAAATCAAAAAGTTCCTCAGTAAAATGGGACACAATGAAATGAAAATAGTGCAAATCTTGAATGATGCACCCAAGTAGATGTCCATCCTTGACTTGGTCTTGTCATCGGTGGATCATCGCAACATTCTAGTGAAAGTACTGGAAGTAGCCCATCTACCACATATCGTGGATGCCAAAAAATTTCGTCACGTGGTAGAACACATTTTTAACAGCAATATGATATCTTTCACTGACGATAATATCCCTACAGAAGGGACGGGCTATCGTAAGTCCCTACATATAGCTGTAATATCATCCATGTATATAATCAGAGGTGTGTTCATAGACGGATGATCATCCCTCAACATCTGTCCCTACGATACCTTGGAAAGGATGAAGATCAACCCGTACTGGATTAAAACCAGTCATGTGGTCATCCGAGATTTTGATGGATCTCGTCGATAAGCTATGGGAGAGATAGAGCTTCCATTAGAGATTGGCCCACATACTTTCTATGTGTCCTTTCAGGTGCTCAACATCACCATCAGATACAACTTATTGCTAGGCAGGCCATGGATCCATATGGCAGGGGCAGTGCCATCCACCCTCCATCAACAGGTCAAATAAATTATCAACGACAACCTCATCACAGTCAACGCTGAACCAGAATACCCTGTCTGCATACAGGGAGACATGCCAGTGATTAGCCTGGATACAGGGATTGAACATGCAAGTTTTCAAGCCCTAGAGGTGAGTGATACTCAGTATCTACCTATCGGAGCACCAACCTTGAAACCAATGTTCTCCACCGAGGTGATGACAGTGGGCCAAGAGATGGTATCTGTGGGTTTCCAACCTGGAGAAGGGTTAGGAAAGAACCAACAAGGTATCACAAGTCCCGTCCAAATCCCGTGCCAGACAGGGAGAGCCGGATTGGGTTATTCATCCGGGTCAAGCCGCCGGAACCCACACAAGCATACTAAGGCTCATTCTTCCATAATTTTGCTGCCAAACCTTACGGGTGTCGGATGGGTGAAACGCATGAGTAAAATCCTAGCTATGGTATCAACCATGGTATTTCCTCCCATTATACCAGCAAGTGAGAGAACAACTCCCAGATCCGAGATGAATACCAAAAAGGGAAAAGAAAAGATCTTGTATAATGGACGAGACCCATTTGCTAACATGCGAATTATCATAAACTGCGAGGGTATGAATGATGAAATCCCAGACAGTGACGACGAGGATCAGATTCGAATTCCTCGCATCAAGAAGGAAAAAGGGGGTAGTTCAAAGAAAAACCCCGGCCCTATTATAAAGGACGTCTCAGTCGTTATCCGAGAAGAGACAGATGATCACAAATATTTGATCTTCTCTGTTCATGAGGATCTAACCCTGGATAACTGGAACAGTGTCCCTTGCCTTAGTCAAAAAGGGTAAAGGGGCAGATAGTCTGTCTGCCCTTTAAGCATGCTTTCATTTACTGCTTACTTTTGATTGCACAGCTATAGAAGTAACTTTTATCATGCTTTGCCAAATGCTCTGTATATTTAAGCAGTTTTATATATTACAATGAAAGCATTTTTGTTTTCAGGACTCAAGCATTGGATGTGTTTGTCTCTGCTAATGAGATGCTAACCTGTCAAAGTGACTACAACTTTGATGTAGAACTAAACTTCGACTTGATGGATATTAATCAAGGGGAGGAAGGTGACTATGAGGTGCTCGAGGAGATCAAAGAATGGGTCGAAGGAAAACCCAAACCAAACCTCGACCAAACCACCACTATCAACATAGGAACCTCCGAAAACATCAAAGAAATCCAGATAGGCGTAGACCTCACACCAGACCAAAAAGTCGACCTAATTAAACTCCTAACACAGTTCCAGGATGTATTTGTATGGTCATATGAAGACATGATTGGTCTGTCTACTGACATTGTCAACCATCAAATGCCCATCACAGATGAATTCAAGCCAGTCAAACAAAAGCTTAGGCGATTGAAACCTGAATGGAGTCTAAACGTTAAAGAAGAAGATGTTAAACAATTCAAAGCCATAATCATCATGGTATCAACCTACCCGGAGTGGCTGTCAAACATAGTTCCCGTGCCTAAACCCAGAGGGAAGGTACGAGTCTGCGTGGATTACCGGGATTTGAACAAAGCCTGTCTCAAGGACAATATTGTAGCACATTTCATCCACATCCTGATCGACAATACGGCGCAATATGGCATGTATTCCTTTATAGATTGCTTTGTTGGTTACCATCAGATCATGGTTGCTAAAGAGAACGGGAGAAAATAGCTTTCATCACTCCCTAGGGAACCTTCTGCTATACATGACTATCCTTTAGCCTCATCAATGTCGGAGCCACATATTAGCGAGCCATGATGGCCATATTCCATGACATAATGCGCAAGGAGATAGAGGTCTATGTGGACAACATCATCATCAAATCTCGGAGGTAGGATGATCACCTAGACCATCTAAGGAAGTTGTTCCACATGTTGCGTAAGTACAACCTCAAGCTAAATCCCGCCAAATGTGCTTTTGGTGACAAATCAGGTAAGTTATTGGGATTCTTGGTGAGTAATCGAGGCATCGAGCTAGACCCTGCCAAGATCAAATCCATCACTGAGATGCCAGTACCTCGAACAAAAAAAAAGATACGCGGGTTCCTAGGAAGGATCAACTTCATAAGCCGATTCATTTCCCAGCTCATAACAACCTGTGAACCCATCTTCAAGCTACTAAGGAAGAATTCCTCGACCAAATGGAACGGGGATTGTCAATGAGCCTTCCTTGCCATCAAGAAACAGCTGATCGAAGCATCTGTTTTGGTACCCCCAAGGGATGGAGTTCCCTTGTTCGTGTACCTGTCCGTCAATGCCAATGCAATGGGTTGCATGCTAGAACAGAAGGATGATAGTACCAAAGAGAGAGCCATCTACTAGATCAGTAAAAGATTCAGCAGTGGTGAACAGAAGTACACCCTGATCGAAAAGACATGTGGTGCGTTAGCATGGGCCGCCAGAAGGTTGCAACACTATTTGCATGGGCACACAACCTACCTCATATCCCGCATGGATCCCCTGAAGTACGTATTCAACAAGACAATATTGAATTATCGACTGTCTAAATGGTAATTGATCCTACAATAGTTTGACATTTTCTACGTGACTCAGAAGTCAATCTAGGGTCAAGGCATTGCAGATAAATTAGCTAAAGCACCTTCAGGAGGGTTCGAGCCCTGGAGACTTATTTCCTAGATGATGGGATCATGAAAACTCAATAACTCCAACAAGAGAATATAATCCAACCATCAAAAATGTATTTTGATGGAGCAGTAAACATGGAAGGTGCCAGAGATAGGGCAATCCTTATCTCTGGTACAAGAGAGCAGTATCTTGTGGCTACCAAACATTAATTTGGCAACACCAACAACACAGTCGAGTATAAAGGATGCATAATGGGGTTAAAATTAGCCCAATCCATGGGTACCAAACATTTACTGGTCTTTGGAGACTCTGAGTTGGTCATCAGACAAACCAATAGGGCATATCACACCAAAGAATTGCATTTGCTGCCCTATCATCGGCTGGTCATCAAAATATCCACGGAGTGTAAAGACATCACTTTAAACTATATTCCTCTGGGTAGGAAAGACTTCACTGATGCATTGGCGACGTTGGCTTCATTAATCCGCAAATCCGATAAGAGTGGATTTCCTTGCATTAAATTTATAAATCAGAAGGCCCCGACATATGGGAACTACATTGGAGACATATCTGATGAAATACCTCTTTTCAATCAGCCTTGCTATCAAGACATCAAGGAATATCTCCGAGATGGATCTACTCCCGCTGGAGTAAGCTAATTTCGATCAAAAACGGATTCACAAGATGGCTATGAAGTTCTATCTGAGCAGAGACGCACTATACAAAAGGGATACTGGAATAGGCCTGTTAAAATGCCTTGATAAAATAGCAAGCATAGAGGTTGATGGAGGAAATCCATGATGGAGTCTGTGGTCCACACATGAGCGGTCACCTGCTAGCCAAGAAGATATTAAGAACAGGACATTACTGGATCTCGTTCAAAGTTGACTATGATGATCACGTCAAGAGATGCTTTCAATACCAAGTACATGGAATTGCCATACATGCTCCTCCAAATGAGCTACACAGCATGAGTTCACCATGGCCTTTCTCCATGTGGGGAATAGATGTGATAGGTCCAGCAGAACCCAAAGCCGGCACTGCTCATTGATTCATCTTCACCATGATCGATTACTTTACCAAATAGGTTGAAGCTGCCTCCTTTCCCAAAGTCACCAAAGAGGTAATCATTGGGTTCATCAGAAATAATATCATCTGTCGATATGGACAACCGGAGGTAATCATATAAGACAACGCTAAGAACTTGAATAATCAAATGATAAAGAACTATGCAGTAAGTTCCACATCAAGCATCTCAATTCTGTCATATATCGGCCCAAGATGAATAGTGCTGTTGAAGCTGCCAACAAGAACATCAAAAAAATTATGCAAAAAAATGTCCGCCAATCACAAAGAATGGCCTGACCAGCTGCCTCTAACCCTGTTAGCATACAGGACGTTAATGTGTAATTCTACTGGGCTAGCCCCTATCCATTGGTCTATGGCATGGAAGCGGTCCTTCCCATAGAAGTAGAGATGGAGTCCTTGCGAGTGTTAATAGATGCTCAGACGGATTGTCCCTGATAGATGAAAAGAGGGCTACAACCATTTTCCATGGACAGTTATATCAGCAAAGGATTGCTCGATCCTACAACAAGAAAGTTCGAATACGGCAATTCAAATAAAATGACTTGGTGCTGAAGAAAGTTTTGGCCAATCAAGATGAAGCTAAAGGAAAGTTCGCCCCTAATTGGGAAGGCCCTTTCATTGTTAAGGAGGTGTTGACAGGAGGAGCTATCAGATTACAAAAAATTGAAGGGACTGAATTTCCCCAACTCATCAACTCAGATACAATAAAAAGGTACTATGTCTGAAACACATGCATACCCGCATCCGGGTCCTACTAATCAAATCAGGTTCGGTTTTCACTAGAAGCCGGAACTAAGAATTACTTGATCTCACTCCACCCATGAGTACTTAAGCAGCCATTTCTGGTGCGTTCAAACCAAATAAAAATTTCAAAAACTCATGAAACCAAACTCAAAACCCAAGAAAAATACTTTTCAAACCTCTCTCACACAAAAAGTGAACTACAAATGACCTGATCTCCCTACACCCGGGAGTACGTAGGCAGCCATTTACGGTGCGGTTTGACCTTCAAGAAAAAGTAAAAAGCCAATAAAAACCAATTCCAAGACACCGAAACCATATAAATGCTAAGTCCTATCAAGCTACTCTGATCAACAGGCCCTGCTGAGCTACTCTCTGACATCTCACTATCAGTTCATCAAGGAGAAGCTCAAGATACACCCACAACAGCGAGTTATGAAAGAAGTGGTAATCACTCAATAATGACAATACATATCCAAACAGGGAAATGAATCAAAAATATTTTTCTCTGATATATAAAACTATTTGATATATATATAGTGTCTTGTACATGACAAAAAATGACTGATCTAGTATGTGCAGGAAAAATAAAGCTAGTCTATGGACCCAAGGATAAGCGGGCCAGCAATACCAACATGGCATCTCTCTCTGAAAATAGAGGAGCAGCTTCAAGTGCAATACCCTCAGCGTCCATACGGCTCAAAATATCCACAGTCATCTGCAGTGTGGCAATCAATATAGGCACTCATCTCGGTAACCAAACCATGAGTTTAAGAACGAAGAGCAGTATTGTCGACAATCTGGAAATCCCGAAAAGCTATAGCCTAATCCCTCTCCACAAAAGCTGCATCCCTAGCAATTAAAGTCTCCTCAATCTCCACAAAAGCTTCCTCTCTAGCAAAGAGGATCTCCTCTCGCTCAATTAATCCTGCATCCTGAGCGGCTCGAGACGCATCTCTCTCTGCCAAAGTTATATCTCTGCCAGACAAGGCGGTCAATATCAGAGCTCTAGCCTGATCCTTCTCAAAGGTCATCCTAGCTAGTGAGTCTGCCAAAGTCAGATATGTCCCTGCAGGAATGATTGACAGATCACTAACTAGTGATGTTGTCAAACCTATGAACAACTCATCCTCAATAGGAGACCCAGGATCCTCCATAGGCTCCTGCGCGTCTAAATCTACAATCGAAGCCGACTGGATGAATGCAGCTGATGCGATATCTGCCTCCAACCACGCTGAGTACTCTTGAGACCGATCTGGATGGCTACTGGAGAAATCAGCCCTCTCTCTGTGAGTCCAACACTCATACACTCGAATCAAGTCATAAATGACATAGACGAAGCTAACATCCTCTGATCAATAGCCCCCTCAAAATGATGCAAGCTCTAAAACTGATCGGCCCATAACAGCCAGAGGATGTTAAGTAGTCACTCCCCTCAATCCCGCTAGGGGCAGATAATCCATGCCAGATGCATGGATAATAAAGCTATATGGGGAGACTAGTCCTGCGCAGGGCAGAATAAAAAAATGGATGCGCAATATCAGACAGAAATGCTGACTCATTATCACAGACTCAGGCACCATGTCTGCCATAAACTAGGTAGCATGAGTCTGAGCTCCAATAGTGCAAGGACTCCACCAGCTGCTAAATGCCTCTTGGCTATAAGGGCCCTCTGATAGGGTAAAGCCATCTACGCCCTCCATAGAGATATCTTTTAGTGGCTGGATCAATGGCCAATGATGCCAAGCAAGAGGAACAATGGGAATGTGGATTTGCCTCGTAATGCTCCTGATAGACCGGTCTCTTAAATAGAGCTCCCAGCCTCCCTTAGTCAACAACAGGACTCTGCGGGTCGACAACGCAGACTCCAGACCAGTGGGGAAGCCTCCCTTAAATCCGACAGCCAAAAACTCAGAGGTATATGGGATCCATATGATCACTCCGGCTATCAAAAGCTCCAACTGCAGGCGGGAATGAGTAAAGCCCTCAGCAATAGGGACCTCCGTCAGGGTGGAGTGATGCCAATGTTATCCCCGGGGATACGACTCCAGACCTAAAGTAGTGGCGGGTTGTAGACAAGGAAGCCTCTTATATGCCCAGAACTGGCCATGTAAATATCAAAAGTCCTCAGTGATCAAGACTGACAAATATAAATGCAAAAATAAAAAAGGTACAAGAAATATGTACTCACCAGCAGAAAAGGGTAGAACCTAACCAAGCCTCGATCAAACCCTCTGAAAGTATGTGCATGCCCTGGAGAAAATAGGTCAAGGTGTAGGAACCCCAATCAAAGTCACTGAGGTGCTCTATATGTCGGGTAGCACTGACCAAGGAGAAGGACACAGTCTAGGAGTTGTTTGCCATAAAATAACCCATGATGACCACTAGGAATAATCGCCTCAAGATATGATCCTGAACCCTCTGATCATCAGGCAGAGGCTCAAGTAAAGCCCCACTCTGGGCGTCTATACTCAAGGGACCAGATCGGACCATCCGAGCCTTAATCGGCGTCGCAGGAACTCCCAGCAAGGACCAAATGGCAGTAGGCGTGATGTTAGCCATGACAGGCACTGGCTCACCCTCGAAATCAATGCCGGTGATGAATCTCCAGTCCATAGGGGTCATCATCACCTCACAGTTCAACAAATGAAGGGACTGAGTCTTGTGGAACCAGCGCTCAGACAAAGCCCTCATATACCCCCAAGGGCAACGGTGGGGAATAATGGAGAAGAAGGCCTGAAACCCCCAGCCATCAATGATGTCCATATAATCTTGATGCAAAGTATGGTAGAGGGAGTGCACATTGAACCAGTTCCCTCAAAGCTGAGTAAAGCCGGGAACCTGCATCAAAAACCAACCCATGTCAAAAACCTGTGCCCCGAGAATGGCAAAATCAAGAAAGAGAATCCAGATAGAAGAAAATTGCAAGTCACCTCGTTGGCGTAGAGAAATCTCGATCGATGATGACTCAAGTCTCCCAACAGCTCCCGGGTCTGCACAATAATGCCTGGAACCTCCGCTCATTGTGCCTGAGCAGGAGCAGCAAAAGGAGCCTACTCATCATCAATATTAATCGGCGGCTCGTCCTGGGTTGGACGAACCACTGACTTTACCAATCTGCGAGGCAATCGAGCAGGACGTGGCTGAGTAACGTCAGAAGCTCGCCTCCGTCTAATGCCTGAAACTACTCTGCTAGCACTGCTGGTTCTGTCTTGGTCCATCACCTAGATAAAGTCTCCAAATCACCTCAGAAAGGGTGTGATAAGCCTAAAACCTGTGGCTTATTAGTTTAAATCAATATGTTATGCATTGTTAAGTCTTAAAACATGCATGGGTCAGTCAAAAATACCCAGTAATGTCAAAACTACATGTTTTTCGAAAGATAAGTCCTAAAATAGGCATGGGTCAGGCAAAAATCCCCAGTAGAGTTAAAACTGCATGTTTTTAAATGCTTTGGTTTTGAAAAAATTTTGCCAGAGTCTCCTTTGTAAAATGGACTATCCGCATGCACATAGGCATGTCTAGGTGGCCATTCAGTAGCACACCTTCCCAAAAACAAGAACAGTTCATATTTATGAAATAAAATCAAAAGTAAACCTCATATAGTAGCTAAATTACCATGGACATTTTTAGTATAAAATCCAGGCTCACTAGGCCTCAAAAAGGATGAGTAAACTAATCAAAAAGAGCAAAATATGAATGTCTAAGAATCTAAATTTTCTTACATCAAAATGTGCATTAGAGTAAGATATGCATACGTATGAAATCAGAAATTTTTTAGCAGGTCATATGAGCATTCATTTTTCATACATTGCGTCTAAAAGCCCCCTACGAGATTTACATGCTTTTAACGGTCAAACTTCCAAAAAAAGGACGAAAAACGTTACATGTGATGCGTTTAACGCGTAAAAATTGACGGAATCTGAAAAAGGCTGCCCGAACTCCGTAGATCTAAAAAAGCAGATCGGATTCCGTTTGAAACTCGAAATGAAACTGATTCAAATGAACTCCCGCTGCCCAATATAAAGCCATAGGTGGAAGCGGGCCCACCTGCGACAGCTACACCTCTACCTACGACTCCCCAGGGTGGGTCCCACTTCCCTGGGCTTGGTTTGGTTCGAGTTGAAAAGGAGTTTATATAAGCTGCCAAGTCAAATTTGAAGAAAAATTGCTACGCGATTGAGCAATTTGTCCTGAAATCCTGCGTTTAAGTAGCATAATTTTGATAGAAAGGGGAACATTCTGAAAACCCTTGGTATTCATCCCGAATCAATGTCCAGGGATCAATGATGAAGAATACTGAAAAACTAAGAAAAAACTGCACAAAATAGCCAAAAACTGCCACTTTTGAAGCGTCGGGTACAGACCGATGACAGTTTAGCCGTTGGCTCAACCCCAGCAAAGCGTTGGGAACAGACCAAGACAGTTCAGCCGTTGGTTCAACCCCAACAAAATGTCGGGTATAGACCGGTGACAATTTAGCCGTTGGCACAACCCAGCGAAGCGTCGGGTACAGACCGAGATAGTTTAGCTGTTGGCTCAACCCCAGTGAAGCTTTGGGTACAGACCGAGACAGTTCAACCGTTGGCTCATTCCCAGCGAAGAGTTGGGTATAGACCGGTGTCAGTTTAACCATTAGCTCAACCCCAGTGAAGGTTCGGGTATAGACCGGTAACAGTTCAGCCGTTAGCTCAACCCCAGCGAAGCGTCAGGTTCAGACCGGTGATAGTTCAGTCTTTGGCTCAACCCCAGCAAAGCATCGGGTACAGACCGGTGACAGTTTAGCCGTTGGCACAACCCCAATAAAGCATCAGAGGGGATCCGGTGACGGAAGCAATATAATAGTCCATCCCTAATAATGGAATCTGTTATACACATCCTTAGAGGGAGCACCAAGAAGGATTGGTGATTCAAACCCCTGTTGTCAACTACCGGTGTAAATTATCATCAGGATAAGCATCAAAAACGACCACTGAGGTAAATCTACAACAAAGATATATCCCCAGCGTAGGACTGCCTTTAGAAATATACAACAACATCAGCCAAAAGGAAATATGCTCCAACAAAGAATATCGATGAATGAGGGAGAATCATTGGTCTCAAACCAAGAACTCACCTAGGCTATCCTGAGTAACAACATCCCCATCAGAAAGAGACAAAAATAGTTCACAGTAGCCTATTAGTGACATCCCCATCAGAACGAGATGAGAACAATCCGGGGTAGCGTAACTCTGATAACTTGTCCGTGGTTATCCTACCATTAATCGTCTGTCAGTGCCGCCACAAGGGTTATCACGGGTAACGTTATCCCCAATAAAAACTAACGTAACCAATCAGTGATAACCCTACTCCCTTAAAGGAATCTAACATTCATCGCATATCATGTCATGCATTGCCTCCCATTTGCATATGAATTTCCCGTGTCTACTAATCTTTATCCCATTCATTCCACTACATTGCATGAATATGATAAAGAGGGGCATCGGTAGACACTCGAAATTTTCTTTTCCTGTTACTAACACTGTAGTAGGGCAAAATTGTCTTTTGAATCAACCCCGGTCTTAATACCGGGCAATCAAATCAACCCTGTTTCAATATCGGGCAATTAAATCAACCCCGGCCTTAATACCGGACCATCAACCCAACCCCGGTCTCAATACCGGGTCATCAAATCAACCCCAGTCTCAATACCGGGACATCAGTTCAACCCCGGTCTCAATACCGGGCCATACACCTGGTCTCAATACCGAGCTATCAGTTCAACCCCGATCTCAATAACGGGTTATCAAATCAACCCCGGTCTCAATACCGGGCCATCAACTGAACCTCGATCTCAATATCGGGCCATCAGTTCAACCCCGGTCTCAATATCGGGTCATAAAATGCACCCTGATCTCAATACCGAGTCATTAACTCAACCCCGGTCTCAATACCGGGCCATCAACTCAACCCTGGTCTCAATACTAGATCATCAAATAAATCCCGATCTCAATACCAGGTCATCAAATCAACCCCGGTCTCAACCCGGGAGGAACAGGTCAGCCCCGATCGCAACCCGGGAGGTACAGTTTAGCCCCGATCTCAACCCAGGAGGTACAGGTCAACCCCGATCTCAACCCAAGAGGTGCAGGTTAGCCCCGATCTCACCCCTGGAGGTACAGGTCAGCCCCGGTCTTAACCCGGGAGGTACAGGTCACCCCCGATCTCAACCCGGGAGGTACAGGTCACCCCCGGTCTCAACCCGGGAGGTACAGGTCAGCCCAGGTCTCAACCTAGGAGGTACAGGTCAGCCTCAGTCTAAACCCGGGAAGTACAGGTCAGCCCCGATCTTAACCCGGAAAGTACAGGTCAGTCTCGATCTCAACCCGAGAGGTACAGGTCAGCCCCAGTCTAAACCAGAGAAGTACAGGTCAGCCCCGGTCTTAACCCAGGAAGTACAGGTCAGTCTCGGTCTCAACCCGAGAGGTACAGGCCTGCCCCAGTCTCAACCCGGAAGGTATAGGTCAGCCCAGGTCTCAACCCGGGAAGTACAGGTCGTCCTCAGTCTCAACCCAGGAGGTACAGGTCAGCCCCAGTCTCAACCCAGGAAGAACAGGTCAGTCCTGATCTTAACTCGAAAGCTACAGGTCAGCCCCGGTTTTAATCCGGGAGGTACAGGTCAGCCCCTGTCTCATCCTGAGAAGTACAAGTCATCCCCGGTCTCAACTAGAGAGGTTAGGTCAGCTTCAGAAACAATCCTGAAGCATCACAACCTCTCCAGAGGAAAACCTGGAGCGACTAAGTCAACCTCAGATACAACACTGAGGACAAACAGACTCGAATGAGATCCAAACCTTGGAAACAGTCCTAGAAAGTCAACCGAACGCAGCCCCGAGAGGGGCAAAATGGTCATTTTACCAACTCCAAGCCGATTCAGTCAAACTCAAGCCGAATTGATGCCACCAAGGTCTTAACAAACCATAACGATGATCCCGATTACAAATAGCGCAAGACAGCTCAACGGATAAACTGCGGGGAATCGAAGTACTGGTTATGAACCCGTCTTCTTGGACCCGAAAAATGTTTTATCTTATGTCATTGTGACACTCTCGGTGAGGGTTTTTCGTAAAGGTATAGCACGCCTCAAATGGACGCTCCGATCAAAAGTTAGAAAGTTTCGAATCAGACCTCGCGTTGCTCGGAGTGCACGTACTTCGAGATGATGGGACCCTCCACATAAGCCCTGCCACGTGGAGCCACACCTCTACCTGCGGCATCAGCAGGTAGAGTGGAGGCTCCCTTGCCTTTATATAGAGGTGCACCCCCCTCTCATTTAAAGAATTTAGAAACGCTCCGAGCCCCTGCCCGTTTGGTTTTTTGTCTATTTTCTTGTCTTCCAAACCCAAATTTTTTTACTCTAACACGTAGATATACCCACACACTACCACATATCAGAAAATAACCGATAGATTTGGACGTGTAAAGCCTACGATTTGGCAAAAAGCCCGTGTAGCAGTCCATTGAGAGTATTTTTACGATCAGCACGTCAATACTACTTCTTCACACTTTTATACACTTGCATATCAAGTTTTATTTTTTAAATATGCCCGGAACTCAGTTCTGTGGCTGTTTTTGTCAACTTTTGGTATATTTTTGTGCATAAACACATTTTCTGGCATTTTTACAACTTGGATTGACGATCCATCGCTTCCAGTAGCTTTTAAATACTAATATCTGTGTTTTGAGCAACTTCGCCGGATTGGGTTATCTTCCCAGTCCGGGTTTGGTTTTTTTTTTTTGTATATATTTAACGGTATATATACTAACTTTTCAATTCTGTCAAGCCCGGATGTCAAATCCGTTGTAGTTTACTTCTTTTATATATAAATATGCATATATAAGCAACCTTTACCACACTGGGTTATCTTCCCAGTCTTGGTTGACTACTTTTTTGTCTATATATATATATATATATATATATATTCCAGTCTTGGTTGCTTATATATATATATATATATATATATATATATTCCAGTCTTGGTTGCTTATATATATATATATATATATATATATATATTTACATTCTAGTTTGGCCTAGATCATTCTGTGGCCTTTTTACTTCTTTTATAAATATTTATGCATATATAAGCAACCACTAGAGCACTAGAGCAGGCCAAGGAGGAGGAAGACGTAGAGGCCAACTAGGGAGTTTTCTATCCTATATCCCCAATGAGGACATTGTCATTTTTAAGTTTGGGGGTATTAGGTTCATATTGCATCTAGTTTAGTTCATATAGTTCATATAGTTCATATAGTTCATATAGTTGCATTTTAGGACATATTTTTTTCAATTTTCAATTTTTTTTGCTTTAGTTAATTACATTAAGACATATTGCATGAATCCAAGTTTTTAGTTTGTTTGAAATTCATTTGGCCTATGAAGAGATTGAAATTGAATGAATTTTGAACAGTTTTGATGACTTAGGCTTGGTTGTAATGTCATAGAATGATGTAAATCCTTATCTGTTTGATGTTGATGTAACCAGATAGCACTCTAGAGTAACCATCAATGATTTGCTTAGTTTAAATAGTCACATACTTGTCTGTTGGTGGAAAATATTTATTTTAATGAAAGAGAGTTAGTAAACAAGTAGTAATAACTAGGACGGCGCAAAAGCTTAAGTTTGGGGGAAAATAAGGGGTATACATGCTATATATATAAAAAATAAAGAGAAAAAGAAAAAAAAATTAGAATGTGAACAAACATTTTGTCTAGTCGAGTCTTGTGGCCTTTGATATTCGAGCAAGTACTCCCTAGGGGTGTCTTTACACCCAGCGCCCTAAAGCCTTATGGTTTAGGAGTCGTTGGTCGAAAGCTCGCTACATGGGTATCATTGAAAAGCCTAAGAGAGCTAAACATTGCACAGTCGAGTGTAAACATGGGAAAGTGTAAAAATCACCCTCGTGAGTAAATAAAAAAGCATAATAAACCTCTTGTTGACTCTTAGCTTAGTTGATGCATAGTCTTGGTTGGAAATTACCTTATTTACTGCCTTTCTTGAGTTGAAAATGTGTTTTTCCCTCTAAGAAGCATAGTATGTGAAGTATTTGTTTAATAGTATGTTTAATGTTTGCTAAGCACACACACACTACATCAGTGATGACAGGTTTTGATTTACAGAATAATATGCTTTACGACCTTATTTTTGGTTGGATTCTCTGTTTGTAGATTTTGTAGTTTCTCTGAGGCAATTCATGTGATATTCATATCTAACTAACATTTGGATTCATTTGTATGTTAGCTTAGGTTGCATACAGTGTAGTTAGTGCATTGCATTTTGTTTTGTTTTGTTTTGTTCCTTGAGGACAAGAAACTATTTAAGTTTTGGGGTATTTGATAAGTGGTTTTATACCTCTTATCTAATATTCATCTACCTTCAATTGTTGCTTAAACTCGTATGATATAGTAGCTTTTCATGAATTTTTCCTTATTTTTGTAGATTTCATATCGGAAACTCTCTTGGTGGCAATTAAGGCTAATAGGGATGTGAGGAATGCTAAAAGGAACAAGGATGGGAAAAGGAACAAATGTGCAGCAGTCGCAAAGCAGGAGGATTGCAGCAGAAAACCAGCATAGCTGAAGCAGCCTGCAAGATTTCAGACTAGCGCGGCCGCAGCTGGATTAAGGCTAAAAGCAACGCGCCCGTGCCTGAAGCGCGGCCGCGCCTGTTCAAGTCTTACCATA
The DNA here is from genome assembly GCA_020205555.1 of Panax stipuleanatus. Classification (NCBI taxonomy): domain Eukaryota; kingdom Viridiplantae; phylum Streptophyta; class Magnoliopsida; order Apiales; family Araliaceae; genus Panax; species Panax stipuleanatus. The sequence goes on from CM035119.1 coordinate 92,437,104, forward strand.
GTTTGACTTTTCACTTAAGTGGATTTTTTCTTGGGAGGCACTCGACATTGGGGTCTATATTAGGGTTTATTTTCATTATATAGAGGGATTCCACCCTTTGGGATCACTAGCTTACATATGTTCTTCTCTTTTCTTTAGTTTCATCATTAGATTATATTAGAGTAGAGTAGATAGATTCTAGATTAGATTAGATCTGAAGATTGAAGCAATTGAAGAGCATTGAAGATTCAAACTTGGAGCAAGAGAGATCAGATTTGCTATTCCTATTCATATTTTCTCTTTGACTTCTATTTGTACTCTTCTAATGCTTATTCAATTTGTGGATGGTGAATTTGATTCAACTATGAGGTAGACTCTATTTTGGGATTACAATGGAATCTATTGAGTAGTTTCTTTTGATATACTTCCTTGTTAGTCTTATTAATTGTTATTGGATTGTCTATTATGATTCATACTTAATTGCTTACTTGATTGTCCATCAATTATCGTGATAGTCCATACGAACTTGAAAAATAGAGTATGGGTTTAGATCTGATCTTAATAGCTTGTGTTTGTGTGTTCTACATGGCGTTGGAATGTATGATTTGTGCTTCGGATAGACATATACCAAAGCACCGCTTGTAGTCATTTGAGAACCTGTGCTTAAACTCTTATTTATGTTAACTTACATAGACATATAGTGATTTATGTAATTTGGGTGTTCACGTGCATTATATCATTTGTGGATTTTATGTGATATGGACTTGGTACATCGAGAGATGGCCTTGTCTTGCTTTCGTGTTCTTGAGTAACAATCTATGATAATTAATTTGGCTTAATAGGAAGTGTATTGATTTCGATGAAACAATAGGTGAAATTGTAGTCTCATGTCTTCATTATCTAGTTTCATTCTACGGATAGTTAGTATTAGTTTAATTGCACAGTATTATTCATTATATTAAATCATTTGTTTAAATAAGACTAAGATGGTTATGGGTTAGTGCTTGGTGAATTTTATTAAGTAATTCTTCGTGGGAACAATACTCTACTTACTCTTTATTACTTGTTGACCGTGTATACTTGCACGCATATATTGATTGGGAAAACGACCAACAGCTCCCTTATTGGGAAATTTTCTGACGTAAACATTTATTAACCTAACCTTTTACATGTTAATTATGGGGCCAGTAAATGATTAATATACATGAAGAGAAACTTCTTAAACAACATGTTTAACATGGGTTTTAAGAATTAAATGTTGATCAAACGTGTTTGAACCTAAATCTTGAAATCCGAGAACAGAAACTGTAAACCAAAATCGAGTTAATGAACCGATTAGGGTTTCGTCTGTCATCATGCTTAATGATGATTGACGGGTGTCGGTTTGTAATGCATGAATGTTACTAAGCCGTAACAAATGTTAAATAACTTAAACGGATGTTATTAGTTTAACGATTCGTATAAGTTATACAAGAAGGAGAATATAGTTACACAATGTATATCAGTTGTGATAACCTAATTGATATACTATGTGTTTATGTCTTGTAGAAGTGGTAAAGATCCAAAGTAAAGTAAACTTAAAAGGTTGAAGAAGCGAAAAAAAGTTTTCTAAACTCTTGTATATACGTTATATTGGACAAGTTGTCAATATGCATGGTTTCCTATGCATAAACTGTTATTGAATAGTCGATGCTATTTGAATGGGCTAGACTTATATGTAAAGTATTTTGATTGATTTTTCCACAAATCTTTCGAAGTATTCTTGATGTTTCTATCATATGCCAATTGCTTTGGTACGGATTCAAAGGTAAACTTGAGTATGAATACATAAAGGTTTTAACGTCGTTAAATCGACGGGCACGCGAGTTTGCCAAAAAAGCTTAAACGTAAATACGTTTAAGGAATAAGTGTTGATCAACATAGAGTACTACATGATGATCACCTGGATGTGCTTGTAAGATATATCGAACTTATGACCTTGCTGCCAGGTTGTTCTTTTTTGAATGGAAATAGAAGAGAATGTTCATGGTCTTTGACCAGCTCAGATTCTTAAGTGACTATAAGTCCTTAAGAATGATTTTAAAGGAATTCAAAATGCTATTTTGATTATTCACACTACTTCATAACTATTATACAGTTATGGAAGATGAAGTCATATGATTCTTGATTTTGTAGTTAAAGAATAAAATGTTAAACTTGCTGAGCTAGTTATGCTCGTTCTTGCTTAAAATTATATGATTTCAGCTAAGAGCCCACGGACCGAAGGATCCGGTAAAGATAATGGCAAGTCCAAGATGCATAACTAGTTATCCTTGTAATAGCATAGTAATATTTTTGTAATGAATGATATTATGACATAGAACGAATGTAATGGTTACAAAGAACTTAGGAAGGGATTAATATAATGTAATATTTAGTAAACTTATGCATGTTATTGAAGTCTTAAATTGAATGTATGAGTAGATAGTAGCACCATGTAGCACCATATCCCGGGTTTGAAGGTACCTAGATTTGGGGGCGCCACATATACTACTTTTGTGAAAGGAAAAATTATTGAGTTCACTGTGACTGATTTGGGTATTATTTTTTAGGTTTGTATATAGCGCGATCATGCAATCTAATTACATAAAAGTAGTGGAAGTACGACGAAATAAGAATTTAAAATTTTTCATACAAACCATTACCATGATCACACTTTGTGCTTAATTATCAGTCTAAACAAAAAAGAAAGAGAATTAGATTCATACCCCTGTAAAATCGTGCTTCCTCAGGTACTCAACTCCTAGTCCTTCGTGATATCCTTGAATTCATCGGGTTTGATTCCTTTCTTTGATCAATGTAAGCCACCGAAGCGTTTGGCCTCTAAAGGTGATCCACCAAGGAGTAATCTTTATTTAAGAAAATGGGTGTTTGGAAAAACCCTAGTTTCTATCTCTATAGAACATATGTACTCTCCCAACTTTTGGAATTAAGTGTGTAACTTGTGTAACCCTAAACTATAATATGACTCCTCTTATTATAGATGTAGGTAACCCTTCTAAACTATTTAGAAATATAGTTTTTTTTTAATTAATTCAACTCCTTAAATTAATTGTATTCCTAATTCAATTATAAATTAATGAGTACTTTTATTAATTAATTCCCAAACTCATTTAGGAATTAAATAATAATAACAGTAATAATAATAATAATAATAATAATAATAATAATAATAATAATAATAATAATAATAATAATAATAATAAGACTCCACTTATTATCTCTCCTCAGGTGTATTTGGGGCATGTTTCATGGAGAGATGTATTCCATTACTCATCTGCATGAGATCTCTCTTGGAATCTTCCATGCTAAACTTCTCTAGCATCATGTCAATGTACATTCCTTGGGACATGCCAAACATCCTTTTAGATCTATCTCTATAGATCTTTATTGTAAGACCTCGACTTTTATGAAGTAAAGTTTAATTTAATTTATAATTATTTTTTAAAACTGTAAAATGTTAAATAGATAAATGGTCAAACGGGCAATTAAACTAATAAGTGAGTAAATAAAAGAGAGGAATTACATTTTTGGATTGGTGGGCCATGAGGGGCGCGGCTAATGCTGATAATTGAGGAGAAGATGTTGAAATAATTTTCTCCAACTTCCCAAAATATTCTCTAATTTCCTACCAAACCTTTCTTTGATTGGCCGATTCTATGTTGGTGGGACATGAGATGTTGGCAAGCACTAGCACTTCATCTCTTAATTTTTTTCCCACACTGCACTCCCGTAGAGAAAGGGAGGAAAGGTAGAGAAGGAAAAAAGAAGAAGGAAGAGGAAACTAAGGAAGGTATATATCTAACCTCTAAGCTAAATATTTTGATTTTAATATAGATGTTAATTTTTATGGATTTTATACAAAGATGACATGTTTATGATTGTTTGTGAAAGATTAAACTTGCATAAACATGAATCAAATGAGAGAAATCAAGAAATCAAATGAAAAATGAAATCTGAAAATTTTAGAAAAGTTAGTTTGCTACCATGGTTTTGTAAAATTCATAACTCTTTGTGTATAATGAGTTAGGAGATGAACATTATATCAAAAGAAAACCCTAAAAGTAAGCTAAACACAAAATCAAAAATTACACAAAAATTCTTTGTGGTTCGTTCGTGGTGACTGTTTGAATGAAACTGGTCCGAAGGACTTATATTCTGCTAGAATCTAAAAAATTAGTTTTCTTAAGCTTTATTGCATGAGTTATAATTCTTAATCAGACCATTGGATCGTTATACATGTTGGATATGTTATACATATATAAGTTGAGTATATGTCCACAAATTTTGAACCGTTAAAGATTAACGTATGATTTGTTATGAATTTTAAGAGGTGACTGATTCAGAATTTTTGTAGCAGAATTTTCAGCAACATGCTTTAATTATTAAAAATATATAATTTAATGATTTTAAATTCTATTTAGATGATTGTTGAGGCTAAATTGGAGTATTTGAAGTCTAGTAGCTATTAAAATTAATTAATTTAATTAATAAATTTTTGTTACTGGTGATAATATAAGAATAGTGAACTGACGTTTTAAAAATAAATTGTCATATATGGGATTCTTAAGTTTTGTTATTCACTTATAAGTTTTGGAATATGAATTATGATTCAATGCGATAAATAAAGACACCTTGAATGAATAATGATTTATTAGTTGGTTTATATCTTAATTGAGGTAAATATATTTTGGTGTTGACCCCGACTTTTAATAGAATTTAAATTATTTATAGTAAGGTGTTGATTTAATAAATGTTTATAAATTTATATTGTTGTATTTTATCATCACTTGAGGTGGTGGCTTAGTGGTGGGAAGCCAGACATAAGTCCCCATTAACGTGAGTTCGAGTCCTGGTAAACTCCTCTATGCTCAAGTGGTCTCACACCCTTGATTTACTCGGGGGTAAGTTGAGCCCTGAATTTATTCGGGGGAAAGCTGAGTTGTGCCGATGAAGACACCATTGATGTGACCCCCCCAAATTCCAGGACCGCCACTTGGTCTCTCGAATTCGGTTCATCACGTGCTCATGGTAATACATCGCAATAATGATAACTAAATATCACACAACCACAGCGGAAAATCTATTCTAGAATAATTTACAATGATTTATTATAATTATTCCCCCAAGTCTCGCAACCTACAGTACTTAATAGATTACATAGCAATATCAATTAACGACTTGTTATATAATCTAACTTAAGCTTAAACATAAACAAATCCAGTCTTACTACATCATCTTCAAACAATATTAATATATTTGAAACATAACAGACATAAGCTAGTTGGTAGCCTTGCCCTTGCCCTTATCAATGCCCGAAGGTTCGCCATGCTCTGCCTTAACTGAAATGTTTTAGGGAAAGCAAGAACGAGCACAAATTGCCCAGCAAGTAATATACAATAAGGGTGAATAATAAGATTCTCAATTCTCGAAAGGGTATAGCAAGATTTGATAGTTCAAGAATAACAAGAATATCAACAGTTCTCAATAACAGTCGCTAAGGACAGGATAATATCAATATGATTCAATAATAAGTCAATTCAAGATTTCAAATAATTGAATACTGAGTAGTCACTACGGACTATGAACTTCTACTAGAATTGACAGTAATAAACTGAAAATCCAACAAAAACAGGTACAACAGGTGATCATCCTAAAGTACCCTTGTTATGCATAACAATCAATCATACTCAAGTGTGCACGTCGGTTCTCCGACAATTATATATTCCCTTCAAAGAAGGTTGTTCTTCTCAGTCAAATACAAGATCTCGCACCAATCAATTAGTTTGGGTTGCTTTTCAATAATATAAGTCCAGCCGAATCAAATGGCATAGACACTTTCACAATATTCAAGAACAATACTAAGTTCAACATGAATAATAGCTTTAATGAAATAAGAGTTCAAGTATGCTAATTCAATTCAACCGATTAAATAGGAAACTAGTTCGCAATACACAAGATAGGATACTTACATAGTAAAAGAGTATAAGTTAGGAAACTTTCACAATCATAGATTTCCTTGCATAAAGTAAATGTGTCGGTTAGGATACTTGCACTTTAAAAGAGTGTAAGTAAGAGAACTTGCCTTTAGCGTAGTTTATCCACGAAAGCAAATCAACACTTTCGAATTCCTATCGTAATACAGTTAATATTCATTAGTCATATAATTAAACTTCACATTTTATCTTCGAATATACGATCAACACATAAGCTAAGTCTTAACCTAGCTACACAGTTATATAGAATATAAGTTCTATCTTTAACGTTCCTCCTTTAGAGTTTAAACACATTCTTATATCTTATAAGATCGCAATTAATACTAAATATATTTCAGTTTAGCAAGTTACGACATTCTCTTTGAGTGAACCGTCAAAATCGGGCTCAAGTAACATCATATAATATCACGTAGCATGTATTCATATTTAAAGGATACTTTACATGCTTGTATAACTTTTCCAAATCCAATCGTACATGGTATAGGTTCTTAAGTTAATACTTAAAGCTATTCAAGGACACGAACTCATATGGTCTAACATGCTCGCTTTTTTAAACCCATAAGATATTCACATAACTTGTATTAAACGTGCTCATGAGTACTCGTATTGCATATATGTAGCTAGCATTGTTATTATCTTGAAAACATGCTTTGTTTATGCTAAACTTTAATCACGGCAACCAATCATGGTATATATATATGCATGACACATGAATGAGTCTAAGAGTACTATCACATGTGTCCATAAATATCAGAATTTAAATCTCCACGTATCGTGTTAATGCTCACGTGCAAGGCTTGTATTTCTATTAGTGAATCTTACTAATAGGGCCTAACATGTTCATGCTTCCTTACGAACTATATAAACACAAGTTAAGGCTTCATTCATATATTTCAAAGTTATCTAAACATGCTCATAACATCAAAACGACTATATAGCATTTACATGATCATATCCACCTTCAAACTTACATTTTTGTTAGGAATGAGCACAAGTTAGGTTCACATGTTCATATTTTATTACGGAACCAATATAGATAAGCTAACATGCACTTCATGTGTCTCTAGGTGGTACTAACGTGCTTGCAAGGTCAGTATGTAAACATGCTTTATAATGTTAATGATTGTTTATGAAATTTTAAGTTCGTTTCCAAGCTTCATGTCGTTTTGTTAACCATGCATGCTAATACACTAAAACATGCTTACATTGCCTCATTAGGTTTATATATATGTATTAATCATGCTTCCATGCTTGTTTAAACAAAAATCAACCAATTAGTACATAACAGTTTTGTTGCAGAATGCAGAAAATTGAACACAGAGGCCGGCGCTGCGGCGCGGCAACAGCAACCATATTCTAGCGCTGTGGCGCGAGTGGCACTGCGGCGCGGGCTGCGGCGCTGCGGCGTGGGGACAGTTCCTGCAGTTCAGACTGCAGCGAAACCGACCCAAAACCTCCCATTTTATCGATCTCGACATACCCATATGCTATTAGACTAACCTTTTTAACTTACTAACACATATATATGCTTATATAACAGTCAATCGCCCAAACGATTCCCAATTTCATGAACTGCAACTAATTTCACGAATTCGATGCTTTACAGAAATTACAGAGCAACAATGGAAATGAAAGTCAAGAAAGCTATATAGTGGTTCCATCACATATGTATGTTCATATAACAACAATATAAGGGTTCTACAAACCAATCATGAAACAATTTGGCATAATCAAAAATTTGAAGGAAACTTCGGAAATAGAAAACGAAAATGAAGAACAAAGGAAGAGGGATTATACCTCTGCTAGGATTCAAGTATAGTTTGCTGCTAATCCAACTTCTCCTACTGATATATGTATATTGCTTTCACTCACCACTTATGCAAACTCTCAGCAAATTGAAAACGAAGAAACATGGCTGCTATTTATAGAAGAATCCTTACACAGACAATGCAATTGTCCATTAAATTGAACCACTAGATTGAAGCTTTGTATATCAGCTAAGGAAGAGTTGGTAGAGTGGTTGAAGAACACTGTTGTGCCCACTCCCCGTATCATTATTTGCTAGAATGCTGAGTTTGAGAAGGTAGGAGTAGGCTAGCTGTTGGGTTTGTACGAAATCGTGACGCAATCAAATTGCAAAAATTAGCAGAAGCATGGTATATCAGAGTTTAAAAAAATTTCTACAAAACCATTACCCGAATCATCCTTTATGCAAATTATTAATTTAAAATGATAAATAAGAAGTTATGGAATCATACCCTTGTAGAACGAAGCTTCCACAGGTACTAGTTCAACTCCTTGTTCTTCGTGATCTCCTTGAATTTCCAGGTTAGATTCCTTCCTTTGATCAACGTTAGCCACCCAAGTGTTTGGCCTCTAGAGGTGATCCACCAAGGAAGATGAATTATCAAGAAGGAGGGTGTTTGGCTTAGTTTTCTATTCTCTATAGAAAAGGAGTACTCTCCAACAATTGGAATTGCATCATCTAATATCTATTATAAGACTTCTCTTATATAGACATTGGTCAACCCTTCTAATCCTATTAGACATGGGATTTCTTTTAATTAATTAAACTCCTTTAATTAATTTAGGCTTCCCACCACATGGGAATAATTAATTAAATTTATTTAATTAATTTGTCTCCTAATCTTATTAGGAATAAATGAGAGTACTAATATTAAATTAATTACTAAACTCCTTTAGAAATTAAAATAATAATAATTATAATAATATTAATAAGACTCCTCTTATTAATTTATATTTAATATTTCCAAAATATTAAATAATAAACATTAAGCTATTTAATTTATTCTATCACCATAGATTAAATTAATTACACTTAATGCATTATTACGATTATGCCATTACCTTCTTAAATAATTATTCTTCCTTTTATGGTGTGACCCTTTAGGTTCTCCATATTAAACCGGTTGTGAATAAATCAATTAAAACAATTTTAATCTTATTTAAATAAATAAATTAAACTAATAATCTATTTAAATAAATAATATTTATTCTACAATAGGGATAAGCCTCCCTAGCGATCAACGACTTTCCAGATAATATAGATTTCAACATTAATCAAAAAAGAACCTGTGAGTAAATAGTTACCATACAATTCAATCCTTCCACCATACAATGTCCCAATTAAATATAAGACATGGATTTACTGTCAAGTCTTATTTTATTTAATTATATGTATTTCGATTAGAAAATGCACAACTCCAAATAATGCAAATTAAAAACTCCTTTCTAATTTCATTTTACCTTGGCCAAGGATTCCTGGGTTGTCATTTAACGAATCACATAGGACATATCTCCTCTTTTACTAGAGGTGGTAGATTCTTTATTGATCATTCATTATCTCCATATGTAACTCATTATACCCAAGCATACCCTATATATGCCTTAAAATGTCTTAAGGAATAAGTCAAAGTATAATTTGTTACATACAAGATACTATGATGATCTCAAGTCCAAGGATCACTTGTACTACTATCACATTAGGAATTCCTATTGACATGCGAGTAAAACTCCATTAGGTATTCCATAGCGAATCACGTTCAGTGAACTTATTCTCCAATAAGCACCTACATACTTGCTTTAGTGTCTCCACACAAATGATCATGAGATCAATCATCCTCATCCAATGAGCAAGCAACATATGTACCAATCTATCCGGATTTACTAATCCCCTTTTTTTAGTAATCCCACGATTGGGAACTATTTAAGTTTTAAAACTTTCTAAGAATTTAGATCTCATTAGCATGATCATCATCATGATTCTAAAAGCATTGCTTAAAACTATGGGTTATTTACATATTATAAAAACAGCAACATGTAGATAATTAAATGCCTTTAATAAATGAATATTTCATTAATAAATAAATAAGATTTTTTACAAAGTACGTGCTTTATCATCATACATGATTGGCTTGTATGCACACTACTATCAATCTCCCACTTGCACTAAAGCCAATCGCCATGGTATCTCATACCCATCTTCTCTAAGTGACGATCAAACTGCTGTTGTGTTAAAGCTTTAGTAAATGGATCTGCAATGTTGTCTTGAGAGTCTACACGCTCCAAGGTGACGTCTCCTCTTTCAATGATCTCCCTGATCAAATGAAATCGCCGCAACACGTGTTTAGATTTCTGATGAGACCTCGGTTCCTTAGCCTGTGCAACTGCTCCTGTGTTGTCACAGTAAACGGGAACTGCTTCTCCAATGCTAGGAACCACACCAAGTTCAGTTATGAACTTCTTCATCCAAACAGCTTCCTTTGCAGCTTCACTTGCAGCTATATACTCTGCCTCTGTCACTGAATCAGCAACTGTTTGCTGCTTGGAACTCTTCCAACTCACTGCGCCTCCGTTCAAGGTAAAAACATACCCCGAAACAGATTTACTGTCATCTTGGTCCGTTTGAAAACTTGAGTCTGTGAAGCCCTCGAGTTTTAATTCAGACCCACCGTAGACAAGAAAAATATCCTTAGTCCTTCTCAAGTATTTTAGGATATTCTTCACTGCCTTCCAGTGCTCTTCTCCTGGATTCGACTGGTATCTGCTCGTTACACTAAGTGAATGAGCAACATCCGGTCTAGTACATATCATACCGTACATGATAGATCCTATTGCAGAAGCATAAGGGATCTTACTCATACGGTCTCTCTCCTCAGGTGTCTTTGGGGCCTGTTTCTTGGAGAGATGTATTCCATGGCTCATCGGCATGAGACCTCTTTTGGAATCTTCCATGCTAAATCTCTTTAGCATTGCATCAATGTACGTTCCTTGGGATAAACCAAGCATCCTTTTAGATCTATCTCTATAGATCTTTATCCCCAAAATATAGGATGCTTCTCCCAAGTCCTTCATGGAGAAGTGTTTAGATAACCAGATTTTAATCGATTGTAGCATAGGAATGTCATTCCCTATCAGTAATATATCATCAACATATAATACAAGGAATGAAATTGCGCTCCCACTAACCTTCTTGTACACACATGGTTCATCGTCATTTTTGATAAAATCAAACTCTTTGATTGTCTCATCAAAACGAATGTTCCATCTACGAGAAGCTTGCTTCAATCCATAAATGGATCGTTGCAGCTTACAGACTTGATTTATTCCAACTTTTGAAACAAATCCCTCTGGCTGTGTCATATACACATCCTCCTCAAGTTTCCCATTGAGGAATGCCGTTTTCACGTCCATCTTCCAGATCTCATAGTCGTTATAAGCTGCAATCGCAAGTAAAATCCGAATGGACTTGAGCGTAGCTACTGGTGAAAAGGTTTCATCATAATCAACTCCTTGTTTTTGTTTGAAACCTTTTGCAACCAGTCGGGCCTTATAGGTCTCCACCTTGCCGTCCGCTCCAGTCTTTCTTTTAAAGACCCATTTACACCCAATAGGCTTAATGCCTTCAGGTGGTGAAACCAAAGTCCATACTTTGTTTTCATACATGGAGTCCATTTCGGATTTCATGGCTTCAAGCCATTTCCCTGAGTCTTTATTACTCATGGCCTGTTCGTAATTCAATGGATCATCATCATTCATGATGTGTACCTCATCGTCATCCTCTATAACGAATCCATACCTCTCAGGTATCTTCGGTACTCTCCCAGATTTACGAACAGGGTGTGGTATAGTAGGTTCTTCTACTTGGTCAGGTACCTGACTTTGATCCGTGGTAATTTGTGGTTCTTGAACTTCTTCAAGATATATCTTACTCCCACTGACCCCTTCATGGATAAACTCCTTTTCCAAGAAGGCAGCATGTTTCGCAACAAATACCTTTTGATCAGTTAGATGATAGAAATAATACCCTACAGTTTCTTTAGGGTATCCCACAAATCTACACTTTTCGGATTTAGTCTGTAGCTTATCATGTTCAAACTTTTTGACATAAGCTGGACAACCCCAAGTCTTAACATGCTTAAGATTTGGTTTCCTCCCCTTCCACATCTCATATGGAGTCTTTGGGGCGGATTTGGTAGGTACCTTATTAAGTAGGTATGCAGCCGTTTCTAGGGCATATCCCAGAAGGAAATTGGAAGGTCGGTAAAACTCATCATGGATCGAACCATGTCTAACAGTGTTCGATTTCTCCTTTCAGATACTCCATTTAACTGTGGTGTACCTGGAGGAGTCCATTGTGAGATTATACCATTTTCTTTGAGACAATTTAGAAACTCACCGCTTAAGTATTCTCCACCTCGATCTGATCGAAGTATCTTTATACTCTTGCCCGTTTGTTTCTCTACTTCACTTCTGAACTCTTTGAACTTTTCAAATGATTCTGACTTGTATTTCATTAAATACACATATCCAAATCTTGAGTAATCATCAGTGAAAGTAATAAAATAAGAATACCCACCCCGTGCACTTGTTGTCATAGGCCCACAAACGTCTGTGTGAATCAATGCCAACAACTCTGTAACTCTTTCTCCTTTTCCACTAAAAGGAGATTTAGTCATTTTACCCATGAGACAAGATTCACAAGTTGGATATGATTCATAATCGGATAGCTCGAGGAGCCCATCTTTATGCAACTTGGATAATCTTGTTTCGTTGATATGACCGAGTCTACAGTGCCACATGTAGGTATAATTAATATCATCTCTTTTCCTTTTCTTAGTTTGTTCAATTTGAAATATATTTTCTTGTAAGTCAAGTGTATAAAGTCCATTTCGCAAATTTCCAATACCATATAAAATATCGTCTTTATAAATAGAACAACTATTGCTCTTTATAACAACGTTAAATCCTTCCATATCCAATACAGAAATTGAAATAATGTTTTTAATAATATTCGGAACATAATAACAATTATTAAGATAAATGGACTTGCCCGAAGGCATTGCTAAATAATAAGTTCCTACAGCTAATGCAGCAACCTTTGCTCCATTCCCCACTCGTAGGATCACCTCATCATTGTTCAGCTTTCTACTTCTGACCAGTCCCTGCACAGTATTACATATGTGAGAACCACAGCCGGTATCCAATACCCAAGTAGAATTATGACTTTCAGAAAAATTAATTTCAATCATAAACAAACCTTGATTGGAAGTCGAAGCTTCTCCAAGCTTCTTCTCTGCTAGATACTTCTTGCAGTTCCTTTTCCAATGTCCCGGCTTGTTGCAATGAAAGCACATTCCTTTAGCTGGTTCAGGTTTCTTTTGTTCCTTTTCTTTCCCCTTTCCCTTAGCCTTCTTAGATTTCTTCTTTTCAGAAGATACCTTGGGCCTCTTCCTTTTATTGGAAGAATCCACCATCAAGATATGGTTCTTCTTGGATGGGAAGTGACCTTCTGCAGTTTTCAGCATGTTAAGCAGCTCGGGCAAGCTGACATCTAGCTTATTCATGTGAAAATTAACCACAAACTGCGAGAAGGTCTCAGGGAGTGACTGCAAGATCAAGTCTTGACTCAGCTCCCCATCCATGACGAACCCCAGCTGTCCAAGGCGTTCAATCAAATTGATCACCTTTAGGACATGAGTCTCGACGGCAGTACCCTCGGTCATCCGAGATCGGAAGAGCTCCTTAGATATCTCATATCTAGCAGTCCTACTCTGTTCACCATACAACTCCTTGAGGTGAAGCAGCATAGCAGGAGCATCCATATTTACGTGTTGACGCTGAAGCTCGTTATTCATGGATGCGAGCATGATGCATTGAGCCACAGATGCATCATCTTGCCACTTATTGAAAGTGGCAATCTCTTCCTCAGAGGCTGTTTCTGAAACAGATTCAGGGACAGTTGAATTTAGGACATAAGAAATCTTTTCAGCAGTGAGAACAATTCTCAGATTTCTTAGCCAGTCCTCATAATTTGGCCCGGTAAGCTTGTTTGCATCAAGTATGCTTCGTAGTGAGATTAGTGATTTAGACATTTTTAAAATTCTGCATGTGAAAGAAAACAACATTTTAGCAAACATTCATTTTATTAACTTTGCATACCAAAATAAATTTAGGTCTTTATTTTAAATTGGTATCTCCCACTATTTTCATCAAACTATATTACCCTCACTTATATAGTTCGGCAACATCTAATTAAAGATTTGCTAGTGAGAATAAAGATCCCATTTCAAATGTATATAACCTTGTGGATAGCACAACAAGCGATATACAAATAAATAGGTAGACAACTCTTGTCAATTACAACACTATATAACTCCTTTTATTTTGCCTCTTAAATCATAATGATCAAGTGTGTGCACATCCGAACTAAAATGATTTAAGTTAAGTCCAGCCTAGCACTTCCATAAATTCAAAAAAGAAAAATGTTCGTCCTTGTGGATAGCACAACAAGACTAGATCGTTCAATTTTCTTGATAAGCATCAAATGTGATTAATTAACATCTTAAATATGCAATACTCGCCTTGTGGATAGCACAACAAGCTCATATTAAATATTTAATACTCTATTAATTTATCATGCTAGAAGGCGACGTTCGATATTCCAAATATTATTTGAACGCTTTGGACTTAATATTATTTCTTTGAGGGGTTTGTTATTATTTGTCTCATCTTTGTTTAGCGCGCATGCACATATATATATAAAATACGCGTCATTTTATTAAACATGCGAAGCATGTTTGCATAAAATATAATATATATAATATTTAGCATGCAATATAGAATACTATATTCTACCCGGATTGATTATGGACTTTTATTCTAGTTTGGTTCACTAGAGCCACCAAGTGAACCAAAAGGTCAAACCTAGGAGTGCAAGAATTTAAATTTAAATATAACTATTACATTTAAACCCGGGCTCCATACAAACGGGTCTTCACGCGCTCCTTGCTCCTTGGTCTCCAATTTCTTCAAGATAATTCTAACTATTCTTATTACATTAAACTATTTAATTTAAATAGAAACCTTGATCAACAGTCAAGGGGAAGTATATAGGAGGGAGATAGAATTTTACATCAAGAAAAAAAATTTAGAGAAGACGAGGTACGCAGACCCCATTTAATAAAACCCATTCATTCAAGCATTCAACTAAAATAAAATCCAATCACATTGGTCAAATAGTCCATAATCAATCCCCATTTATTTTCATACATATCACCATATATATCAATAAATAAATATTCATCTCATGAATTAAAACATTCCATATATATATGAGTATCATTTAATGGGCAATTTTAAATTGCATGAAATCCAATTTCAAGATTAAAATAAACTCTTTATTTTAATTATAAAATTATTTAGAATATAATATATAAATATATCATATTTATTTATTTTTTTAAAAGATGTCACCTTCTTTTATTAAAAGAGTCCTGCAGGTTTATTAAAAAAAAATCATTTCCTGATGGGTCACCTTCTTTTTGGAGTAAGAAAGAGACAACACCTTTTCTTTGCAGAATTCAAGATTAGCACCCAAAAAAAAAAAATTGTGATCCGTCCCAAAAAAAAAGTCAATTTTTTTTTCTTAAAAAAAATAATTTTATACAATAAAATTATGCCCAATAAATTATTTTAAATACATACCCATATGTATATGAAATCAAAAATAAATTAATAATTGCATAAAGATTTGGCTCTGATGCCACTGTTGGGTTTGTACGAAATCGTGACGCAATCAAATTGCAAAAATTAGCAGAAGCATGGTATATCAGAGTTTAAAAAAATTTCTACAAAACCATTACCCGGATCATCCTTTATGCAAATTATTAATTTAAAACGATAAATAAGAATTTATGGAATCATACCCTTGTAGAACGAAGCTTCCACAGGTACTAGTTCAACTCCTTGTTCTTCGTGATCTCCTTGAATTTCCGGGTTAGATTCCTTCCTTTGATCAACGTTAGCCACCCAAGTGTTTGGCCTCTAGAGGTGATCCACCAAGGAAGATGAATTATCAAGAAGGAGGGTGTTTGGCTTAGTTTTCTATTCTCTATAGAAAAGGAGTACTCTCCAACAATTGGAATTGCATCATCTAATATCTATTATAAGACTTCTCTTATATAGACATTGGTCAACCCTTCTAATCCTATTAGACATGGGATTTCTTTTAATTAATTAAACTCCTTTAATTAATTTAGGCTTCCCACCACATGGGAATAATTAATTAAATTTATTTAATTAATTTGTCTCCTAATCTTATTAGGAATAAATGAGAGTACTAATATTAAATTAATTACTAAACTCCTTTAGAAATTAAAATAATAATAATTATAATAATATTAATAAGACTCCTCTTATTAATTTATATTTAATATTTCCAAAATATTAAATAATAAACATTAAGCTATTTAATTTATTCTATCACCATAGATTAAATTAATTACACTTAATGCATTATTACGATTATGCCATTACCTTCTTAAATAATTATTCTTCCTTTTATGGTGTGACCCTTTAGGTTCTCCATATTAAACCGGTTGTGAATAAATCAATTAAAACAATTTTAATCTTATTTAAATAAATAAATTAAACTAATAATCTATTTAAATAAATAATATTTATTCTACAATAGGGATAAGCCTCCCTAGCGATCAACGACTTTCCAGATAATATAGATTTCAACATTAATCAAAAAAGAACCTGTGAGTAAATAGTTACCATACAATTCAATCCTTCCACCATACAATGTCCCAATTAAATATAAGACATGGATTTACTGTCAAGTCTTATTTTATTTAATTATATGTATTTCGATTAGAAAATGCACAACTCCAAATAATGCAAATTAAAAACTCCTTTCTAATTTCATTTTACATTGGCCAAGGATTCCTGGGTTGTCATTTAACGAATCACATAGGACATATCTCCTCTTTTACTAGAGGTGGTAGATTCTTTATTGATCATTCATTATCTCCATATGTAACTCATTATACCCAAGCATACCCTATATATGCCTTAAAAGGTCTTAAGGAATAAGTCAAAGTATAATTTGTTACATACAAGATACTATGATGATCTCAAGTCCAAGGATCACTTGTACTACTATCACATTAGGAATTCCTATTGACATGCGAGTAAAACTCCATTAGGTATTCCATAGCGAATCACGTTCAGTGAACTTATTCTCCAATAAGCACCTACATACTTGCTTTAGTGTCTCCACACAAATGATCATGAGATCAATCATCCTCATCCAATGAGCAAGCAACATATGTACCAATCTATCCGGATTTACTAATCCCCTTTTTTTAGTAATCCCACGATTGGGAACTATTTAAGTTTTAAAACTTTCTAAGAATTTAGATCTCATTAGCATGATCATCATCATGATTCTAAAAGCATTGCTTAAAACTATGGGTTATTTACATATTATAAAAACAGCAACATGTAGATAATTAAATGCCTTTAATAAATGAATATTTCATTAATAAATAAATAAGATTGTTTACAAAGTACGTGCTTTATCATCATACATGATTGGCTTGTATGCACACTACTATCACTAGCTTCATGAGTGTTTTACGTGTACAAGGTTTGTGTCTTATTAATATGGGACAAGGCATAAAAATCTCAGCATTTCCAATTTGTAAACAAACTAGTGTTAATACTTAGGTTATATACACACACATATTTAGACACTTAGGTCTTTAATTGAAATGTCACAATAATTCATATACTGTAGTAAGTGTAAATTGACACGTATAATCCATGTACATTTTGTTAATACCGGATATAATCTAATCAGATGTTAACACATTACACTGTCTCCTTTATTAAAACTAATTGTTTACAATATGTTCATGATATATTATACAATGTATACCCACATATTTATTGTCACACAAGTTATTAATCAAGTAGCTCACATGGTTTAATAAGCCTTACCATATAATAGTGTCATATTACACTTCACATAATACATAGTCAGCTAATATATGCTACACATTTAATTCGCATGCTTGCACATATAATTTCTCATCTTATAAATTGAATATTAATTAATAATATACACATATCCTACATCAATCAATATAGTTGTTAACCTCCATAACAATTTAATTAACCCTTATATGATTAATTAATACTTTGATATAAATCTTATTATATTTATAAACACGTTGCTCATTATTATTATGTTTCTTGCAATAATAATAATCACATATTATTAATCAATCCTCATTAGTATTTTATAACAGTTAATTAATATTCTTCGATTAACAATTAATATAGATTAATTGTTCGCTTAAATTAATATAATCATTCTTATATTACGTCACTGTGCCACACAAGGCAATCAACGAGTTTATCACAAACTCCACCAATTTCTCAATTATTATAATTATTCAATTATATATAATTGAATTAATTCATCTCATAACACAAAATCATTTATATTCAAATAAATTCTCATTTCCATTAATATATTTATTTAATAATATATGGAAATTCTCGGGTATTACAATTGAGGCCTCCAAAATTTTTGGGGATCATGTATGTAGTTATTTATTACATATGCTAATAAATAATAGTTATGATATTATAAGACTAGTTGATAGTATTGTGAGTCTATAATAATGATTGTGAATAATTGTTGAAAGATTATAAAATGTGTAAATAATTAATGAATAAAAGGTGTTGATAAAAGATAAGTATGATATGTAGATGTTTGTTCAATTATTTTCTTTTTACAAAAGTAAGTTTGACAGAACTTGCCGTCACTCTACTTTTCCTAAAGTAGTATGGACCACAACTCTATTATTAATATAATTTTTGTTAAAATGTGTACAAATTAGTTTAATTTTCTCTGTGGGACCATAAATTTCACTATTAGTATTTTTATATAGCTCATTTGGTTATTTTATCAAAGTATGTATGCTAGTTGTCTCCTCAATTTTCAGTATAAATAGGTTGCTCGGTTGAGCAATTGAACACACACTATGAATACACCAAAAATATAAAAATGTTTTACTATAATATTGTGAGTATTTCTTTTGAGTGTAAGGTTACTCCAAGTGTTGATAAGGAGTGCAAGCATTATTCAAGTTGATCAATTTCATAGAAAGAAGAATCTAGTCACATGTTAAGGTAAATGGATATCACTTTCTTTCATACTCCAAAATATAAACTTACTATGATAAGTTTTGCTTCTATAATTCCTGAAATGATTAGAAATACCTTAGAGGTTTGCACTTCATCTAGTATCATTTCATTTACCTGAATTTTAATTTATTAAGTATTAATCGCTATCTTTGAAATATAAATCTTGAATATCATTCTTGAATTTGAATCCATGTTTTGGTCATCATGTTGACAATTTAGACATTCTTAAACTCTAGATAAATTAAATTATAAATCTTTAAAAGTTTATTCTTGATCTTATTATTCTTATTATTTCTATTCATCCTTTATATCATTGTCATCATCCTCAGACTTAAATTTGTGTTAGAAAGTTATATTTGGCACGTAGTGCAAAGATGAACTGTTGATTGGTATGATTATGACCAGAAATTGTTTATTGGTATAATCATGACCACTGGTGTTACAGTTGTATGTCTTTGGCATGTAGTGCAAAGATGGATTGTTGCTTGGTATGATCATAACCATCGGTTCTCTTCGGTCAGGGGTGCAAAGATGAAATGTTTATTGGTATGATCATGACTATTGGTATTATTATTGAATATCTTTGGCCCGTAGTGCAAAGATGAATTGACTGGCATGATTATGACTAAAGGCTGTGGACTAGTATGATCATGACCATTGGTGTTACAAATGAATATCTTTGGCCTGGGTGCAAAGATGAATGTATTAGCATGATTATGAACAGGAACTGTGAATTGGTATAACCATGATCTTTAGTGTTTCAGGTAAAGACAGGTGCTGAAAGTTCTCTTTATCTTGGGTACAATGAAGAACTTTTGATTGGTGTTACAGGAATAAAATATTGATGATGAACTTTTAATTTGGAGAAGATAGTAGACATTATATTCTACTTGACTCTTCTAATGGATTTTTGATTCCGCTGCAATTATGGTTGAAAACTTTTATCATCTACTATTTGTTCTAAATATCTGATTTATTATTGATGAAGGCTATTGATAATTTAATTATCTTAAGTCATGATATTCTTTACTGGAATATTTGTGCTCACCCTTTTGCTTCACAATTCTTTTCAGGTAGTAAGAGTGTAGCTGGGTCGAGCGAAAATAACAGAGGAATAGAGTAATGGTCCGAGACTGTTGAAGTTTCTCAATATATTATAAAACAGTGTGGTAATGATTGTATTGAGGACTTAAAATGTGCGTGTCCTATTTTATACGGCATTTAATAATTTATTTTGGTAAACTAAATAGGGTGATGCGAACCTAAATTTGGAAGCGTAAAAAATGCACCACATTAGAATGAGGAGGATAGAAATCTTCTCGTGTATCTTTGAGGACTTGAAATATTTGTTGTTGTATTTTATATGGCATTGTAATAATCTGGGTGTGAATATTGTCGTACTATACACAGTACAATAATAGTATTGAACAATCACAGTATGTGTGCTTTCGTATTTTGCACAACAGTTTAATAGTTGTAAATAGGAAAATTGGTATTTGTAGTGTGCATTCTAACGACTCAGAACAAGTTGCGTGGACCTATTTTGGGGGCGTCACATTTATCCCCAAAATATAGGATGATTCACCCAAGTCCTTCATGGAGAAGTGTTTAGATAACTAGTCTTTGATCGACTGTAGCATATAAATATCATTCCCTATCATTAGTATATCGTCAACATATAATACTAGGAATGAAACAGTGCTCCCACTAACCTTTTTGTACACACATGGTTCATCTTCATTTTTGATAAAATCAAAATGTTTAATTGTCTCATCAAAACGGATGTTCCACCTACGAGAAGCTTGCTTCAATCCATAAATGGATCGTTATAGCTTACAGACTTGATTTGTTCCAACTATTGAAACAAACCCTCTGGCTGTGTCATATACACATCCTCCTCAAGTTTCTTATTGAGGAAGGCCGTTTTCACGTCTATCTGCCAGATTTTATAGTTATAATAAGCTACAATAGCAAGTAAAACTTGAATGGACTTGAGCATAGCTAATTGTGAGAAGGTTTCATCATAGTTAACTCCTTGTCTTTGTTTGAAACCTTTTGCAACTAGTTGGGCCTTATAGGTCTCCACCTTGTCGTCCGTTCCAGTCTTTCTTTTAAAGGCCCATTTTCACCTAATAGGCTTCATACCTTCAGGTGATGAAACCAAAGTCCATACTTAGTTTTCATACATGGAGTCCATCTCGGATTTCATGGCTTTTAGCCATTTCTCTGAGTTACTCATAACATGTTCATAATTCAATGGATCATCATCATCTATGATGCGTACCTCATCGTCATCCTCTATGACGAATCCATACCTCTCAGGTATCTTTGGTACTCTTCCAGATTTACAGATAGGGTGTGGTGCAATAGGTTCTTCCACTTGGTCAGGTACCTGACTTTGATCCGTAGTATTTTGTGGTTCTTGAACTTCTACAAGATATATCTTACTCCCAATTACCCCTTCAAATATAAACTCCTTTTCCAAAAAAATAACATATTTCACAACAAACATCTTTTGATCAGTAGGATGATAGAAATAATACCCTGCAGATTCTTTAGGTTATCCCACGAATCTACACTTGTCGGATATAGTCTGTAGCTAATCATTTTCAAACTTTTTGACATAAGCTGGACAACCCCAAGTCTTAACATACTTAAGATTTGGTTTCCTCCCTGTCCATACCTCATATGGGGTCTTTGGGACGAATTTGGCAGGTACCTTGTTAAGTAGGTGTGCAGCCGTTTTTAGGCAAACCCCATAATGACACTAGAAGGTCGGTAAAACATATAATGGAACGAATCATGTCCAACAATGTTCGATTTCTCCTTTCAGATACACTGTTCATTTGTGGCGTGGCTGGTGGAGCCCATTGTCAGATTATACCATTTTTTTGAGACTATTGAGAAACTCATCACTTAAGTATTCCCCTCCTCGATTTGGTTAAAGAATCTTAATACTTTTGCCAGTTTGTTTCTCTACTTCCTTTCTGAATTCTTTAAACCTTTCAAATGATTCAGATTTGTATTTAATTAAATACACATATCCAAATCTTGAATGATCATTAGCGAAAGTAATAAAATAAGAATACCCTCCTCGTGCATTCGTTATCATAGGTCCACATACGTCTGTGTACCAACACTAACAATTCTCTAACTTTTTCTCCTTTTTCACTAAAAGGAGATTTAGTCATCTTACACATGAGATATTCATAAGTTGGATATGATTCAGAATCAGATAGATCTAAGAGTTCATCCTTATGCAACTTAGATAATCTTGTTTCATTGATATGACCGAGTCTACAGTGCCACATAAATGTATAATTAACATAGTCTCTTTTTCTTTTTTTAGTCTGTTCAATTTGAAGTATATTTTCATGCAAGTCAAGTATGTAAAGTCCATTCAGCAATTTACCAATACCATATAAAACATTTTTATTATAAATAGAACAAATATTGTTCTTTATTATAATATCAAAACCGTCCATATTTAATACGAAAATTGAAATAATATTTTCTAATAAGTGATGGAACAAAATAACAATTATTTAAACTAATGGACTTGCCCATAGGCAGTGCTTAAAAATAAGTCCCTACAACTAATGTAGCAACATTTGCTCCATTTCCCACTCATAGGACAACCTCATCCTTGTTCAACTTTCTACTTCTGCTTAGTCCCTGCATAGTATTATATATGTGAGAACCATAGCTGGTAATCCAATACCCAAGTAGAAATTTGACTTTTAGAAAAATTAATTTCAATTATAAAAAAACCTTGATCGGAAGTCGAAGATTCTGCAAGCTTCTTCTACTTTTGTTCCGCTAGAAACATCTCTCAGTCCCTCTTCCAGTGACCTGACTTGTTGCAATGGAAGCATATTCCTTTGCTAGTTGGATCAGGTTTCTTATTATCCTTTGCTTTCACCTTGCCGTAAGCCTTCTTGTTTTTCTTCTTTTTAGAACATACCTTAGGTCTCTTCCTTTTCTTGAAAGAATCATCCACCATTAAGACTTTGTCCTTCTTAGATGGAAAATGACCTTTAATAGTTTTCAACATGTTAAGTAATTCGGGAAAGCTCATATCCAACTTATTCATTTGAAAATTCACAACAAATTGTGAGAAGGTATCTGGGAGTTACTTTAGATCAAATCTTGACTTATCTCCCCATTCGTGATGAACCCTAACTATTCAAGTTGTCTAATCAAATCGATCATCTTAAGTACATGAGTTTCAATGGTAGTGCTCTTAGTCATACGAGATCCGAAGAGCTTATTAGGTATCTGATATCTAGCAGTCATACTTTGCTCACCATACAACTCTATGATGTGAAGCAATATAGCAGGAGTATCTATAATTTCATGTTGACGCAGAAGCTCGTTACTCATGAATGCAAGCATAATACATTGAGCCACAGATGCATCATCTTGCCACTTTTTAAGAGTACCAATCACTTCGTCAGAGGCTGAGTCTACAACATTTGTAGGGACAGGCGGATTTAGGACATAAGAAAGCTTTTCAGTAATAAGAACAATTCTCATATTATTTAACCAGTCCGTGTAATTCGGTCCGGTCAGTTTGTTAGCATCAAGTATGCTAAAAAGTGATATAGAGTGTGATATTTTCAAATTCTGCATGTGAAAAAGACAACATTTTAGCAAAACTTTCATTTAATTAATTAATTCACCGAAATAAATTAGGTCTTATTTTAAATTGGTATCTCCCACTATTTTCTCTAAACTATATTACCCTAACTTATATAGTTCGACAAAATCTAATTAAATATTTGCTAGTGAGAATAAGGATCATATTTTAAATGTATATAGCCTTATGCGACAGAACAAACTATATATAAATAAATAGGTAGACAACTCTTTTCAATTACATCAGCATGTAACTACTTGTATTTTGCCTCTTAGATTATTACGATCAAGTGCGACATATCCGAATCATAATTATCTAAGTTAAGTCCAACCTAGCACTTCCATATATTTAAAGAGAAAAACATTATCCTTGCGCGACACAACAAAACAACATTGTTCAATTCCTTTATAAGCATCAAATATAATAAAACAATATCTCAAAAAATTAAAATAAGCCTTGTGCGACACAACAAACTTATAATGATTAACTGATACTCTATCTTTTTATCATGCTAGAAGGGGACGTTCGATATTCCAAATATCTTTGAACATTTAAGACTTAATATAATTTCTTTGAGGGGTTTGTTATTATTTGTCTCATCTTATTTAATGCACATGCACGTATATATATAAAATACACGTCATATTAATTGGCATGCAAAACATGTTGCATAATACATATATATATATATAAGCATGCACATATAGAATATTATGTCCTACTCGGATTGATTATGGACTTTTATTCTAGTTTGGTTCACTAGAGCCACCAAGTGAACCAAAAGGTCAAACCCTAGGATGCAAGAACTGAATTTAAATATAACTATTACATTTAAACTCGGACTCCATTACAAACGGGTCTTCACGTGCTTCTTGATCCTTGGTCTCCGAATATTCAACTAATTCTAACTAATCCTATTATATTAACTATTTATTTTAAATAGAGACTTTAATCAGCAGTCAAGGGGAAGTACATAGAAGGGAGATAGAAATTACATCAAGAAAAACTAGAATAAAATCCAATCACATTGGTCAATAGTCCATAATCAATCCCAATTATTATCATACATATCCACTTATGTATCAATAAATAGCATCCATCTCATGAATAATAAATTCATTCCATATATGCATCGATATCATTTAATGGGAAAAAGTTTGCTAAAATTTAGTTTTGAAACAAAATAAACTCTTTTATTTTAATCAAAAATCAAATCCAAATTAAATTCTTAAAATTTTAGCAATCTGAAATCATATTCCAAATAAAATAAACATTTTTGTTTTAAATTTTTATCAATTAAATAAAACATTTATTTCAATTGATGAAAATCAAAATTTTCAAAATCTGCAGAGTGGCGCGGCCGCACCCAGAATGAACTGGGACGCGGCATGGCCGCGCTGTGTAGCAGAAACAGAAAACTCGTTTTGCCCAAAAAATTCAATCCAATCTCACACCAATTCTTACATGGAATCAACAAAATCGACAATTAGCACAAATTTAGGCTTCGATATCACTGTTAGGTTTGTATATAGTGCGATTATGCAATCAAACCACATAAAAATAGTGAAAGCGTGATAAAACAAAATTTAAGATTTTTCATACAAACCATCATCATGATCATTTTAAACGAAGAAGAAGGAGAATCATATCCATACCCTTGTAGAACTGTGCTTCCTCAAGTATGTATTCAACTCCTAGTCCTTTGTGCTCTCCTTGAATTCACCGGGTTTGATTCCTTCATTTGATCAACGTTAGCCACCTAAACGTTTGACATCTAGAGGTGATCCACTAAGGAAGAACAAGTACTCAAGAAGATGGGTGTTTGGCAAAGTCCTATATTCTATCTCTATATAATTATGTGTATTCTCCCAACTCTTGAAATTGTTAGTGTAACCTAAATCATAATAAGACCCTCTTATTTATAGATATAGGCAACACTCCTAAACCATTTAGGAATAAGGTTTTATTTTAATTAATAAAACTCCTTTAATTAATTATTCTCTTAATCCTCTTATTAATTTATATTTAATATTTTTAAAATATTAAATAATAAATATTAGGTTATTTAATTTATTCTATCACCAAAGATTAAATTAAGTACGCTTAACTTATTATTACAATTATGTCATTTACTTCTTAAATAAATATTTTTCTTTTATGGTGTAACCCTTTAGGTTCTCTATATTAAACCGGTTGTGAATAAATCAATTAGAATAATTATAATCTTATTTAAATTAATAAATTACCTATTTAATTTATTTAAATAAATAATATGTATTCTACAATATAGGTAAGCCCCGTTAGCGAGCAACGACTTTCCAAATAATATAGATTTCAACATTAATCATAAAAGAACCTTTAAGTAAATAGTTACCGTACAATTCAATCCTTCAACCATAAAATGTCCCAATTAAATATAAGATATGAAATTACTATCAAGTCTTATTTTATTTAATTATATGTATTTCGATTCTCAAATGCAGAAATTCAAATAATATAAATTAAAAACTCCTTTCTAATTTCATTCTACCTTGGCCAAGGATTCATGGGTTATCATTTATCAAATCACATATGACATTCTCTCTTTGTACTAGAAGTGGTAGATTCTTTATTGATCATTCATTATCTCCATATATAACTTATTACACCCAAGCAAACCCATTCATATACCTTAAGGGTCTTAAGGGACATGTCAAAGTATAACTTATTATACACAAGACACTATGATGATCCCAAGTCTAAGGATCACTTGTACTACAATCACTACATGAATTCCTATTGACAGGTTAGTAAAAATCCATTAAGTATTCCTTAGCGAGTCACTTTCAGTGAACTTATTCTCCATTAAGCACCTACATATTTGCTTTGGTGTCTCCACACAAATGATTATGAGATCGATCATCCTCTTCCAATGAGCAAGCAACGTATGTACCAATCTATCCGGATTCACTAATCCCCTTTTTAGTAATCCAACGATTGGGAACAATTTTAGTTTTTAAACTATCTAAAAATTTAGATCTCATTAGCATGATCTCATCATGATTCTAAAAAAATTGCTTAAAACTATGTGTTTATCACATTTATAAAAATAACACCATGTAGATAATTAAATGTCTTTAAGTAAATAATATTTTTTATTAATAAATGAATAAGATTGTTACAAAGTATATGCTTTATCATCAAATATGATTGACTTGTATGCATACTACTTTCAGATCAGTCATATTCTGGAGAAGATCACTGTAAGACACTGAATAACATCTTAAAGTACTTAACAATAATTAAGGATGTGTTTATAATTTATGGTGGGTTTGAATTGAAACTAGAGGACTATATAAACTCAAGTTTTTCAGAATGAACATGACGACAATAAATCCACTTTAAGGAATGTGGTTACCATAACGATAGTGCAATGAGTTAGAAAGGTTCTAAACAGCAAAGAGTTGATGATTTAGTGATAAAGACAAAGTATATATAGCTGTAAATGAAGCTTCAAAGTTGATTGTTTGGATGAAAAATTAATTATAGAACTAGAAATAGTTCATAAGTCTCATCTGGGATCCAAACATATGTTGCAGCACTTTTATTTGATTAGAGAAATAATTAAAAGAGGAGTAGTCACCTTAGAAAGAGTGAACTATCAAGAATAATGTAGACAGTCAAAATTTTCCTTGCCCCAATACTAACCCGCTAGGAGGGTCCGGCCACCGACGCCGGTCCTTCAACCTAAATCTGATACCCAATATCGGTAATCAAGCTTTGACAGTCAATCGGACCATCAATCAAGTTTCGACAGTCAATCGGACCATCAATCAAGTTCTGACAGTCAATCGGACCAACAATCAAGCTCCTACAGTCAATCAGACCATCAATCAAGCTTTGATAGTCAATCGGACTATCAATCAAGTTCCGACAGTCAATCAGACCATCAATCAAGTTTCGACAGTCAATCAGACCAGCAATCAAGCTCCGATAGTCAATCGGACCATCAATCAAGTTTTGACAGTTAATCGGACCATCAATTAAGTTTCGACAGTCAATCAAACCATTAATCAAGCTCTGACAGTCAATCGGACCATCAATCAAGTTTCGACAGTCAATCGGACCATCAATCAAGTTCTGACAGTCAATCGGACCATCAATCAAGTTTCGACAGTCAATCGGACCATCAATCAAGTTCCGACAGTCAATCAGACAATCAATCAAGCTCCAACAGTCAATCGGACCATCAATCAAGTTCCGACAGTCAATTGGACCATCAATCATGCTCCAACAGTTAAATGGACCATCAATCAAGTTCCGACTGTCAATTGGACCGTCAATCAAGCTCCGACAGTCAAATAGATAGTCAATCAAGTTTTGACAGTCAATCGGACCATCAATCAAGTTTCAACGGTCAATCGGATCATCAAGCTCTACCCCGGTCTAAACCCATGAAGTCAATTCAACCCCGACAGCAACTTGGGAGGTACCAATCAACCCCGACCTCAATATCGGGTCTTAAAGTCAACCCTGGTCTCAATCCGAGAAGTCAAGGCAACCTCAACATCAACCGAGAACATGTCAAGCCATCTCCGGACTCAATCTGGGAAACACAGTTCATCCCCAACAGCAACCCGGGAAGTCAAACTCAACCACGGTCTCAACCACGGAAGTGCAGGTCATCCCCCGTCTTAACCCGGGACGTCAGGCCAACTTCAGACATCAACCTGAAGCATCATAACAACTCTAGAGCAAAACCTGGAATGACCACGTCAGCCTCAGAGATAACCCTGAGGTCAAAAGACTCGATTGGGATCCATGTCTTGGAATCAGCCCGGAAGTCAACTAGCTACCATGCCGACACTACAGGAAGCCTCGGGAGGGGTACAATGGTCATTTCAATAACTCTTAACCGACTTGGTCAAACTCAAGCCAAATTGATGCTGCCAAAGTCAGAATGAACCCTAACGACAATCCCGAGTGGCAACTACGGAAGACAGCTCAACGGACAAACTGCGGGGAATCGAAGACCTGGTTATGAACCCATCTTCCTGGACGCGAAAAATGTTTTTTCCCATGTCATTGCGACACTCTCGGCAAGAGCTTTTGGTAAAGGTATCGAACGCCTCAAACGGACGCTCCGATCAAAAGTTAGAAAGTTTTCGACCGGACATCGCATTACTCGGAGTGCACGTACTTTGAGATGACCAAGCCGGGCTTGTGGGCCCCACTTAGGGGAGCCACAGCTCTACTTGAGGCTGCCACAGGTAGACTGGAGGCTCCCTGGCCTATAAATAAACGTGCCCCCCATTCATTTAAAAAAAATTCAAAAACGCAGCAAAGCCCTGTAAGTTTAATTTTTTGACTTTTACACCTCTTCCAAACCCAAATATTTCCACTCCAACATGTAGATATACCCATATACTACCACATATCAAAAAACCACCGGTAGATTTGGAAGTTTAAAGCCTACGATTCGGCAAAAAGCCCGTAGTGCAGCCCATTGTAAGTATTTTTACGATCAGCAAGTCAATACTACTAATTTGCACTGCTTTACACTTGCACACAAAGTTTCATCTTCTAAGTATGCCCAGAACTTAGTTCCGTGGCCGTTTTCATCAAAAATTGATACATTTTTGTGCATAAACTCAGTTTTCAACATTTCTACAACTCGGATTAACGATCCGTCAGCTCCAGTAGCTTCAATGCACAAGCACCCACATTCTGGCAAATTCGCCGGACTGGGTTATCTTCTCAGTCCAGGTTTGGCCCTCTTTTGTATATATTTAACCGCAAATGTACTAAAATTTTAATTTTGTCAAGCCCAGATGTCAAATCCGAGATAGTTTACCACTTTTATAAATATTTACGCATATATAAGCGACATTCACCATCACTGGTACTCATATCAGTCCTGGTTGACTACATTTCTGTCAATATATATATATTTATATATTTTCAGTCGGCCTGGACTATTTTGTGGCCATTTTATTGCTTTTGCACACTTTCCCATACTGGGTGCTCTCCCTAGTGGGTGACTATTTTTTTATCAATTTCAATTCCAATACGGGCACCGGCGTGAAAACCCATCGCCCTTTTCACTGTTTTCTATATATATATTTCGTTTCTGTCACAGCCTGGATTATTTCTTGGCTATTTACAGTTATTTTATAAATATATATATTTCAATTCAAGTCCGGGCTTGCGAGTGAAAACCCATCGCCCTTTTTACAGCTTTTATATATATTTAACTATATATATTATTTTGCTCAATTTATTCAACTGTTGCATTTAATATTCATTTGTATATGAATCTGCATTGACATATCTACGGGCGAACTAGATTTATCCAAATCTCGCCACTTCTAGCTTTCAACGGTTCAAACAGGTCCTAACAGAACCTGGAAGCTATAATAGCTGAGATTTCTTTAAATCTAGTTATTTTTATAGTTTTAGCTGCAAAAGAAACCTCGCGTCCCTTAGATCGCTATCTAGTGGGAACGAGATGCGTTGGCCGTGCGAACCGAGATTTACTGAATGAATCCCTGGTTCTGACTATATTGGCATATTTATTTATTTATGTACAAGGTTGAACTGTGCAGGTTTTCTAGCTATTCCTATGTGAGCCTAGGAATCGTGGGATTCATGATCAAACTGATCAAAATATGATTCCCACGATGGACAAACTCTGATTTACAAATGTACCTGGCCAGTTTTTCTGTAAATGTACATACATAGACCTTAAAATGGTTATCCGGATTTAAGGTCTCAACATAGTGAAAATATGGATTGTCATGTCAGCGTCCCTCCGATGGTTTTCATACCTATGGTCGAGGATGCTTCGCAGCCCGACAAAATCACCACCTGCATGCAGCCTTAAGGCTATAAAGATAAAATTGAGAGTAGCGATATGCTTCAATTCCTATGTCAGCGTAAGGGTTTGATAAAACCAGCTTTCAAAAACATCATTGTCAATTCAGTTCAAAAGCTTTTGCAAATCAAATTAAATGATGCTTTTTTTGAAAAACAAATATTGATTTTCAAATCAAATCAAACCCTTCGTATATAGGCTCAACGAAGCCTATCAAAGCTTTCAATCAATCAAAAGGCCCAATTTCCAAACAACATTCACTCACACATTCCAGATTTAAGATAAATATTGAAAAGATTATGGTACTGTGTTTACACGGGAGTCGTGGGGTGCCTAACAACTTCCCCACACTTAACCAAGCCCCCGAACTCAAAACTCTGATTTCAAAGATCGAGTTTCGACAATGTCCAGCAAATTGGGCCTCTTTTCAAATAAAATTCGGTTGAGTTGGTACAACCATTTTCAGAACTACCAACTAGCGACTCTGTTTAAATCAAATTGTCGACATATACACCTATTAGCCTCTTTCCTAAAAAACCCTTCACAACCTATTTTGCAATAAAAAAGAATAAGGGTAGAGATTACTTAGGAAGATCGATTTGAGGAAAATTAGGTTATAAACCAACCCGTGGTATTTCTTAAATTTTCCAACGTCGACAGGTGGCGACTCTGCTAGGGATTGTAGAGGGCTTAGGCCGCTTTCAATCTTTTCAAACATTTCCTTTTCAAACTATAGAATGCATGAAACCCTGCGTCTCCACAGTCAATGGATGAGTGAATGCTGCGTCTTTCATTGAATGTATGAATGCTATTCCTTTACATTGAATGAATGAGAAGTAATGCTTTAGTGCTTCGCACCCATATTAGTGTTTCGCACAAATTATCATTTCATGCATAAGCGGTGAGGCCGATGTATGTGAATGTATGTTGTGAGTCCCTCCACCAGGAGGCTAACCCAGTCGGTGATAAGTAAGGACTCTGGGATGACTAAGTCTCCGGGGCTGCCTCCTTAAAATGCACCACCCAGATTCGCTCCAGTTCAACGATTGGATTAACTTCCCTTCTAGTAGATTGCGATGATCTGGGAACTTTCATACCGAAATAAAAACTGCGAGAGTAACCTAGGATAGGTCAGCTTCTGATCAACCGAATCTAACGGGATGCTTCTTCATGCCTTCCATTTTCAATTCCATGTCAAGTCTCCAATTACTGAGGAGCGCAATGTAAATGACAATAATAAAAGATTTACTTTCCTGTCAAATATCCTGTCATCCTGCCATCAAAATAACTAACCTCGATTTTGCAGGATAAACTTAAAAAACATACATCATAAATGCATCCAGTCATTACCTACCATAGGGAACTGACACGCATATATTTTGGTGTAGGTAGGGAAAAATTGGTCTTATCACCAGATCAAAGGCCAGAAAAGCACCCAGTCCATCTACGGACATGGCTTCAAGTGCTCCACCAAAATCCACCACTGTGTCTAGGGAAGAATTCGAAGGTTTGAAAAATTAGATAGCCTTCGAGAGCAAAGCAAGGCCTTCAAAGAGAAACAATCTGAAACTCATCCAGAACCAGGAGCATCTGGTAGTGGTGTTAGCGGTCAAGATGCAGAAAAGGCAAAAACCCAGATCCCTAGACCCCAGAACCAGGATACAATCAACAAAACTCCAGAAATCACCATCCTAAGTAAAGAACAGGAAGCTGGTGACATTCTCAAGAAAATGCAACAAATGGAAGAAACCCTCCGGTCCATCAAAGGAACTGGGGCATTTGGCAGTGTCAACTACTCAGATTTATGCATATTTCCCGGGGCTAGATATCCTGAAAAATTCCAAGTCCTTGATTTTGAGAAATATGACGGATTAGGGGATCCTTATATGCACCTGAAAGTTTTCATCGAAGAACTCGGATCCTATGCTGAGGACGAGAAACTTTGAATGCAGCTATTTTAGAAGAGTCTAACTGGAGAAGCCAGAGCCTAGTATGCCCGTCTGGACAACTCCAAAATCCACAGTTGGTAAGAATTGGCCCAGGCCTTCCTCAGCCAGTACAGTTTCCAATCTCAGCTAGCTCCAGATAAGTATCAAATTACCAAAATCAAGAAAAAGAACACTGAATCATTTAGAGAATATGCCCAGCGATGGAGACGGGTCGCAGCACAAGTCACACCTGCCATGACTGAATCTGAAATAGTCATGACTTTTATCGATATTCAATAAGCTCCTTATTATGAAAGGGTCCTAGCAGGCATAGAAAAACCTTTCTCTGAAATGATCAAACACAGCGAAATGGGACTCAAGTCCGAAAAAATAAAAGACCTAACGGCACTCGTAGCTGTTGCTGAGCATATCCAATCCAGAAATTATGGGAGTAATCCCCGGAGGGTCCACAAAAAGAAAGATGAAGAAGTTTCCTTAGTGTTACAAGGACAAAATTCAAGCAGTAATTCAAACAATACACCCATTCAAAGGAGGAACTATACCCCTTTCCAGGCTACAACACAGCCTTCAAATCCTTCATTCCAGAAAAATATGGAGGTCAGACGCAGAAGGACTTTCACCCCACTTGGGGATTCACTCGAGAACGTCTTCAAACTTCTGACAGCTCAGAAGAAGATTGGCCAACTCCTTCGGCCAACTAACAGTATTTCAAGGAATTTCGACCCTAGCAAGAAGTGTTCTTATCATTCCATATCACCGGGCCATGACACCCAAGATTGTTGGTCCCTCAAGCACAAAATCCAAGATTTGATTGATAGCGGGGAAATTGTGGTCACAAAGCCAGATCAACTGCATGTCCAAGATAACGCTCTCCTACAGAACAAGGAGGAGAGTGTCAACATGATCAACACTTCAAGTGGAGAAGGATCCAAATACCTCCGCTACGTTGAAGAATCAACTTAATCCAACAACATCGGCCCAATGAGTTGGGAAGCTTTGGAAAAATAATTCCTGATAGAGCAAGAAAAAAAGTCTATCAAGGAACAAATTAAGCAGTTGGCTGAACTGGTCGTCTACCAAAATCAACTCACCAGGAAGATGTTGAAACAAATCCATCAATCTATTGGCAGTCGCTCTCCTCCATCGGAAGTCAATTCAAATCAAGATCATAGCCAAATTTTTGAGCTTACACCCTAGACTGATAAGGGGATAGAAGAAGCAAGTGTCCAAGCAGGTAGGAAGTTCCTATTTCAAAGGAATTTCACCAGTTTGAAAAGGTCAATGGAAGAAATCCTGCAAATGATGATCAACGAGGGCATGGTTGAAGACTTGCTACATCCGCTGAACCCTCAATCAAGAAAATTCAAACCTGACCAAATATGTCAGTACCATTCCAACTATCCCAGCCATGATACAGAAGAATTCTAGGCACTTCGTAACCTAATTCAAGACCGGATTGAGAAAGGTGACCTAATCAGAGGAAATGAAATCCTCGACATGACAGATAAAGATAACCTTTGGATCCACGATGCATGGTATCAAGACACAGTGGCTATCATATCTTGTGATAAAGAATCAATCATCACACCCCTGATACTAACAGGTAGAGGGGTCCAAGACAATTAAAATCCTGTGAAGGTGGCTGCACCTCAGCCTCTAATTTTGCCCTTCAGGCCTCAATATCCAATCCTCAGTCTGAAGAATGTCCCATAGAACTACGGGGACATTGAAAGCTCTACTTCAAACAACATTTTCATCCTGTCAAAGGATAATCGATTGTACCTGCCTCAGCGGGTGATTAAACCAGTTACTAAAGCAAAAGAAAGGGTGGCTGAAGAAAAGATAAAAGAGTTCCTCATAAAGATGGGACACAATGAAATCAAGATAGTGCAAAGCTTGAAAGATGCACCCAAATAAATATCCATCCTGGACTTGGTCCTATCATCAGAGGATCACTGTAACATCCTAGTGAAGGTACTAGAAGAACCCCATCTGCCACACACGGTAGACACAGAGAAATTCCATCACGTGATAGAACATATTTTCAACAACAATTTAATTTCCTTCACAGACGATGATATCCCGACTGAGGGGAGGGGTCATCACAAGTCCCTGCATATAGCCGTTATATCCTCAGGATACGTGATCGGAGGAGTGCTTATTGATGGAGGATCTTCCCTCAACATTTGTCTATACGACACGTTGGAAAGAATGAAGATCAATCCAAATCGGATCAAAGCCCGTCATATGGTTATCCGGGCTTTCAACGGATCTCACCGCTAGGCTATGGGGGAAATCGAGCTTCCTCTAGAAATTGGTCCACACACCTTCTACGTATCTTTCCAGGTGCTCAACATAGCAGCGGATACAACTTGTTGTTGGGTAGGCCATGTATCCATATGGCCGGGGTTGTTCCATCCACCGTCCATCAGCAACTCAAGTACATTATCAACGGCAGCCTCATCTCAGTGAATGCTGAACCGGAATACCCTACCCACATTGGGGCACCAGCCCTGAAGCCTAAAATTTCCACTGAAGTAATGATAGTGGGCCAAGAATTGGTAGCTATGGTTTTTAGCCTGGAGAAAGGTTAGGAAAGAACAAGCACGAAATTAAGATGCCAATTCAAATCCCAAGTCAGATGGGAAGAGCAGGATTGGGATACTTATCCGGATCAAACAACAGGAATCTACACAAACATCCCAAGGCTCATGCCTCCACATTTATGCTCCCAGACCTCACGAGTGCCGGATGGCTAAAACGTAAGAGGAAAATCCCGACTGCGGCATCAGCCATACTATTTCCTCCGGTCATACCTGTGCATAAAAGGAAAGCCTTCAAACCCGAGGAAGATAGCAAAAAGGGAAAAAAAAAGATCCTGTACGAAGGACGAGACCCGTTTGCTAACATAAAAGTCATTATCAACTACGAAGGGATGAATGATGAACTCCCAGATAGTGATGATGAAGATCGTGCTCACTTTCCTCGCAGCAAACAGAGGAACAATCCCCAGAAAAGCCTCGGACATATCCTAAAGGATGTCTTAGTTGTCATTCAAGACGAGATAAACGAACACACTTCCAGCATTCTCCCTATCCATGAGGGTCTAACCCTGGATAATTGGAGCAGTGTCCCTTAACTCAGTCAAAAAGGGTAAAGGGGCAGACAGTCAATCTGCCCTTAATCATGCTTTCATTTACTACTTACTTTTGATTGCACAGCTGGAGCAGTCACTTTTATCATGCTTTACAAATGCTATGTGTATTTAAGTAGTTGTACATATTAATGAAAGCATTTTTGTTTTTAGGACCCAAGCATTGGACATGTGTCTCTGCTGATGAGATGCCAACCTGTCAACATAACTTCAACCATGATGCAAGATTGAGCT
Organism: Panax stipuleanatus; assembly: GCA_020205555.1. Taxonomy (NCBI): domain Eukaryota; kingdom Viridiplantae; phylum Streptophyta; class Magnoliopsida; order Apiales; family Araliaceae; genus Panax; species Panax stipuleanatus. The sequence goes on from CM035119.1 coordinate 92,472,970, forward strand.
TCGACTTAATGGATCTTGATCAAGAGGAGGAAGATAACTATGCGGTGCCAGAGGAGATCTATGAATGGGTCAAAGACAAACCTAAACCAAACCTCAACCAAACCTCCACCATCAACATAGGAACCTTTAAAACCATCAAAGAAATCCAAATAGGTTTAGACCTCACCTCAGATCAAAAAGTAGACCTGATTGAACTCCTATCATAGTACCAGGATGTGTTCGCATGGTCGCATTAAGACATGATCGGTCTATCCATAGACAGTGTCATCCATTGGATGCCCATCAAAGAAGGGTTCAAACCAGTCAAACAAAAGCTCAGACGATTGAAACCTGAGTGGAGTCTCAAAGTCAAAGAAGAAATTATTAAGCAATTCAAAGCCGGGATCATCATGGTATCAAGATATCCCGAATGGCTATCAAACATAGTCCCCGTGCCTAAACCAGGAGGGAAGGTACGAGTCTGTGTGGATTATCGGGATCTAAACAAAGCCTGCCTCAAGGACAATTTCTCAATAACTTTTATCCACATCCTAATTAACAATACTACGCAGTACGACGTGTATTCCTTCGTAGACTGCTTTGCTGGTTACCATCAAATCATGGTTGCTGAAGAAGACCGGGAAAAAATATCTTTTATCACTCCCTGGGGAACTTTTTGCTAACAACGACTGTCCTTCGGCCTCATTAATGCTGGAGCAACGTATCAGCAAGCCATGATGGCTCTCTTTCATGATATGATGCACAAAGAAATAGAAGTCTATGTTGACGACATCATCATCAAGTCCCAGAGGGAGGATGATCACATAGACCATCTCAGGAAGCTGTTCAACAGGTTGCGTAAGTACAACCTCAAGCTAAATCCCACCAAATGCGGTTTTGGCGTCAAGGCAGGCAAAGTGCTAGGATTCCTGGTGAGAAATCGGGGCATTGAGTTAGACCCTGCCAAGATCAAAGCTATTTCTGAAATGTCCGTGTGTCGTACAGAGAAGGAGATATGAGGATTCCTAGGAAGGATCAACTTCATAAGTCGATTCATTTCACAACTCACAGCAACCTATGAGCCCATCTTCAAGCTGTTAAGGAAGAATTCCTCCATCAAATGAAATGAGTATTGTCAACAAGCCTTCCTTGCCATCAAAAAGCAGCTTGACGAAGCACCTATTTTGGTACCTCCAAGGGATGGAGTCCCCTTATTCATTTACCTGTAAGAACTCGAATTTTTAGATATTATTAAATAAGGATTTAATAAATAAAATTCTTAAACCGTGAGATGGGTTCGAATAAAAATATATATATGTGATATGAGGTATGTGGTATTATATTACATAGGGTAATATGGACTATGTAATATGTGTTTTTTGTGATTTATGAATATATTATTAATATATATTTGTTACTTATCGTAGAGACGATCCAGTTGAGATAAAGGAGGTGGATAAATTCCTATCGATATTAAATAATTTATAGAATTATTTTATAGTAAGTTGGTGATATTAAATATCCTTAATGTATAAATTACCATATTCTTGTGTATGTGTATTAATAACTAGTATGTTTATAATATAAGTTATTAATAGCACTTAGGCTATCTGTGAATAGGTTTGGATAGTGAAGCATGAGTTAGTTAAGGAATTAACTAATAAGAATAAATATTAGTTAATATAAGTTGTGAGTTATATTATGGAATAATATAATGAGAGTATTGAACCTTAATTAACTATGATGATATATTACAGTGTTTAATTTACTTAAGTAAAGGAGTGAATTAATATGTGTGTTGAATATGTAATTATAGTTGGTACTTTTATATATATTACTTAGAATAGTAATATGTGAGAAAGTCTAATGTACGAATAACGTTAAATATATATATATATATATATATATATACGTCATTAAAGGGAGATGGAAATCATTATATCTTTAAATGTATATTAAAAGAAATTATTTTGGGGAACAATTTATAGAAAAGAAAGAGAAATAGTTATTATATATTTCTAATAAAGGATATTAAAATAATTTCTAATATTGAATTATTTTAATAAAAGGAGGAAATGTTATTTTTGAATAATAATATTACCTTATATGTTTTTGTATGAAGTGTGTTTGGTTAATATAGTAAATATATTAAAACGTATTTGCTATATGTAATTAAATTGATGGAAACGATTTATTATAATAGAAAATAAACTTATTATCTATTTTCTATATATAATATATGTACATGTGTCGTACATATAGTTATTTGATATTATATTAAGAATAATATCATGAGACAATAAGTAAACTATTTTCTAATAACGAATGTGCTTATTTGGAGAAAACACAATATTTTATGATATGACTAAATACATAATTTTAAATGTATTTTCAAGGGAGTTTAATTAATGAAATGAAACTAAGTTATTTGAATATATTAAATAACTTAAGTTATTATTTGATCGTGAATATTATTATTGGAATAATTAATAGAGTATATATTAATTATTATAAGCGTAAAGGTTATACTTATTATAAGTATAATTAATTGAAGTAATTTAACATTTTAATAGCTTGAGTTATTATATTTCCGTAAAGGTTATATATAATATTTGAATATTCGATTTGTAAAATATTTATATGTGGACCTTGGATTTAATAGTTCTAATTTAATTGAACAGGTTATAAGTAGTAATGTGTTGAGAAATGAGTAAGTGATGAGAATAATGATAAGCTTAAGATTGAGCTTGTGAGAGATGCCTTGTGTGGCACAATAATAGATTCAGTAATGAATTGACTAATTTAATGATGGAGGAATTATTAATTAAACAATTAATCTAAATTAATTGTTAATTGTTATTATGATAGTATGTTAAATTATTATGGCTAGTGATAGTATAATAATAAGGAAATCGATTATAAGTATAATCGGATTTGTGATGAGATAAATTGTCTTATAATATTAATTATTGTTATGAACAATATACTATTATCAAGTAATTATTTGATAATATGATAATTAATGAGTAAATGATTTATAAATATAAAAAGATTTATATTTATTTAACGTGATAATAAATCATATAAAGTGTTAATCAATTAGCGTGGGAATTATAATTCCATGGATTAATGAGAAATGGATTAATTAATATTATTATTAATTAATTGATAAGATAAGTAATTTATTAATTTCTATGTGCAACCATGCGATATTAAAGTATAACGTATGATCGTTAACTATATGTTATGCGAAGTATAAAATGCAATGCGACTATGTTATATATGAATATAAACTATATAGTAAAGTTATTGAGTTGTAATAGGTACATGAAATGTGGGTGTGACAATGTATATATTAATTATACAATAAAATAATATATCATAGATATATTGTAAACAATTATTGAATTAATGAAATTTAATAATAAAGGAGACAATACACTGTGATGATACCCGATAGAATTATATCCGGTAGAATGAAATGTACACGAATTTATATGTGCAAGTTAAAATTTACTGCACGATAGTATTATTGGGACTACATTGTGACACATTAATTTATAACTTATGTTATATAAAAGGGAATGTGTATAACTTAAATATATATGGAATAAATATATATAGCCTAAGTATATACTATATGTATACATATATAACATTAGTATGTGGGAAAACAAGTTGCTGATTTCTCTCCTTGTCCCTAATTGAGTGACCCAATTCCTTCTCACGTGTATAACTCATGAAGCCTAAGCCTATTTCTATCAAACTCAGCAACATTAGCTTCATAGTAATAATGATAAGGGAGTGGGGATCATGATGGATTTCAACAACTACTCCAACTACTCTCTATGAACCAATGTGCTCTTCTCATTTCTGTTGGTTTGAATTGGTGGAGAAAACCATTGTCTGTGTAAAAGAGTTTCTATAAATAGAACACTTCTCCTTCTCATTTCATTTGCTGGAAGTTTTCTGTTAACCAAGAATTTAGAGGGAGTATATCACTTTGGTAAAAATCTGAGAATTAAGGGAAATTGTAGCAGCAAGCTTAGCAAGCCACCTTAACAGAGGTATAATACCTATTGTTGTCCTTCAGGCTCTTCATTTCTTATTCTCTGTAAAATTCCCATTCATGCTCTACATTGTCAACTTCTTGATTATGCTATCTAGATGTTAATTGAATTATGGAGTATGTCTGTTAAGTATTAGTCGAGTTAGTAGGCATGTTAGAACTGTTTTATGGCTGGAACATGAACGAAGTTCGTAATTAATTTGTGAGTTGGGTTGCAGTCTGCCGAGCAGAAAGCTGCTCTGTCTCTGGCCGGCCAACTGCGCAGCTGCGCCAGTTTTGTACTGGCTAGAGGCGCAGCTGCGCCGGTACCAGACGATTTGTTGGCCAAGGCCCTGCGCAGCTGCGCCAGTTTTGAACTGGGGAGCTGCGCAGCTGCGCCGGTTCCAGATTCTGGAATTTCGTTTTCTGTTGCAGGTTCTGTTATGTACTAGCTTATGGCATGTTATTAGGCAAGTATAGGAACATGATTAAAATACATACATGAGTGCAATAACGTAGTGTGAACAAGTATAACTATGTGAGTACACTCAATTGAAGAAAGGATTTAAAGTTTACAAAATGAACTTAGAATTTTTTAAAGTAAACTTGTCGTGAGCATATATGTTCCATTGTATATTCTGAGTTTTGTGAGCATGACCGTATGGTTTTTATTGACATAAAATGTATGTTCAAGGTGTTGAACACACTAGCATACGTGATCGATAAATTCAAGTGATTTCAAAGGTGAAACTTAAGGACTTTTTGAAGTGAACTTGACTAAGATTTAGGTCTTGTAATTTCTGACCGTTTGAATACATTTATGTGGTTTAGCTAAGTGTTCAAGAGAAAGTGAGTTATGATTTCAAGACACTTTGGTTATACTAAATGACCTTTGTGGACTTCGTGTACTTTTCAATAAAAATTTAGAGTTTGAAGACTAATATCATCAAACACCGTGCGAGTTACGTTCTAAGCATGCAAGCATGAAGATTAGGAGTCCATTATGCCTATAGACATATTGACATGAACATCATTTGTTTATACATGGATTTTTGCATATGCACGCTTATTCATAGAAAATGAATTTCTAAAGCATAGACTATGTGATTAAAGTGTACGTGAGTAGTATACGCACGAGCATGCTTACTACATATTGTTAAGCCTCTTTATGTAGTAATATGACATTAGTGGTTTACCCTTGAGGCATGAACTTAATTTACTTAAGGTATATGAAAGTCCGGCATGAATGCCATATGATTTTGACTTATAATGAGCATGCTAGGTTTTAAAACTTGAGTTAATGCCCTTATATACATGTATACATGATGAACATAGTAGCCTTGCATGACTAGTTAAGTATGACAAGGATTTTGAAAGGTGAAACCTAGAAAAGTTTGAATGTAATGGTTTCGATAAGGTTTGAGAAACATGAAAGCAATATAGATCATGTATCTATGAGCTTTAAATACGTGTCGAACACATAGCGAGTCGAGTAAAGGTGTATGAATGTTGATATTAAAAGTATACCTATACTAGCTATTATAGGAGTATGTTAAGAAAGTGAAACAAGGTTCTAAGAAACAAGTTAGACAACAATGTAACCTTTATTATTACATTGAGAATGTGTGGATGCATATAACTGATGAGTGTGATCTCTATGGTTAATATAACTGTGTAGGATTACACAAAGTGCAGAGATTCTTAAGTAGTTAAGTCGTAGTTATTAAACTACGAATCAGGCAAGTCTTTCAGTTCCTATTTGATATATGAATTCAATAACTGTTAGTTGAATTATATTATGCTGTGATAATGTGAACTTATATATGAACTGTATATGAGATATAAATGAGATTGAAAGTTGATCTTTGATGATATACTTGTTATGTGAAAAGTAACATGCGTAGTAAATATAAACTGTTTATAAATGCATGAACTGAGTATGATGTTATATGCTATGTGATGCATGAGGACTGTTAGAATTGCTGAGCTGTCGAGCTCACTCTTGCAAATAACCACTTTTGCAGGTTAAGGATTCACGGTAAAGATTTCGTGCTTCTTGATTGATAAAGATAGATAGTATCGCATTGAAGAATATTACTTAGATTATTGTCTGGACCATATTTAGATTCTAGATGATGTACTCGATAGTTGCTTACACTGTTTAATACTTGTTGTGTTGTAAGAATGTATTAATTAATACATAGAGGATATCGAGTTGAGTTGTAAATGTTTATACGATAACTCAGATAAGAAGGAATCATATTATATAGTTGATTCAAGATTGTAATTGGTATCAAAGTTATGGAATCAATAAAAAGATTTTTATTCAAAGGATATTGAAAAGTTTAAATTATTCCGCATTTTAGTAACATCGAACATGATGTAAAGATGAGATCTTGGATATAAATAGAATTTATATTCTAAATTATAATAAGTAAAGATGTATTCTTTTAGTAATGAATAAAAGATATAATAATTTGGCGATAATAGTATCGTGACTGCACCGAATCCGAGGTTTCGAAGGAACGTGGATTTGGGGGCGTCACAGGTTGGTATCAAAGCTGTAGGTTATAAACCTTAGGTAAGTGTACCTTAGACTATAACCTGAGAGAGTGAAAGATAAGATTAAAATATATACGTGAAGATTCAAAGAAGAATTTTGAAATATCTAGAGAATGAGAAACAGGAGTTTCCTAACTCCGGTAATGAAAATATTAAGACGATGTCTATAAGATGTATATGACGAAGATAGTGAGAATAAACTCGGATGGAGTTTAGTTGATAGTAGGGAAAGAACCCTAAGATAAATAGATGATCACGACGTGATCAGATTGAACTGTGAAATGATAGATAGTCTGTAATGACTAAGTATGTATAGCTTGATGCTATGAGAAAATGTACTATAAAAAGTACGAGAAGAACTCATGAGGAGTTGTATGTGATGAAACGTAGAAAGCTCGTAATGAGCAAGTGATAGAGTAAGATATGGTTAAGTGTTGGAATTCCATTGAGGACTCATGTGATGGCTTAGTTGTACAAACTTTTGTATGGGCAGAAGTTCCGTGCTTGCACTGTGTGCGTCACATTGATAATCGTTGGAATGTTAGTGTCGCGGTATCATTATACATATGACGAAAAGGTGATTCTTTTCTCATGTTTATTTTGATAGATAGAGATTTCTAAGATATAATTAGATAATATTAAGATTAGGAGCGAGTTCTTAAGACTCATGCCTATGACAAGTTCGTGACTCATAATCGTATGATGGGACCCCTCAGCGAATGGACGATTTTGGTCTGACTAGGATAAGTTCCTCAACCCATATGATTGTGGTAAGTTCCTGAACTTCCATGGTGTGGTAAGTTGGTGAACTGTACTGGGAATAGATATATTATATAAGAGTTTTGGAATAGTAAGCATTGATGGTTGTAAGAGATTGAAGTGATGGAGAAATTTGGATTTTTCTAAATCTTCTAGCTACGCTAGATTTTCAAAATTTATTGATTTCGTGCTAGTGTTTGCACTTCGGTTTTCTTGAGAAAAACATTGAGTCGGGTGACTGAACCAATGAGTTTTAAAAACAACACCGTTATTCGTATGTCTAAGCTATTTGTTTCGGCTAAGACAAAAATAATTTGAAAATCTTTCAAAATGTATTTTGACCATATGCATCATTTGATATGATGTAGAATGGTAAACGATGGAGTCATCAATGCAATCGAACCTAGTGTTGGTTGTGATCGAAAGATCGTCAGCCCACTATGGTATGTTGTAATATGACAAAGTCATAAAATGGCGGAATCCTCAACGTACTACTAATCTAGTATGGTATCATGACGTCATAAAAGAATTCCTAGTTTTCTTGTAAATTATAAAGAAGGTCAATTAAGTTGGCTAAATTATTTCGATTGATGTCCGAATTGTTGATGAGAGTCTAAGCTATTTGTTTTGGCTAGGCGACTGTTGGAAAGGGATTATAGAATTCAAGTATTCTTGTGTATGTATGCCAAACCAGATTGCTCTGGTGCGGATTTTGACGTTGAAAAGCTGAGGTGAACAACCCTATAAGGGGACATGTTTTCGGGGACGATGGTTCCGAACGTAACGCATATAGTCGTTACAAAACACTACGTTGCGGCCCAACATAGTGGTACAATAGGCTGGCCACCTAGAGTACGCGTGGAGGGTGTTTTCAGTCTTTGTGATTGATAAACACTCTGGTTTGCGGTGTGAAGAATTGTGTTGAAGCATTAGTAAACCTGGAGAAAAGTTCACGGTCTTGTGACCCCTCAGCATAAATTGGAATCTGAGTTATTCATACTACTTCTCGATTATTGAAAAAAAATCGTGGAAGATTCTTATTCTTCTAAAGGATGAATGTAGTAAATAGAATGTTCCTTAGAAAGGAGAAAGTGGTAGAATGAGATTGAGAAAGTTATAGTAATAAAACTTCTGAAAAGAGAATGAATAAAATTATTCAAGAGAATATGTAATAATCGGAATAACTCCGAGTAGAGGAAGTTTCGGTGATTCCGAGGACGGAATCCTTATAAGGGGGAGAGGATGTAAGAACCCGAATTTTTAGATATTATTAAATAAGGATTTAATAAATAAAATTCTTAAACCGAGAGATGGGTTCGAATAAAAATATATATATGTGATATGAGGTATGTGGTATTATATTACATAGGTAATATGGACTATGTAATATGTGTTTTTGTGATTTATGAATATATTATTAATATATATTTGTTACTTATCGTAGAGACGATCCAGTTGAGATAAAGGAGGTGGATAAATTCCTATCGATATTAAATAATTTATAGAATTATTTTATAGTAAGTTGGTGACATTAAATATCCTTAATGTATAAATCACCATATTCTTGTGTATGTGTATTAATAACTAGTATGTTTATAATATAAGTTATTAATAGCACTTAGGCTATCTGTGAATAGGTTTGGATAGTGAAGCATGAGTTAGTTAAGGAATTAACTAATAAGAATAAATATTAGTTAATATAAGTTGTGAGTTATATTATGGAATAATATAATAAGAGTATTGAACCTTAATTAACTATGATGATATAGTACAGTGTTTAATTTACTTAAGTAAAGGAGTGAATTAATATGTGTGTTGAATATGTAATTATAGTTGGTACTTTTATATATATTACTTAGAATAGTAATATGTGAGAAAGTCTAATGTACGAATAACGTTAAATATATATATATATATATATATATATGCGTTATTAAAGGGAGATGGAAATCATTATATCTTTAAATGTATATTTCAAGAAATTATTTTGGGGAACAATTTATAGAAAAGAAAGAGAAATAGCTATTATATATTTCTAATAAAGGATATTAAAATAATTTTTAATATTGAATTATTTTAATAAAAGGAGGAAATGTTATTTTTGAATAATAATATTACCTTATATGTTTTTGTATGAGGTGTGTTTGGTTAATATAGTAAATATATTAAAACGTATTTGCTATATGTAATTAAATTGATGGAAACGATTTATTATAATAGAAAATAAACTTATTATCTATTTTCTCTATATAATATATATACATGTGTCGTACATATAGTTATTTGATATTATATTAAGAATAATATCATGAAACAATAAGTAAACTATTTTCTAATAACGAATGTGCTTATTTGGAGAAAACACAATTTTATGATATGGCTAAATACATAATTTTAAATGTATTTTCAAGGGAGTTTAATTAATGAAATGAAACTAAGTTATTTTAATATATTAAATAACTTAAGTTATTATTTGATCGTGAGTATTATTATTGGAATAATTAATAGAGTATATATTAATTATTATAAGCGTAAAGGTTATACTTATTATAAGTATAATTAATTGAAGTAATTTAACATTTTAATAGCTTGAGTTATTATATTTCCGTAAAGGTTATATATAATATTTGAATATTCGATTTGTAAAATATTTATATGTGGACCTTGGATTTAATAGTTCTAATTTAATTGAACAGGTTATAAGTAGTAATGTGTTGAGAAATGAGTAGGTGATGAGAATAATGATAAGCTTAAGATTGAGCTTGTGAGAGATGCCTTGTGTGGCACAATAATAGATTCAGTAATGAATTGACTAATTTAATGATGGAGGAATTATTAATTAAACAATTAATCTAAATTAATTGTTAATTGTTATTATGATAGTATGTTAAATTATTATGGCTAGTGATAGTATAATAATAAGGAAATCGATTATAAGTATAATCGGATTTGTGATGAGATAAATTGTCTTATAATATTAATTATTGTTATGAACAATATACTATTATCAAGTAATTATTTGATAATATGATGATTAATGAGTAAATGATTTATAAATATAAAAAGATTTATATTTATTTAACGTGATAATAAATCATATAAAGTGTTAATCAATTAGCGTGGGAATTATAATTCCATGGATTAATGAGAAATGGATTAATTAATATTATTATTAATTAATTGATAAGATAAGTAATTTATTAATTTCTATGTGCAACCATGCGATATTAAAGTATAACGTATGATAGTTAACTATATGTTATGCGAAGTATAAAGTGCAATGCGACTATGTTATATATGAATATAAACTATATAGTAAAGTTATTGAGTTGTAATAGGTACATGAAATGTGGGTGTGACAATGTATATATTAAGTATACAATAAAATAATATATCATAGATATATTGTAAACAATTATTGAATTAATGAAATTTAATAATAAAGGAGACAATACACTATGATGATACCCGATAGAATTATATCCGGTAGAATGAAATATACACAAATTTATATGTGCAAGTTAAAATTTACTACACGATAGTATTATTGGGACTATATTGTGACACATTAATTTATAACTTATGTTATATAAAAGGGAATGTGTATAACTTAAATATATATGGAATAAATATATATAGCCTAAGTATATACTATATGTATACATATATAACATTAGTATGTGGGAAAACAAGTTGCTGATTTCTCTCCTTGTCCCTAATTGAGTGACCCAATTCCTTCTCACGTGTATAACTCATGAAGCCTAAGCCTATTTCTATCAAACTCAGCAACATTAGCTTCATAGTAATAATGATAAGGGAGTGGGGATCATGATGGATTTCAACAACTACTCCAACTACTCTCTATGAACCAATGTGCTCTTCTCATTTCTGTTGGTTTGAATTGGTGGAGAAAACCATTGTCTGTGTAAAAGAGTTTCTATAAATAGAACACTTCTCCTTCTCATTTCATTTGCTGGAAGTTTTCTGTTAACCAAGAATTTAGAGGGAGTATATCACTTTGGTAAAAATCTGAGAATTAAGGGAAATTGTAGCAGCAAGCTTAGCAAGCCACCTTAACAGAGGTATAATACCTATTGTTGTCCTTCATGCTCTTCATTTCTTATTCTCTGTAAAATTCCCATTCATGCTCTACATTGTCAACTTCTTGATTATGCTATCTAGATGTTAATTGAATTATGGAGTATGTCTGTTAAGTATTAGTCGAGTTAGTAGGCATGTTAGAACTGTTTTATGGCTGGAACATGAACGAAGTTCGTAATTAATTTGTGAGTTGGGTTGCAGTCTGCCGAGCAGAAAGCTGCTCTGTCTCTGGCCGGCCAACTGCGCAGCTGCGCCAGTTTTGTACTGGCTAGAGGCGCAGCTGCGCCGGTACCAGACGATTTGTTGGCCAAGGCCCTGCGCAGCTGCGCCAGTTTTGAACTGGGGAGCTGCGCAGCTGCGCCGGTTCCAGATTCTGGAATTTCGTTTTCTGTTGCAGGTTCTGTTATGTACTAGCTTATGGCATGTTATTAGGCAAGTATAGGAACATGATTAAAATACATACATGAGTGCAATAACGTAGTGTGAACAAGTATAACTATGTGAGTACACTCAATTGAAGAAAGGATTTAAAGTTTACAAAATGAACTTAGAATTTTTTAAAGTAAACTTGTCGTGAGCATATATGTTCCATTGTATATTCTGAGTTTTGTGAGCATGACCGTATGGTTTTTATTGACATAAAATGTATGTTCAAGGTGTTGAACACACTAGCATACGTGATCGATAAATTCAAGTGATTTCAAAGGTGAAACTTAAGGACTTTTTGAAGTGAACTTGATTAAGATTTAGGTCTTGTAATTTCTGACCGTTTGAATACATTTATGTGGTTTAGCTAAGTGTTCAAGAGAAAGTGAGTTATGATTTCAAGACACTTTGGTTATACTAAATGACCTTTGTGGACTTCGTGTACTTTTCAATAAAAATTTAGAGTTTGAAGACTAATATCATCAAACACCGTGCGAGTTACGTTCTAAGCATGCAAGCATGAAGATTAGGAGTCCATTATGCCTATAGACATATTGACATGAACATCATTTGTTTATACATGGATTTTTGCATATGCACGCTTATTCATAGAAAATGAATTTCTAAAGCATAGACTATGTGATTAAAGTGTACGTGAGTAGTATACGCACGAGCATGCTTACTACATATTGTTAAGCCTCTTTATGTAGTAATATGACATTAGTGGTTTACCCTTGAGGCATGAACTTAATTTACTTAAGGTATATGAAAGTCCGGCATGAATGCCATATGATTTTGACTTATAATGAGCATGCTAGGTTTTAAAACTTGAGTTAATGCCCTTATATACATGTATACATGATGAACATAGTAGCCTTGCATGACTAGTTAAGTATGACAAGGATTTTGAAAGGTGAAACCTAGAAAAGTTTGAATGTAATGGTTTCGATAAGGTTTGAGAAACATGAAAGCAATATAGATCATGTATCTATGAGCTTTAAATACGTGTCGAACACATAGCGAGTCGAGTAAAGGTGTATGAATGTTGATATTAAAAGTATACCTATACTAGCTATTATAGGAGTATGTTAAGAAAGTGAAACAAGGTTCTAAGAAACAAGTTAGACAACAATGTAACCTTTATTATTACATTGAGAATGTGTGGATGCATATAACTGATGAGTGTGATCTCTATGGTTAATATAACTGTGTAGGATTACACAAAGTGCAGAGATTCTTAAGTAGTTAAGTCGTAGTTATTAAACTACGAATCAGGCAAGTCTTTCAGTTCCTATTTGATATATGAATTCAATAACTGTTAGTTGAATTATATTATGCTGTGATAATGTGAACTTATATATGAACTGTATATGAGATATAAATGAGATTGAAAGTTGATCTTTGATGATATACTTGTTATGTGAAAAGTAACATGCGTAGTAAATATAAACTGTTTATAAATGCATGAACTGAGTATGATGTTATATGCTATGTGATGCATGAGGACTGTTAGAATTGCTGAGCTGTCGAGCTCACTCTTGCAAATAACCACTTTTGCAGGTTAAGGATTCACGGTAAAGATTTCGTGCTTCTTGATTGATAAAGATAGATAGTATCGCATTGAAGAATATTACTTAGATTATTGTCTGGACCATATTTAGATTCTAGATGATGTACTCGATAGTTGCTTACACTGTTTAATACTTGTTGTGTTGTAAGAATGTATTAATTAATACATAGAGGATATCGAGTTGAGTTGTAAATGTTTATACGATAACTCAGATAAGAAGGAATCATATTATATAGTTGATTCAAGATTGTAATTGGTATCAAAGTTATGGAATCAATAAAAAGATTTTTATTCAAAGGATATTGAAAAGTTTAAATTATTCCGCATTTTAGTAACATCGAACATGATGTAAAGATGAGATCTTGGATATAAATAGAATTTATATTCTAAATTATAATAAGTAAAGATGTATTCTTTTAGTAATGAATAAAAGATATAATAATTTGGCGATAATAGTATCGTGACTGCACCGAATCCGAGGTTTCGAAGGAACGTGGATTTGGGGGCGTCACAGGTTGGTATCAAAGCTGTAGGTTATAAACCTTAGGTAAGTGTACCTTAGACTATAACCTGAGAGAGTGAAAGATAAGATTAAAATATATACGTGAAGATTCAAAGAAGAATTTTGAAATATCTAGAGAATGAGAAACAGGAGTTTCCTAACTCCGGTAATGAAAATATTAAGACGATGTCTATAAGATGTATATGACGAAGATAGTGAGAATAAACTCGGATGGAGTTTAGTTGATAGTAGGGAAAGAACCCTAAGATAAATAGATGATCACGACGTGATCAGATTGAACTGTGAAATGATAGATAGTCTGTAATGACTAAGTATGTATAGCTTGATGCTATGAGAAAATGTACTATAAAAAGTACGAGAAGAACTCATGAGGAGTTGTATGTGATGAAACGTAGAAAGCTCGTAATGAGCAAGTGATAGAGTAAGATATGGTTAAGTGTTGGAATTCCATTGAGGACTCATGTGATGGCTTAGTTGTACAAACTTTTGTATGGGCAGAAGTTCCGTGCTTGCACTGTGTGCGTCACATTGATAATCGTTGGAATGTTAGTGTCGCGGTATCATTATACATATGACGAAAAGGTGATTCTTTTCTCATGTTTATTTTGATAGATAGAGATTTCTAAGATATAATTAGATAATATTAAGATTAGGAGCGAGTTCTTAAGACTCATGCCTATGACAAGTTCGTGACTCATAATCGTATGATGGGACCCCTCAGCGAATGGACGATTTTGGTCTGACTAGGATAAGTTCCTCAACCCATATGATTGTGGTAAGTTCCTGAACTTCCATGGTGTGGTAAGTTGGTGAACTGTACTGGGAATAGATATATTATATAAGAGTTTTGGAATAGTAAGCATTGATGGTTGTAAGAGATTGAAGTGATGGAGAAATTTGGATTTTTCTAAATCTTCTAGCTACGCTAGATTTTCAAAATTTATTGATTTCGTGCTAGTGTTTGCACTTCGGTTTTCTTGAGAAAAACATTGAGTCGGGTGACTGAACCAATGAGTTTTAAAAACAACACCGTTATTCGTATGTCTAAGCTATTTGTTTCGGCTAAGACAAAAATAATTTGAAAATCTTTCAAAATGTATTTTGACCATATGCATCATTTGATATGATGTAGAATGGTAAACGATGGAGTCATCAATGCAATCGAACCTAGTGTTGGTTGTGATCGAAAGATCGTCAGCCCACTATGGTATGTTGTAATATGACAAAGTCATAAAATGGCGGAATCCTCAACGTACTACTAATCTAGTATGGTATCATGACGTCATAAAAGAATTCCTAGTTTTCTTGTAAATTATAAAGAAGGTCAATTAAGTTGGCTAAATTATTTCGATTGATGTCCGAATTGTTGATGAGAGTCTAAGCTATTTGTTTTGGCTAGGCGACTGTTGGAAAGGGATTATAGAATTCAAGTATTCTTGTGTATGTATGCCAAACCAGATTGCTCTGGTGCGGATTTTGACGTTGAAAAGCTGAGGTGAACAACCCTATAAGGGGACATGTTTTCGGGGACGATGGTTCCGAACGTAACGCATATAGTCGTTACAAAACACTACGTTGCGGCCCAACATAGTGGTACAATAGGCTGGCCACCTAGAGTACGCGTGGAGGGTGTTTTCAGTCTTTGTGATTGATAAACACTCTGGTTTGCGGTGTGAAGAATTGTGTTGAAGCATTAGTAAACCTGGAGAAAAGTTCACGGTCTTGTGACCCCTCAGCATAAATTGGAATCTGAGTTATTCATACTACTTCTCGATTATTGAAAAAAAATCGTGGAAGATTCTTATTCTTCTAAAGGATGAATGTAGTAAATAGAATGTTCCTTAGAAAGGAGAAAGTGGTAGAATGAGATTGAGAAAGTTATAGTAATAAAACTTCTGAAAAGAGAATGAATAAAATTATTCAAGAGAATATGTAATAATCGGAATAACTCCGAGTAGAGGAAGTTTCGGTGATTCCGAGGACGGAATCCTTATAAGGGGGAGAGGATGTAAGAACCCGAATTTTTAGATATTATTAAATAAGGATTTAATAAATAAAATTCTTAAACCGAGAGATGGGTTCGAATAAAAATATATATATGTGATATGAGGTATGTGGTATTATATTACATAGGTAATATGGACTATGTAATATGTGTTTTTGTGATTTATGAATATATTATTAATATATATTTGTTACTTATCGTAGAGACGATCCAGTTGAGATAAAGGAGGTGGATAAATTCCTATCGATATTAAATAATTTATAGAATTATTTTATAGTAAGTTGGTGACATTAAATATCCTTAATGTATAAATCACCATATTCTTGTGTATGTGTATTAATAACTAGTATGTTTATAATATAAGTTATTAATAGCACTTAGGCTATCTGTGAATAGGTTTGGATAGTGAAGCATGAGTTAGTTAAGGAATTAACTAATAAGAATAAATATTAGTTAATATAAGTTGTGAGTTATATTATGGAATAATATAATAAGAGTATTGAACCTTAATTAACTATGATGATATAGTACAGTGTTTAATTTACTTAAGTAAAGGAGTGAATTAATATGTGTGTTGAATATGTAATTATAGTTGGTACTTTTATATATATTACTTAGAATAGTAATATGTGAGAAAGTCTAATGTACGAATAACGTTAAATATATATATATATATATATATATATGCGTTATTAAAGGGAGATGGAAATCATTATATCTTTAAATGTATATTTCAAGAAATTATTTTGGGGAACAATTTATAGAAAAGAAAGAGAAATAGCTATTATATATTTCTAATAAAGGATATTAAAATAATTTTTAATATTGAATTATTTTAATAAAAGGAGGAAATGTTATTTTTGAATAATAATATTACCTTATATGTTTTTGTATGAGGTGTGTTTGGTTAATATAGTAAATATATTAAAACGTATTTGCTATATGTAATTAAATTGATGGAAACGATTTATTATAATAGAAAATAAACTTATTATCTATTTTCTCTATATAATATATATACATGTGTCGTACATATAGTTATTTGATATTATATTAAGAATAATATCATGAAACAATAAGTAAACTATTTTCTAATAACGAATGTGCTTATTTGGAGAAAACACAATATTTTATGATATGGCTAAATACATAATTTTAAATGTATTTTCAAGGGAGTTTAATTAATGAAATGAAACTAAGTTATTTTAATATATTAAATAACTTAAGTTATTATTTGATCGTGAGTATTATTATTGGAATAATTAATAGAGTATATATTAATTATTATAAGCGTAAAGGTTATACTTATTATAAGTATAATTAATTGAAGTAATTTAACATTTTAATAGCTTGAGTTATTATATTTCCGTAAAGGTTATATATAATATTTGAATATTCGATTTGTAAAATATTTATATGTGGACCTTGGATTTAATAGTTCTAATTTAATTGAACAGGTTATAAGTAGTAATGTGTTGAGAAATGAGTAGGTGATGAGAATAATGATAAGCTTAAGATTGAGCTTGTGAGAGATGCCTTGTGTGGCACAATAATAGATTCAGTAATGAATTGACTAATTTAATGATGGAGGAATTATTAATTAAACAATTAATCTAAATTAATTGTTAATTGTTATTATGATAGTATGTTAAATTATTATGGCTAGTGATAGTATAATAATAAGGAAATCGATTATAAGTATAATCGGATTTGTGATGAGATAAATTGTCTTATAATATTAATTATTGTTATGAACAATATACTATTATCAAGTAATTATTTGATAATATGATGATTAATGAGTAAATGATTTATAAATATAAAAAGATTTATATTTATTTAACGTGATAATAAATCATATAAAGTGTTAATCAATTAGCGTGGGAATTATAATTCCATGGATTAATGAGAAATGGATTAATTAATATTATTATTAATTAATTGATAAGATAAGTAATTTATTAATTTCTATGTGCAACCATGCGATATTAAAGTATAACGTATGATAGTTAACTATATGTTATGCGAAGTATAAAGTGCAATGCGACTATGTTATATATGAATATAAACTATATAGTAAAGTTATTGAGTTGTAATAGGTACATGAAATGTGGGTGTGACAATGTATATATTAATTATACAATAAAATAATATATCATAGATATATTGTAAACAATTATTGAATTAATGAAATTTAATAATAAAGGAGACAATACACTATGATGATACCCGATAGAATTATATCCGGTAGAATGAAATATACACAAATTTATATGTGCAAGTTAAAATTTACTACACGATAGTATTATTGGGACTATATTGTGACACATTAATTTATAACTTATGTTATATAAAAGGGAATGTGTATAACTTAAATATATATGGAATAAATATATATAGCCTAAGTATATACTATATGTATACATATATAACATTAGTATGTGGGAAAACAAGTTGCTGATTTCTCTCCTTGTCCCTAATTGAGTGACCCAATTCCTTCTCACGTGTATAACTCATGAAGCCTAAGCCTATTTCTATCAAACTCAGCAACATTAGCTTCATAGTAATAATGATAAGGGAGTGGGGATCATGATGGATTTCAACAACTACTCCAACTACTCTCTATGAACCAATGTGCTCTTCTCATTTCTGTTGGTTTGAATTGGTGGAGAAAACCATTGTCTGTGTAAAAGAGTTTCTATAAATAGAACACTTCTCCTTCTCATTTCATTTGCTGGAAGTTTTCTGTTAACCAAGAATTTAGAGGGAGTATATCACTTTGGTAAAAATCTGAGAATTAAGGGAAATTGTAGCAGCAAGCTTAGCAAGCCACCTTAACAGAGGTATAATACCTATTGTTGTCCTTCATGCTCTTCATTTCTTATTCTCTGTAAAATTCCCATTCATGCTCTACATTGTCAACTTCTTGATTATGCTATCTAGATGTTAATTGAATTATGGAGTATGTCTGTTAAGTATTAGTCGAGTTAGTAGGCATGTTAGAACTGTTTTATGGCTGGAACATGAACGAAGTTCGTAATTAATTTGTGAGTTGGGTTGCAGTCTGCCGAGCAGAAAGCTGCTCTGTCTCTGGCCGGCCAACTGCGCAGCTGCGCCAGTTTTGTACTGGCTAGAGGCGCAGCTGCGCCGGTACCAGACGATTTGTTGGCCAAGGCCCTGCGCAGCTGCGCCAGTTTTGAACTGGGGAGCTGCGCAGCTGCGCCGGTTCCAGATTCTGGAATTTCGTTTTCTGTTGCAGGTTCTGTTATGTACTAGCTTATGGCATGTTATTAGGCAAGTATAGGAACATGATTAAAATACATACATGAGTGCAATAACGTAGTGTGAACAAGTATAACTATGTGAGTACACTCAATTGAAGAAAGGATTTAAAGTTTACAAAATGAACTTAGAATTTTTTAAAGTAAACTTGTCGTGAGCATATATGTTCCATTGTATATTCTGAGTTTTGTGAGCATGACCGTATGGTTTTTATTGACATAAAATGTATGTTCAAGGTGTTGAACACACTAGCATACGTGATCGATAAATTCAAGTGATTTCAAAGGTGAAACTTAAGGACTTTTTGAAGTGAACTTGATTAAGATTTAGGTCTTGTAATTTCTGACCGTTTGAATACATTTATGTGGTTTAGCTAAGTGTTCAAGAGAAAGTGAGTTATGATTTCAAGACACTTTGGTTATACTAAATGACCTTTGTGGACTTCGTGTACTTTTCAATAAAAATTTAGAGTTTGAAGACTAATATCATCAAACACCGTGCGAGTTACGTTCTAAGCATGCAAGCATGAAGATTAGGAGTCCATTATGCCTATAGACATATTGACATGAACATCATTTGTTTATACATGGATTTTTGCATATGCACGCTTATTCATAGAAAATGAATTTCTAAAGCATAGACTATGTGATTAAAGTGTACGTGAGTAGTATACGCACGAGCATGCTTACTACATATTGTTAAGCCTCTTTATGTAGTAATATGACATTAGTGGTTTACCCTTGAGGCATGAACTTAATTTACTTAAGGTATATGAAAGTCCGGCATGAATGCCATATGATTTTGACTTATAATGAGCATGCTAGGTTTTAAAACTTGAGTTAATGCCCTTATATACATGTATACATGATGAACATAGTAGCCTTGCATGACTAGTTAAGTATGACAAGGATTTTGAAAGGTGAAACCTAGAAAAGTTTGAATGTAATGGTTTCGATAAGGTTTGAGAAACATGAAAGCAATATAGATCATGTATCTATGAGCTTTAAATACGTGTCGAACACATAGCGAGTCGAGTAAAGGTGTATGAATGTTGATATTAAAAGTATACCTATACTAGCTATTATAGGAGTATGTTAAGAAAGTGAAACAAGGTTCTAAGAAACAAGTTAGACAACAATGTAACCTTTATTATTACATTGAGAATGTGTGGATGCATATAACTGATGAGTGTGATCTCTATGGTTAATATAACTGTGTAGGATTACACAAAGTGCAGAGATTCTTAAGTAGTTAAGTCGTAGTTATTAAACTACGAATCAGGCAAGTCTTTCAGTTCCTATTTGATATATGAATTCAATAACTGTTAGTTGAATTATATTATGCTGTGATAATGTGAACTTATATATGAACTGTATATGAGATATAAATGAGATTGAAAGTTGATCTTTGATGATATACTTGTTATGTGAAAAGTAACATGCGTAGTAAATATAAACTGTTTATAAATGCATGAACTGAGTATGATGTTATATGCTATGTGATGCATGAGGACTGTTAGAATTGCTGAGCTGTCGAGCTCACTCTTGCAAATAACCACTTTTGCAGGTTAAGGATTCACGGTAAAGATTTCGTGCTTCTTGATTGATAAAGATAGATAGTATCGCATTGAAGAATATTACTTAGATTATTGTCTGGACCATATTTAGATTCTAGATGATGTACTCGATAGTTGCTTACACTGTTTAATACTTGTTGTGTTGTAAGAATGTATTAATTAATACATAGAGGATATCGAGTTGAGTTGTAAATGTTTATACGATAACTCAGATAAGAAGGAATCATATTATATAGTTGATTCAAGATTGTAATTGGTATCAAAGTTATGGAATCAATAAAAAGATTTTTATTCAAAGGATATTGAAAAGTTTAAATTATTCCGCATTTTAGTAACATCGAACATGATGTAAAGATGAGATCTTGGATATAAATAGAATTTATATTCTAAATTATAATAAGTAAAGATGTATTCTTTTAGTAATGAATAAAAGATATAATAATTTGGCGATAATAGTATCGTGACTGCACCGAATCCGAGGTTTCGAAGGAACGTGGATTTGGGGGCGTCACAGGTTGGTATCAAAGCTGTAGGTTATAAACCTTAGGTAAGTGTACCTTAGACTATAACCTGAGAGAGTGAAAGATAAGATTAAAATATATACGTGAAGATTCAAAGAAGAATTTTGAAATATCTAGAGAATGAGAAACAGGAGTTTCCTAACTCCGGTAATGAAAATATTAAGACGATGTTTATAAGATGTATATGACGAAGATAGTGAGAATAAACTCGGATGGAGTTTAGTTGATAGTAGGGAAAGAACCCTAAGATAAATAGATGATCACGACGTGATCAGATTGAACTGTGAAATGATAGATAGTCTGTAATGACTAAGTATGTATAGCTTGATGCTATGAGAAAATGTACTATAAAAAGTACGAGAAGAACTCATGAGGAGTTGTATGTGATGAAACGTAGAAAGCTCGTAATGAGCAAGTGATAGAGTAAGATATGGTTAAGTGTTGGAATTCCATTGAGGACTCATGTGATGGCTTAGTTGTACAAACTTTTGTATGGGCAGAAGTTCCGTGCTTGCACTGTGTGCGTCACATTGATAATCGTTGGAATGTTAGTGTCGCGGTATCATTATACATATGACGAAAAGGTGATTCTTTTCTCATGTTTATTTTGATAGATAGAGATTTCTAAGATATAATTAGATAATATTAAGATTAGGAGCGAGTTCTTAAGACTCATGCCTATGACAAGTTCGTGACTCATAATCGTATGATGGGACCCCTCAGCGAATGGACGATTTTGGTCTGACTAGGATAAGTTCCTCAACCCATATGATTGTGGTAAGTTCCTGAACTTCCATGGTGTGGTAAGTTGGTGAACTGTACTGGGAATAGATATATTATATAAGAGTTTTGGAATAGTAAGCATTGATGGTTGTAAGAGATTGAAGTGATGGAGAAATTTGGATTTTTCTAAATCTTCTAGCTACGCTAGATTTTCAAAATTTATTGATTTCGTGCTAGTGTTTGCACTTCGGTTTTCTTGAGAAAAACATTGAGTCGGGTGACTGAACCAATGAGTTTTAAAAACAACACCGTTATTCGTATGTCTAAGCTATTTGTTTCGGCTAAGACAAAAATAATTTGAAAATCTTTCAAAATGTATTTTGACCATATGCATCATTTGATATGATGTAGAATGGTAAACGATGGAGTCATCAATGCAATCGAACCTAGTGTTGGTTGTGATCGAAAGATCGTCAGCCCACTATGGTATGTTGTAATATGACAAAGTCATAAAATGGCGGAATCCTCAACGTACTACTAATCTAGTATGGTATCATGACGTCATAAAAGAATTCCTAGTTTTCTTGTAAATTATAAAGAAGGTCAATTAAGTTGGCTAAATTATTTCGATTGATGTCCGAATTGTTGATGAGAGTCTAAGCTATTTGTTTTGGCTAGGCGACTGTTGGAAAGGGATTATAGAATTCAAGTATTCTTGTGTATGTATGCCAAACCAGATTGCTCTGGTGCGGATTTTGACGTTGAAAAGCTGAGGTGAACAACCCTATAAGGGGACATGTTTTCGGGGACGATGGTTCCGAACGTAACGCATATAGTCGTTACAAAACACTACGTTGCGGCCCAACATAGTGGTACAATAGGCTGGCCACCTAGAGTACGCGTGGAGGGTGTTTTCAGTCTTTGTGATTGATAAACACTCTGGTTTGCGGTGTGAAGAATTGTGTTGAAGCATTAGTAAACCTGGAGAAAAGTTCACGGTCTTGTGACCCCTCAGCATAAATTGGAATCTGAGTTATTCATACTACTTCTCGATTATTGAAAAAAAATCGTGGAAGATTCTTATTCTTCTAAAGGATGAATGTAGTAAATAGAATGTTCCTTAGAAAGGAGAAAGTGGTAGAATGAGATTGAGAAAGTTATAGTAATAAAACTTCTGAAAAGAGAATGAATAAAATTATTCAAGAGAATATGTAATAATCGGAATAACTCCGAGTAGAGGAAGTTTCGGTGATTCCGAGGACGGAATCCTTATAAGGGGGAGAGGATGTAAGAACCCGAATTTTTAGATATTATTAAATAAGGATTTAATAAATAAAATTCTTAAACCGAGAGATGGGTTCGAATAAAAATATATATATGTGATATGAGGTATGTGGTATTATATTACATAGGTAATATGGACTATGTAATATGTGTTTTTGTGATTTATGAATATATTATTAATATATATTTGTTACTTATCGTAGAGACGATCCAGTTGAGATAAAGGAGGTGGATAAATTCCTATCGATATTAAATAATTTATAGAATTATTTTATAGTAAGTTGGTGACATTAAATATCCTTAATGTATAAATCACCATATTCTTGTGTATGTGTATTAATAACTAGTATGTTTATAATATAAGTTATTAATAGCACTTAGGCTATCTGTGAATAGGTTTGGATAGTGAAGCATGAGTTAGTTAAGGAATTAACTAATAAGAATAAATATTAGTTAATATAAGTTGTGAGTTATATTATGGAATAATATAATAAGAGTATTGAACCTTAATTAACTATGATGATATAGTACAGTGTTTAATTTACTTAAGTAAAGGAGTGAATTAATATGTGTGTTGAATATGTAATTATAGTTGGTACTTTTATATATATTACTTAGAATAGTAATATGTGAGAAAGTCTAATGTACGAATAACGTTAAATATATATATATATATATATATATGCGTTATTAAAGGGAGATGGAAATCATTATATCTTTAAATGTATATTTCAAGAAATTATTTTGGGGAACAATTTATAGAAAAGAAAGAGAAATAGCTATTATATATTTCTAATAAAGGATATTAAAATAATTTTTAATATTGAATTATTTTAATAAAAGGAGGAAATGTTATTTTTGAATAATAATATTACCTTATATGTTTTTGTATGAGGTGTGTTTGGTTAATATAGTAAATATATTAAAACGTATTTGCTATATGTAATTAAATTGATGGAAACGATTTATTATAATAGAAAATAAACTTATTATCTATTTTCTCTATATAATATATATACATGTGTCGTACATATAGTTATTTGATATTATATTAAGAATAATATCATGAAACAATAAGTAAACTATTTTCTAATAACGAATGTGCTTATTTGGAGAAAACACAATATTTTATGATATGGCTAAATACATAATTTTAAATGTATTTTCAAGGGAGTTTAATTAATGAAATGAAACTAAGTTATTTTAATATATTAAATAACTTAAGTTATTATTTGATCGTGAGTATTATTATTGGAATAATTAATAGAGTATATATTAATTATTATAAGCGTAAAGGTTATACTTATTATAAGTATAATTAATTGAAGTAATTTAACATTTTAATAGCTTGAGTTATTATATTTCCGTAAAGGTTATATATAATATTTGAATATTCGATTTGTAAAATATTTATATGTGGACCTTGGATTTAATAGTTCTAATTTAATTGAACAGGTTATAAGTAGTAATGTGTTGAGAAATGAGTAGGTGATGAGAATAATGATAAGCTTAAGATTGAGCTTGTGAGAGATGCCTTGTGTGGCACAATAATAGATTCAGTAATGAATTGACTAATTTAATGATGGAGGAATTATTAATTAAACAATTAATCTAAATTAATTGTTAATTGTTATTATGATAGTATGTTAAATTATTATGGCTAGTGATAGTATAATAATAAGGAAATCGATTATAAGTATAATCGGATTTGTGATGAGATAAATTGTCTTATAATATTAATTATTGTTATGAACAATATACTATTATCAAGTAATTATTTGATAATATGATGATTAATGAGTAAATGATTTATAAATATAAAAAGATTTATATTTATTTAACGTGATAATAAATCATATAAAGTGTTAATCAATTAGCGTGGGAATTATAATTCCATGGATTAATGAGAAATGGATTAATTAATATTATTATTAATTAATTGATAAGATAAGTAATTTATTAATTTCTATGTGCAACCATGCGATATTAAAGTATAACGTATGATAGTTAACTATATGTTATGCGAAGTATAAAGTGCAATGCGACTATGTTATATATGAATATAAACTATATAGTAAAGTTATTGAGTTGTAATAGGTACATGAAATGTGGGTGTGACAATGTATATATTAAGTATACAATAAAATAATATATCATAGATATATTGTAAACAATTATTGAATTAATGAAATTTAATAATAAAGGAGACAATACACTATGATGATACCCGATAGAATTATATCCGGTAGAATGAAATATACACAAATTTATATGTGCAAGTTAAAATTTACTACACGATAGTATTATTGGGACTATATTGTGACACATTAATTTATAACTTATGTTATATAAAAGGGAATGTGTATAACTTAAATATATATGGAATAAATATATATAGCCTAAGTATATACTATATGTATACATATATAACATTAGTATGTGGGAAAACAAGTTGCTGATTTCTCTCCTTGTCCCTAATTGAGTGACCCAATTCCTTCTCACGTGTATAACTCATGAAGCCTAAGCCTATTTCTATCAAACTCAGCAACATTAGCTTCATAGTAATAATGATAAGGGAGTGGGGATCATGATGGATTTCAACAACTACTCCAACTACTCTCTATGAACCAATGTGCTCTTCTCATTTCTGTTGGTTTGAATTGGTGGAGAAAACCATTGTCTGTGTAAAAGAGTTTCTATAAATAGAACACTTCTCTTTCTCATTTCATTTGCTGGAAGTTTTCTGTTAACCAAGAATTTAGAGGGAGTATATCACTTTGGTAAAAATCTGAGAATTAAGGGAAATTGTAGCAGCAAGCTTAGCAAGCCACCTTAACAGAGGTATAATACCTATTGTTGTCCTTCATGCTCTTCATTTCTTATTCTCTGTAAAATTCCCATTCATGCTCTACATTGTCAACTTCTTGATTATGCTATCTAGATGTTAATTGAATTATGGAGTATGTCTGTTAAGTATTAGTCGAGTTAGTAGGCATGTTAGAACTGTTTTATGGCTGGAACATGAACGAAGTTCGTAATTAATTTGTGAGTTGGGTTGCAGTCTGCCGAGCAGAAAGCTGCTCTGTCTCTGGCCGGCCAACTGCGCAGCTGCGCCAGTTTTGTACTGGCTAGAGGCGCAGCTGCGCCGGTACCAGACGATTTGTTGGCCAAGGCCCTGCGCAGCTGCGCCAGTTTTGAACTGGGGAGCTGCGCAGCTGCGCCGGTTCCAGATTCTGGAATTTCGTTTTCTGTTGCAGGTTCTGTTATGTACTAGCTTATGGCATGTTATTAGGCAAGTATAGGAACATGATTAAAATACATACATGAGTGCAATAACGTAGTGTGAACAAGTATAACTATGTGAGTACACTCAATTGAAGAAAGGATTTAAAGTTTACAAAATGAACTTAGAATTTTTTAAAGTAAACTTGTCGTGAGCATATATGTTCCATTGTATATTCTGAGTTTTGTGAGCATGACCGTATGGTTTTTATTGACATAAAATGTATGTTCAAGGTGTTGAACACACTAGCATACGTGATCGATAAATTCAAGTGATTTCAAAGGTGAAACTTAAGGACTTTTTGAAGTGAACTTGACTAAGATTTAGGTCTTGTAATTTCTGACCGTTTGAATACATTTATGTGGTTTAGCTAAGTGTTCAAGAGAAAGTGAGTTATGATTTCAAGACACTTTGGTTATACTAAATGACCTTTGTGGACTTCGTGTACTTTTCAATAAAAATTTAGAGTTTGAAGACTAATATCATCAAACACCGTGCGAGTTACGTTCTAAGCATGCAAGCATGAAGATTAGGAGTCCATTATGCCTATAGACATATTGACATGAACATCATTTGTTTATACATGGATTTTTGCATATGCACGCTTATTCATAGAAAATGAATTTCTAAAGCATAGACTATGTGATTAAAGTGTACGTGAGTAGTATACGCACGAGCATGCTTACTACATATTGTTAAGCCTCTTTATGTAGTAATATGACATTAGTGGTTTACCCTTGAGGCATGAACTTAATTTACTTAAGGTATATGAAAGTCCGGCATGAATGCCATATGATTTTGACTTATAATGAGCATGCTAGGTTTTAAAACTTGAGTTAATGCCCTTATATACATGTATACATGATGAACATAGTAGCCTTGCATGACTAGTTAAGTATGACAAGGATTTTGAAAGGTGAAACCTAGAAAAGTTTGAATGTAATGGTTTCGATAAGGTTTGAGAAACATGAAAGCAATATAGATCATGTATCTATGAGCTTTAAATACGTGTCGAACACATAGCGAGTCGAGTAAAGGTGTATGAATATTGATATTAAAAGTATACCTATACTAGCTATTATAGGAGTATGTTAAGAAAGTGAAACAAGGTTCTAAGAAACAAGTTAGACAACAATGTAACCTTTATTATTACATTGAGAATGTGTGGATGCATATAACTGATGAGTGTGATCTCTATGGTTAATATAACTGTGTAGGATTACACAAAGTGCAGAGATTCTTAAGCAGTTAAGTCGTAGTTATTAAACTACGAATCAGGCAAGTCTTTCAGTTCCTATTTGATATATGAATTCAATAACTGTTAGTTGAATTATATTATGCTGTGATAATGTGAACTTATATATGAACTGTATATGAGATATAAATGAGATTGAAAGTTGATCTTTGATGATATACTTGTTATGTGAAAAGTAACATGCGTAGTAAATATAAACTGTTTATAAATGCATGAACTGAGTATGATGTTATATGCTATGTGATGCATGAGGACTGTTAGAATTGCTGAGCTGTCGAGCTCACTCTTGCAAATAACCACTTTTGCAGGTTAAGGATTCACGGTAAAGATTTCGTGCTTCTTGATTGATAAAGATAGATAGTATCGCATTGAAGAATATTACTTAGATTATTGTCTGGACCATATTTAGATTCTAGATGATGTACTCGATAGTTGCTTACACTGTTTAATACTTGTTGTGTTGTAAGAATGTATTAATTAATACATAGAGGATATCGAGTTGAGTTGTAAATGTTTATACGATAACTCAGATAAGAAGGAATCATATTATATAGTTGATTCAAGATTGTAATTGGTATCAAAGTTATGGAATCAATAAAAAGATTTTTATTCAAAGGATATTGAAAAGTTTAAATTATTCCGCATTTTAGTAACATCGAACATGATGTAAAGATGAGATCTTGGATATAAATAGAATTTATATTCTAAATTATAATAAGTAAAGATGTATTCTTTTAGTAATGAATAAAAGATATAATAATTTGGCGATAATAGTATCGTGACTGCACCGAATCCGAGGTTTCGAAGGAACGTGGATTTGGGGGCGTCACAGTACCTATCCATTAATGCCAATGCCATGGGCTGTATGCTAGGACAGAAGGATGATAGTAGCAAAGAAAGAGCTATCTACTACATCAGCAAAAGATTCAGCAGCGGGGAATAATTATACACCCTGATCGAGAAGACATGCTGTGCATTAGCGTGGGCCGCTATGAGGTTGCAACACTATTTGCATGGGCACACGACGTATCTCATATCCCGTATGGATCCACTAAAATACGTCTTCAACAAATTAATGTTAAATTGCCGGCTGTCTAAATGGCAGTTGATTCTACAACAATTCGACATTATCTACGTGACTCAGAAGTCTATCAAAGGCCAAGGCATTACAGATCAATTAGCAGAAGCACTTTCAGGAGGGATCGAGCCCCTGGAGACTTATTTCCCAGATGATGGGATTATGACAATTCAACAACTCCAGTCAGAGAATATAGTCCAACCATGGAAAATGTATTTTGATAGAGCGGTAAACATGGAAGGTTCCGGAGCTGGGGCAGTCCTTATCTCTGGTATAGGTGATCAATATCCTGTGGCTACCAAACTTCAATTTGGCAACACCAACAACACGGCCGAGTATGAAGGCTGTATACTGGGGTTGAAACTAGCCCAATCCATGGGTATCAAACACTTATTGGTCTTTGGAGATTTTGAGTTGGTCATCAGACAAACCACCGACAAGTATTTCACAAAAGAACTGCATTTGATGCCCTATCATCGGTAAGTCCTCAAAATGTCCCAGTAGTTCGAAGCAATAACCTTCGTCCATATTCCTCGGGGTCGAAATGACTTTGTCGATGCACTGGCAACGTTGGCTTCATTAATCCGCATATACAACAGGAGCGGGTTTCCCAACATCCAGTTTACAAATCAAAAAGCCCCAACATACGAGAATTACATTGGAGAAGTATCAGACAAAATACCTCTTGTCAAGCAACCTTGGTTTTAAGACATCAAGGAATATCTCCGTCATGGATCTACACCCGCTGGTGCAAGCCAATCATAGCGGAAACATATTCTCAGAATGGCCATGAAATTCTATCTAAGTGGAGATGCACTCTACAAAAGGGATGCTGGAATAGGCCTGTGAAGATTCCTCGACAAGAAGCAAGCCCAAAGACTAATGGATGAAGTCCATGGCGGAGTCTGTGGTCCACACATGAGCGGCCATCTGCTGGCTAAGAAGATAATCAGAACAGGACATTACTGGATCTCGCTCAAAGTTGATTGCGATGATCACGTCAAGAGATGCTTTCAATGCCAAACACATGGAAATGCCATTCATGCTTCTCCAAATGAGTTGCATAACATGAGTGCACCATGGCCTTTTTCTATGTGGGGAATGGACGTGATAGGTCCAGTCGAACCCAAAGCCAGCAACGGACATCGTTTCATCTTTACCATGATCGACTACTTCACCAAATGTGTTGAAGCAGCCTCTTTTCCTAAAGTCACAAAAGAGGTCATCATTAGCTTTATCCGAAACAATGTCTTCTGTCGATATAGACAACCGGAGGTGATCGTATCAGACAACGCCAAAAACCTGAACAATCAAATGATGGTAGAACTGTGCGACAAGTTCCACATCAAATAACTCAACTCGATCATCTATCGGCCCAAGATGTATGGTGCTGTCGAAGCGGCCAACAAAAACATCAAGAAGATCATGCAAAAAATGTCCGCCAATCACAAAGACTGGCCTGACCTGCTACCTCTCACCCTGTGAACCTACAGGACATCAATGCGTACCTCTACTTGGGCTACCCCTTATTCACTGGTCTATGGCATGGAAGCAGTCCTCCCTATAGAAGTAGAGATGGAGTCTTTACGAGTATTAATAGATGCTAAGATGGACGAAGATCAATGGTTGAAAGACCGATATCATCAACTATCCCTGATAGACTAAAAGAGGGCCACCGCCATTTTCCACGGACGGTTATACCAGCAAAGGATCACCAGGTCCTACAACAAGAAAGTCTGAGTCCGACAATTCAAAGAAAATGATTTGGTGCTAAAGAAAATCTTAGCCAATCAGGATGAAGCCAAAGGAAAATTTTCCCTAAACTGGGAAGGCCCTTTCATTGTCAAGGAAGTGCTGACAGGGGGAGCCATCAGGCAACAAGAAATGGACGGGAATGAATTTCACCAACTCATCAATTCAGACACCGTGAAAACGTACTACATCTGAAGCACATGCATACCCGCATCTGGGTCTTACAAATCAAATCAGGTTCGACTTTTCACTAGGGAAACCAGAAGTACAAATGACCTGATCTCCCTCAACCCGGGAGTACGTAGGCAACCATCTATGGTGCGGTCAAACCAAGAAAAAATCTAAAGAACTTGCGAATTCCAGCATCAAATTCCAAATCTCATCGAACCAAATTCAAACCCCAGATAAACTCTTTGCAAACCTCTTCAACCAGAACTATGAATGACATGATCTCCCTCAACCCAAGAGTACGTAGGCAGCTATCTACGGCGCGGTTTAACTCTAAAGAAAAAACAAAAAATAGAAGACCAGTTCCAAGACACCGAACACAAATAAAAGTTAAATGTTGTCAAGCTGTCTGGTTACCAGACCCATTTAAGGAACTCCCTTAGCACCTCAACTGTCAGTCCATCAAGGAGAAGCTCAAACTACATCAATAAGTGCGAGTCATGACGTAAGTGGTAATCACTCAGCGATGACAATACATATCTAAGTAGGGAAGTATCTCAAAAATATATTTCTCTGATATATAAACTGCTTTATATACATAGTGTCCTGTACATGACAAAAATGGCTGAGCTAGTCTGTGCATGAAAAATAAAGCTAGTCTATGGACCCAAGGACAAGCGAGTCAGCAATGCTAGCATGGCATCTCTCTCTGAAGATGGAGGAACATCTGTCAGAATAGTCCACTTAGCCTCCATATGGCTCAGAACATCCACAGTCATCTGCAAGGTGGCACAGTGGTCATCAATGTAAGCACTCATCTCTGTAACCAAACCATGGGTGTAAGATCGGAGAGCAGTATTATCAACAATGTGGAAATCATGAGAAGCTATAGCCTCATCCCTCTCTACAAAAGCTGCATCCTAAGAAATCAAAGTCTACTCAATCTCAACATATGCTACGTCTCTGGCTGAGCGAACCTCGTCTCGCTCCACAATGGCGATATCCAAAGTAGAGTGAAGCTCCTCTCGCTCAATCAATCCAATATCCAAAGCGGTCCTGAGATCATCCCTCTCAGCAAAAGCTAAATCCTTGCCAGACAGTGCAGCCAACAACTGAGCTCTAGCTGAATCTCTCTTAAAGGTCATCCTGAATAGAGAATCTGACAAAGCTGGATCTGTTCTTGTGGGAATAACCATGGGATCACTAATCAAAGCTACCGCTAAATCTGTGAATAGCTCATCCTCGGTAGGAGAATCGGGAACCTCCATGGGCTCTTCTTTGTTAGAATCCTCAAGTGGAGGTAAATAAAGCTCTGCTACTACGACTGCGGTCTCTGCCTCTAACCATGCAGAATATTCTCGAGAACGACCCAGATGTCTACTTGAGAACTCAGCCATCTCCCTGTGAGTCCAGCACTCATAGACTCTAACCAAGTCGACCGGTGACATCGATGAAGTCGACATCCTCTGATCAGCAGAATCCTCAAAATGGTGTATACTCTGCCACTGATCAAACTGCTCCATAACTGCCAAGGGATGATAAGTATTCACACCCCTCAATCCTGCCAAAGGCAAATAATCCATGCCAGATTCAAGAGTAATGAAGCTGAACGGGGTCGCCATCCCTGAACATAACAAAACTACGAACGAATGCTCAATATCCAACAAAAATGCTAACCAGGACTCTGAGTCGACCCAATCAGGCCGACGGAAGGAGTAAACTGAGGATATCTTGTGGCTAAAATAATAGGCAGGAGGTCTAAAAGATCTAATCGGTCGTATGTGTGACATTAACCACATATACAGCACGACCAAGCTACCTTGGAAAAACCTCCCTGGATGGGTATTGCAATAGGTGAGCCACCTCAGAGTCTCCGCCAATATCATTGGGATAATGGTACTACTCTGCCTAAGGGCTCTGACTACGACAACCAATCCCACATCATGGTGATCTAAACGTAATGGCATGTAAATATATGCCACGATGCACATCAACAACATATCTATCCTGGCTGTCTGCAAAAATGACAAAATCTCTGACGTGACGGTCATAGCTATCAAGCTCACCATAGCGCTCTATCAAGAAGTCAAGGGAGATCACTTTCCCTGAAACGATCTTATCCATGACTATGCTCTGCCGAAGACCGAACAGCCGAGTAAACGGTCTCTGCATATCACTGATAGTCGTCTGAGCACACGACGACTCTAAATCAAGCCAGTAAATCTCTGGTACTCCTCTAGAGTAGGCGAAAGCTCACACCGCCCAATGCGGAATACCTGTCTCTCCTGTACCCATAAGGGTAGGACGACATCAATAAAGTCGTCTGGAACCCTGAAATCTACAAGGGCCATCGAATGCCCCAGCATCTGGTCAACTGTCCCCCTAGCTGGAAAGGGCAGACTATCATACCATGATCACAACAATGCCACCACCTCTGACAGTGGCAAATGCTCTGTACGGCTAATTACAGACGTCGTCATCTGTAGCACCGTATCACAAGACCGTCCAGAGGTCAAGTCAAATCGCAACTGTCTGAATGCATACACATGATACATGCATGATGACAATGATATAAACATGATGCAGTAGATAAAGATGATAGAAATATCTACAAAAAGCTATCTACTGCATACATCATTCCTATATCCTGGTACAAAGTGAAAGGAAGAATACAGGGAAATGGGGCACCACCACCCAGCTAATACAGTGGTCTATCAAAATGATGGCACAGACACTTAATAGCCAAAACTGTGGCTGACCAAAAATATAGCTGCCATAACTATCACAGGAAGTCAAAGACCTCAGTATCAAACCGATCGACCTACTCCAAATCCTCTATCTGCACAAAGCTGCTGGGATCATGCATATCTGGGCTGGATAAGGGAGGATATGCCCCTGTATAACTGCTACTAAATGGACCTGAAGAGGGGCCTAATCCAGAGCTGGATGGGTTAAATGAAGATGCCTCTTATGGATCTCGGCCAAGGTGTCTGATAAGGAAACGAGCCTGTTCCAACTCCCTGGTCAGATGTGTTATCTGGTCTGTATGAGTAGGCTCTCTAATATAAGCTATCCAGTTTGTCATCATCATGGACTGTTGGGTTTGTACGTAACGCAATCATGCAATCAAATCACATAAATAGGGCGGAAGCGTAAAAACTAGGTTTTCAAAAATTTATACAAACCCATTACCATGATCATTCTTATGCATCAATTATCAGTGAATGAGGAAGGAGAAAAACAGAATTATACCTTTGAAGATCCAAGCTTCCTCAGGTACAAGTTCTACTCCTTTGATTCCTTTGATTCCTCTATAGTGGCTCCTTCCCTTGATCAATGTCAGCCACCCAAATGTTTGGCCTCTAACGGTGATCCACTAAGGAAGATGAAGAACTCAGTAAGATGGGTTATTGGCTTAACCCTTGTTTCTATCTCTATAAAATATGTGTACTCCCAACTCTTGAAAAATTCACGTACCTTATTTCTGATATAAGACTCTCTTATATAGATATTAGGTTAACCTTCCTAATCCAATTAGAATAGGGTTTTATTTAATTAATTAATTAAATACTTTTAATTAATTTATATCCTAATCTTTATTAGGATTGAGAGAGAGAGTACTGATATTATATTAATTCCTAAACTCCTTTAGAATTAAAATAATAATAATATTAATAAGACTCCTCTTATTAATTTATATTTAATATTTCTAAAATATTAAATAATAAACATTAAGCTATTTAATTTATTCTATCATCATAGATTAAATTAATTATACTTAATGCATTATTACTATCATGCCATTTTCTTCTTAAATAATTCTTCTTCCTTTTATGGTGTGACCCTTTAGGTTCTCCATATTAAACCGGTTGTGAATAAATCAATTAGAACAATTCTAATCTTATTTAAATAAACAAATTAAACTAATAATCTATTTAAATAAATAACATTTATTCTACAATAGGGATAAGCCTCCCTAGCGATCAACGACTTTCCAGATAATATAGATTTCAACATTAATCATAAAAGAACCTGTGAGTTAATAGTTACCGTACAATTCAATCCTTCCACCATACAATGTCCCAATTAAATATAAGACATGGATTTACTGTCAAGTCTTAATTTATTTAATCATATGTATTTCGATTAGAAAATGCACAACTCCAAATAATGCAAATTAGAAACCTCTTTCTAATTTCATTCTACCTTGGCCAAGGATTCCTGGGTTGTCATTTAACGAATCACATAGGACATATCTCCTCTTTTACTGGAGGTGGTAGATTCTTTATTGATCATTCATTATCTCCATATGTAACTCATTACACCCAAGCATACCCTATATATGCCTTAAAAGGCCTTAAGGAATTAGTCAAAGTATAATTTGTTACATACAAGATACTATGATGATCTCAAGTCCAAGGATCACATGTACTACTATCACATTAGGAATTCCTATTGACAGGCGAGTAAAACTCCATTAGGTATTCCATAGCGAGTCACGTTCAGTGAACTTATTCTCCAATAAGCACCTACATACTTGCTTTAGTGTCTCCACACAAATGACCATGCGATCAGTCATCCTCATCCAATGAGCAAGCAACATATGTACCAATCTATCCAGATTTACTAATCCCCATTTTAGTAATCCCATAATTGAGAACTATTTTAGTTTTTAAGCTTTCTAAGAATTTAGATCTCATTATCATGATCTCATCATGATTCTAAAAGCATTGCTTAAAACTATGGGTTATTTACATATTATAAAAACAGCACCATGTAGATAATTATATGCCTTAAATGAATATTTTATTAATAAATAAATAAGATTTTTTACAAAGTATGTGCTTTGTCATCATACATGATTGGCTTGTATGCACACTACTATCAATCTCCCACTTGCATTAAATCCAATCGCCATGGTATCTCATACCCATCTTCTCTAAGTGACGATCAAACTGCTGTTGTGTTAAAGCTTTAGTAAATGGATCTGCAATGTTGTCTTGAGAGTCTACACGCTCCAAGGTGACGTCTCCTCTTTCAATGATCTCCCTGATCAAGTGAAATCGCCGCAACACGTGTTTAGATTTCTGATGAGACCTGGGTTCCTTAGCCTGTGCAACCGCTCCGGTGTTGTCACAGTATAAGGGAACTACTTCTCCAATGCTAGGAACCACACCAAGTTCAGTTATGAACTTCTTCATCCAAACAGCTTCCTTTGCAGCTTCACTTGAAGCTATATACTCTGCCTCTGTCACTGAATCAGCAACCGTTTGCTGCTTGGAACTCTTCCAACTCGCTGCACCTCCGTTCAAGGTAAACACATACCATGAAACAGATTTACTGTCATCTTGGTCTGTTTGAAAACTTGAGTCCGTGAATCCCTCGAGTTTTAATTCAAATCCACCGTAGACAAGAAAAATATCTTTAGTCCTTCTCAAGTACTTTAGGATATTTTTCACTGCCTTCCAGTGCTCTTCTCCTGGATTCGACTGGTATCTTCTTGTTACACTAAGTGCGTGAGCAACATCAGGTCTAGTACATATCATACCGTATATGATAGATCCTATTGCAGAAGCATAAGGGATCTTACTCATACGGTCTCTCTCCTCAGGTGTCTTTGGGGCCTGTTTCTTGGAGAGATTTATTCCATGGCTCATCGGCATGAGACCTCTTTTGGAATCTTCCATGCTAAACCACTTTAGCATCGTATCAATGTACGTTCCTTGAGATAAGCCGAGCATCCTTTTAGATCTATCTCTATAGATCTTTATCCCCAAAATATAGGATACTTCACCCAAGTCCTTCATGGAGAAGTTTTTAGATAACCAGATTTTAATGGATTGTAACATAGGAATGTCATTCCCTATCAGTAATATATCATCAACATATAATACAAGGAATGATACTGCGCTCCCACTAACCTTCTTGTATACACATGGTTCATCCTCGTTTTTGATAAAATCAAACTCTTTCATTGTCTCATCAAAATGAATGTTCCATCTACGAGAAGCTTGCTTCAACCCATAAATGGATCATTGTAGCTTACAGACTTGATTTGTTCCAACTTTTGAAATAAATCCCTCTGGCTGTGTCATATACACATCCTCCTCAAGTTTCCCATTGAGGAAGGCCGTTTTCACGTCCATCTGCCAGATCTCATAGTCGTTGTAAGCTGCAATCGCAAGCAAAATCCGAATGGACTTGAGCATAGCTACTGGTGAAAAGGTTTCATCATAGTCAACTCCTTGTCTTTGTTTGAAACCTTTTGCAACCAGTCGGGCCTTATAGGTCTCTACCTTTCCGTCTGCTCTAGTCTTTTTCTTAAAAACCCATTTACACCCAATAGGTTTAATACCTTCAGGTGATGAAACCAAAGACCAGACTTTGTTTTCATACATGGAGTCCATTTCGGATTTCATGGCTTCAAGCCATTTCCCTGAGTCTTTATTACTCATAGCCTGTTCGTAATTCAATGGATCATCATCATTCATGATGTGTACCTCATCGTCATCCTCTATAACGAATCCATACCTCTCAGGTATCTTCGGTACTCTTCCAGATTTACGAACAGGGTGTGGTACAGTAGGTTCTTCTACTTGGTTAGGTACCTGACTTTGGTCCGTGGTAACTTGTGGTTCTTGAACTTCTTCAAGA
The DNA here is from genome assembly GCA_020205555.1 of Panax stipuleanatus. Taxonomy (NCBI): domain Eukaryota; kingdom Viridiplantae; phylum Streptophyta; class Magnoliopsida; order Apiales; family Araliaceae; genus Panax; species Panax stipuleanatus. Next base: position 92,510,519 of record CM035119.1, read on the forward strand.
TATATCTTGCTCCCACTAACCCCTTCATGGATAAACTCTTTCTCCAAGAAGGTAGCATGTTTCGCAACAAACACCTTTTGGTCAGTTGGATGATAGAAATAATACCCTACGGTTTCTTTAGGGTATCCCACAAATCTACACTTATCGGATTTAGTCTGTAGCTTATCATTTTCAAACTTTTTGACATAAGCTGGACAACCCCAAGTCTTAACATGCTTAAGATTTGGTTTCCTCCCTTTCCACATCTCATGTGGAGTCTTTGGGGCGGATTTGGTAGGTACCTTGTTAAGTAGGTATGCAGCCGTTTCTAGGGCATATCCCCAGAAGGAAATTGGAAGGTCGGTAAAACTCATCATGGATCGAACCATGTCCAACAGTGTTCGATTTCTCCTTTCAGATACTCCATTTAACTGTGGTGTACCTGGAGGAGTCCATTGTGAGATTATACCATTTTCTCTGAGACAATTGAGAAACTCACTACTTAAGTATTCTCCACCTCGATCTGATCGAAGTATCTTAATACTCTTGCCCGTTTGTTTCTCTACTTCACTTCTGAACTCTTTGAACTTTTCAAATGATTCTGATTTGTATTTCATTAAATACACATATCCAAATCTTGAGTGATCATCAGTGAAAGTAATAAAATAAGAATACCCACGCCGTGCACTTGTTGTCATAGGTCCACAAACGTCTGTGTGAATCAATGCCAACAACTCTGTAACTCTCTCTCCTTTTCCACTAAAAGGAGATTGAGTCATTTTACCCATGAGACAAGATTCACAAGTTGGATATGATTCATAATCAGCTAGCTCGAGGAGCCCATCTTTATTCAACTTGGTTAATCGTGTTTTATTGATATGACCGAGTCTACAGTGCCACATATAGGTATAATTAATATCATCTCTTTTCCTTTTCTTAATTTGTTCAATTTGAAATATATTTTCTTGTAAGTCAATTGTATAAAGTCCATTTTGCAAATTTCCAATACCATATAAAACATCGTCTTTATAAATAGAACAACCATTGTTCTTTATAATAACGTCAAAACCTTCCATATCCAATAAAGAAATTGAAATAATGTTTTTAATAATATTCGGAACATAATAACAATTATTAAGATAAATGGATTTGTCCGAAGGCATTGCTAAACAATAAGTTCCTACAGCTAATGCAGCAACTTTTGCTCCATTTCCCACTCGTAGGATCACCTCATCTTTGTTCAGCTTTCTACTTCTGACCAGTCCCTGCACAGTATTACATATGTGAAAACCACAGCCGGTATCCAATACCCAAGTAGAATTATGACTTTCAGAAAAATTAATTTCAATCATAAACAAACCTTGATTGGAAGTCGAAGCTTCTCCAAGCTTCTTCTCTGCTAGAAACTTCTTGCAGTTCCTCTTCCAATGTCCCGGCTCATTGCAATGAAAGCACATTCCTTTAGCTGGTTCAGGTTTCTTTTGCTCCTTTTCTTTCCCTTTTCCCTTAGCCTTCTTAGTTTTTTTCTTTTCAGAAGACACCTTGGGCCTCTTCCTTTTATTGGAAGAATCCACCATCAAGACATGGTTCTTCTTGGATGAGAAGTGACCTTCTGCAGTTTTTAGCATGTTAAGCAGCTCAGGTAAGCTGACATCTAGCTTATTCATGTGAAAATTAACCACAAACTGCGAGAAGGTCTCAGGGAGTGACTGCAAGACCAAGTCTTGACTCAACTCCCCATCCATGACGAACCCAAGCTGTCCAAGGCGTTCAATCAAATTGATTACCTTCAGAACATGAGTCTCGATGGCAGTGCCCTCGGTCATCCGAGATCGGAAAAGCTCCTTAGATATCTCATATCTAGCAGTCCTACTTTGTTCACCATATAACTCCTTGAGGTGAAGCAGCATAGCAGGAGCATCCATTTTTTCGTGCTGACGCTGAAGCTCATTATTCATGGATGCGAGCATGATGCATTGAGCCACAGATGCATCATCTTGCCACTTATTGAAAGTGGCAATCTCTTCCTCAGAGGCTGTTTCTGAAACAGATTCAGGGATAGTGGAATTTAGGACATAAGAAATCTTTTCAGCAGTGAGAACAATTCTCACATTTCTTAGCCAATCCTCATAATTCGGGCCGGTAAGCTTATTTGCATGAAGTATGCTTCGTAGTGAGATTAGTGATTTTGACATTTTTAAAATTCTGCATGTGAAAAGACAACATTTTAGCAAACATTCATTTTATTAACTTTGCATACCAAAATAAATTTAGGTCTTTATTTTAAATTGGTATCTCCCACTATTTTCATCAAACTATATTACCCTCACTCATATAGTTTGGCAACATCTAATTAAAGATTTTCTAGTGAGATTAAGGATCCCATTTCAAATGTATATAACCTTGTGGATAGCACAACAAGCGATATACAAATAAATAGGTAGACAACTCTTGTCAATTACATCACCATGTAACTCCTTTTATTTTGCCTCTTAAATCATAATGGTCATGTGTGTGCACATCCGAACTAAAATGATTTAAGTTAAGTCCAGCCTAGCACTTTCATAAATTCAAAAAAGAAAAATTTTCGTCCTTGTGGATAGCACAACAAGACTAGATCGTTCAATTTTCTTGATAAGCATCAAATGTGATTAATTAACATCTTAAATATTCAATACTCGCCTTGTGGATAGCACAACAAACTCATATTAAATATTTAATACTCTATTAACTAATCATGCTAGAAGGCGACGTTCGATATTCCAAATATCATTTGAACGCTTCAAACTTAATAATATTTCTTTGAGGGGTTTGTTATTATTTGTCTCATCTTTTTAAGCGCGCATACACATATATATATAAAATACGCGTCATTTTATTAAACATGCGAAGCATGTTTGTATAAAATATAATATATATAATATTTAGCATGCAATATAGAATAGTATATTCTACCCGGATTGATTATGGACTTTTATTCTAGTTTGGTTCACTAGAGCCACCAAGTGAACCAAAAGGTCAAACCTAGGAGTGCAAAAATTTAAATTTAAACGTAACTGTTACATTTAAACCCGGGCTCCATACAAACGGGTCTTCACGCGCTCCTTGCTCCTTGGTCTCCAGTTTCTTCAAGATAATTCTAACTATCTCTATTACATAAATTATTTTTAAATAGAAACCTTGATCAGCAGTCAAGGGGAAGTACATAGAAGGGAGATAGAATTTTACACCGAGAATAAAATCAGAGAAGACGAGGTACGCAGACTCCATTTTATAAAACCCATACATTTAAGCATTCATCCAAAATAAAATCCAATCACATTGGTCATAGTCCATAATCAATCCCTTTTATTACCATACATATCATCATACGTATCGATAAAACTTATTCATCTCATGAAAGTAAATTCATTCCATATATGTATTAATATCAGTTAATGGGCAAAAGTTTGCTAAACTTTATTTTTGGAAAAATAAACTCCTTTATTTCATTCAAAAACAATTCCAAATTAAACTCTTTAATTTTAGCAATTCTGAAATCTCATTTCATATAAAATAAACATCTTTATTTTAAATCTTTATTAATTAAATAAATCATTCATTTAATTAAATAAAAAAAATAAATTCAGAATCTGTTAGTGGCGTAGCTGCGCCAGGAATATAAAGGGAACCGGCGCAGCTGCGCAGCATGAAAACCAGGCCAAGACACTGGCGCAGCTGCGCAGCAAGAAGGCCAGGAATCGGCGCAGCTGCGCAGCTTCGTAAAATCAGAAAAAATTTTGTGGCATATAGCTTGTTCTCACGAAGCTTTTGAAGTACCAACTTCAAGTGGTGCTCATGATCTTCACGGCTTTTAGAATAGAGGAGGATGTCATCAATAAAGACAACAACGAACTGATCCAAATATTCCTTAAATGCAGGTTCATCATATCTATGAAAGCAGCAGGAGTATTAGTCAATCCAAAAGACATGACTAAGAACTCATAATGCCCGTACCGAGTTCTGAAGGCAGTCTTCGGAATATCCTCAGTTTTAATCTTCAGCTGATGATATCCAGAACGAAGATCAATCTTTGAAAAGAATTGTGCTCCTTGTAACTGGTCGAATAGGTCATCAATACGAGGTAGCGGATATCTATTCTTGATTGTGACATGGTTCAACTCCCGATAGTCAATACAAAGTCGCATACTCCCGTCTTTCTTCTTTACGAATAAAATAGGAGCACCCCAAGGAAATGTACTACGATAAATAAAACCGATGTCTAACAATTCCTGTAATTAGACCTTTAACTCCTGAAGTTCAATAGGAGCTATTCGATATGGGGTTTTAGAAATGGGTTTTGTACCGGGTTCAAGGTCAATAAAGAATTCAACTTCACGTTCTGGGGGTAGACCGGGAAGTTCTTCGGGAAATATATCAGGAAACTCATTAACAACGAAAATATCATTCAAACCTAACGTATTCTGGTTTAGATCAATGACATGAGCTAAGAAATCTTGACATCCGTTTTTCAATAAACGAATAGCTTTGTGACTTGAAATGATATTGACTGATTTTAGTGGTTTGGTGGTTTGGATTCGCACAACAGGTTGATTAGGAGTATAAAAACTAACAACTTTACGAAAATAATCAATTTTGGCATAGTAAGTGGTTAACCAGTTAATTTCTAAAATCACGTCAAAAGCAAGTATTTTCAAAGATATAAGATCAACAGGTAAGCTAAGGGTACCAATCTGAATCAAGCAAGATTTGTAAACTGTGGATGTAACAAAGGTTTCTCCCAGCGGAGTTTCAACAGATAAGTCGAATTCTAATTTATCAGAAGTCAAGTTCAAACGTTAACCACAAGCAGCTGAAATAAAAGAATGGGTAGCACCGGTGTCTAACAAGGTGTAAACTTTGCAAGAGTTTATGATTAGCTTATCCGTAATCACCTCGTGTGGGTTCCTCGCATTTTGAGCTGTCACGATAAACGCTCTTCCAGGAATCACCGACTTTGACTTGTCCGAAACCGCCTTTGGAATCACCACCCCTGCTGGACTTGGTTTCGCTATAGGACAATCTCGAGCTATATGTCCTTCTTTTCCACAATTATAACATGCTTTGAATTGTTGTGGGCAGTTTGGGCTGATGTGCCCCTCTTTCTCGCATTTATAGCATACGACCGGTGGTCGTTCTCCTCCCCTAGAAACAGTTGATCCTCGTGCTAATGTCGACGTCTTCACGTTCTCATTGTTGTACCTTCTCTTCATAAAATCTCCCCCTGATTCTCTTTTTCTACTATCACGGCCACGATTACCACCGGAGTTATTACCGCTTCTGTCATACTTTCCTCCCCGCTAGTTGTCATTGCTCCGATGACTGCTGCCACCGATACGACCTTGGTTGTTGTCCCTTGGTTGAATATAATCACTATCTCGTTCTAACAACTGGGCTCTGTTCACTACATCCGAATATAGAGAAAATTTGTGAAAAATGAGGTATCGACGTATTTCGAGTTTCAAAACTCTCAGAAACATCTGCGTCATACGTTACTCATTCTCTACCAAATGAGGTGCAAACCTAGACAACTCTGCGAACTTAGCCTCGTACTGGGACACAGTCATGTTGTTTTATTCCAGTCTGATAAACTCTACCTCCTTCATATGACGAATAATTTCAGGAAAGTACTTGTCTTTGAATAGTTTTTGGAGCGCTTCCCAAGACATCTTGAGTGCGGCAGGCTAGGTACGCTTCACAGACTCCCACCAATAATCTGCCTCTCCATAGAACATAAAGGTGGCGAATGGAACCTTCTGTTCCTCCGTGCATCCCAAGACATCAAATATCTTGGTAATTTGCTTAACCCACGTCTCTTCATTGATTGGATCTGGCTTTCCCTGAAACTCTGGTGGTCCCAATTCTTTGAACTGTTTGGCAGTGACAATTCGCGTGTTGTTATTATCTCCACCTGTATTTTGCACACGAGTTTCCCTCGTCTGGTTTTGCATGAACTGTAAAAAACTTCTATACATCTTATCGTTTATCGTCTGATCAGCGTTGTTTTCAGGATGAACATTGCCTTCTTGTTGCACGTTCTCCTGGTTGGTGAATAAAGGTGTCTCCACGGTCTCATTCACTTCATTGTTAACATTCTTAGCTGCCATTCTCAAATACTGCCATAAAACAATGGTTAATTAAACAAATTAACATACCACATATTAAACCTATGCTAAAACTGACAAATTAAAAACCACATAAGCTTAGGTAGGACATACTAGTGAAGGATTTACTCGTCTCTCCCCTCCTAGTTCTATTCCCCGATCTCCACCAGAGATCATATCCCTAAGCTCTGATACCAACTGTGACGCCCCCAGAATAGGTCCAGTCAACCCAACCCATTCTGAGTCGCCAAATACACGGTACAGAATTCAAATACAATCTTTTATATCACACGGTAGTGCAAAATACGACTACACAATTGTGAGTGTCAATACAAATATGTAGAAAATATTAACATTCAAACTAAGTCCTTATTACAATTATTGTCACACTATTTATTAGAAATAGTGAGGACTACTACTCCTCTAACTCGGACCATCACTCTGTCCCCCGACTAGTTCCTGCGACATTCTCATTTCTTGAAGAGGACAATAGATGAAAAGGGTGAGCTCAACTAGCCCAGTAAAGAATATTATGACTACGATAATGGAAAATAAATTATCGTTAGTCTTCAACAATTCAGATAAAATATTATTGACAACAAGTTTTAGATCAATATTCGCAGCGAAAATAACAATTCATTAGAAGAGTTAAGTAGAGAATGAAGTCTACTATCTTCTATGATTTAAGAGTCCATCATCAATATTTTATCCCTATAACAGCAATCAATATACATCTCTAATCAAATATTCATCTTTGCACAACGGCCAAAGATATTCAGTTGTATCACCAGTGGTCATGTTCATCTCAACATCTGTCATCTTTACACTACGGCCAAAGATATTCATCAGGTAATCATTCATCTTTGCTCTACAGGCCAAAGATATTCAGTTATATCACCATTTAAGACTGAGGATGATGAAAAATATTTTAAAGAACGAATCCAGTGAGATAAAGGACAAAGATAAAGAATTCGTATTTTACTTTATCCAATTCAAAAATACTTTGTAATAATCAATTGTGGAGCGAAATTCAAGAATAAAGCTCAAAACTTAGATCCATTCAAAGATAGAAACCTTAACAAGCAACTTGGACAAATAGAAGAAAATTTAATTTTTTCGTGAATAATACCGTATACGTGAATAGTGCTGTATACGTGAATTGTAACCCCGACGGAAAAAGTAAGAATTTCATAATAAAATCCATGCCAATATTTTGGTATAATGATATTGAAAAGAATAACATCATTTACGAAAGAAAATAACATCCCTTATCTCAAAAGAATAGTACTTCTGGCTGGAATATCGGATATAATACCGAAAGAAACTTGCACTAAATAGTAACACTCAAAGTATCTAAATACTCACAAAAATACGCTCGATATTATAGATAGAGAAAACTTCTGTTTCTGGTGTGATTTTCAATTCTATCCTAAGCACCCTATTTATAGGAAAGAGATAGCAAACAATGGTTGACAAAAGGACATTACGTAGAAAACTAGCAGTACTCAAGTTTTGAAAAAAAGCCCTTAGCCAGCTCTTTTGAAAATAAATCCCCACATGTTATATACTATATATATATATATATATATATATATATTAAAATATTTATTTCTGAAGCTTTAATAATTCTTAAAAAATAGCCCTTTCGCTAGAAAAATACAAATTCTATGTCCTTTTCATAGGAAATTTAATTTTCTACAACTTTGTAGAAGGAAGTTTTTTCAAATTCCTAACCGAAAATGGCCGAAATCCACAAACGAATGATTTTTCACACCAAAATACTGATAAAAATACCTCAGCACTAATTTCTTCTTTTATATCCATAAAATAAATATTTTCTTATCATATAAATCAATAATTAATTATTCACAAATAATATTACAGAACTACAATATTGACAACCAGGTCGTTCCCAGGAAATAGGGGGCCTTCCGATAAGGATTTCTCCTTACTGGCGCGCAATTAAATAACCCCTCCTAGACAGAACTTCCTTAGACATTGTCAATAATGCTATATAATAATATTATTCAAATAATATGAATTATTGAGTTGATAATGTGAAATATTGTGCAGTGACAATTGTTGAATCAATAATACAAAATATCAGCGGTAGCAATTACTGAATCAATCATATAAAATAGCAACGTAGCAATTATTGATATAAAATATCAACGTAGCAATTATTGAACCAATAAAATATCATACAATTATTGAAACAATAATATAAAATATTGAACAGTAATTACTGTAACAATAATTGAGTAGTGACTTCTTACGTAAGAACCAAAAATTCAAAATACTGTGCAATATCGTGTGCTACTGTGCACAACGCGTATTACTGTATTTTTATCCCCGGATATTTCAACAGTTTTACCGTTATTTATAAAAAGATTATTTCTGTCGCTTTCTATATCCGACAGTTATTTCGTTGTGGGGCCCACAAATAGCTGCACCGTCGTACGAATATTCCCCGACAACAAGAATATTCCACGACCAAACGAATATTCGCCGACAACAATGAATATTTTATAACCACTTGCTTATTTTGAAAAATTTGCACATTTCACCCATAACTCACTACATTTATCAAAACAACACCTTATTGTTTAAAAACAATATATAAAGAAAATTAAATCTTTATTCATAAAAGTTGGGGTCTTACAATGATCGCAAAAGCTGAAGCCGCAGAGTCAGACTTGACAATCTCAATACCAGTAAAGAAAGATGCAAAAATTCTCATATCTAGTTATGATAACTTCTTCATTCCATAAAAAAGTTGAACAAGATCAATCAATCCATGATAATGGTCAGCAAAGCTCAGGATCCTTTGTTCTCTCTTAAGCAGCAAGTGAGCTAAAAGAATGCTCAAAATTTTGATCCTTGATAAGATTAAGAAGAGTGAAGTAGAAAAGGAAGATTCCAACAAAAGGAGATATGATAATCAAGCAGCAAGACATGAAGGAAGATTATGACTATGAGTTAATGCTAGAGTAATAAAGATCGTAGGCTGAAGTTTATTTTCAAAAGATGATCGTTAAGAAGATTGAAAGTCGTAAAGTAAAAGCTATGCCATCAAGCTACTCTACGATAGAAGAAGTCAAAACGATCAAGCTGAAGGAAAGTGATGTTCACGCTCTCAGAAGTAAAGTGAATCTTAGAAGCTGATATAGTTGCGGAGTTATAGTTTTTGAAATAATGTGCAGTCAATGATTATCTGGCATGTGTTCGACTGTGAAAAATTGGAGGGAACTGACTTAAAAGTTATTTCAAATTCTGACAGTTGCTTTTCCCATCAGTCGTCTAAGCCTATACTCTAGCAAACTCTAAGCTATCAATCTCTACAAACCATCAAATCACTCTAAGCTCTCAAATCTACAAAAACCTCCAGAAATTCCTCTAACCCTAACCAATCCAAACATATTTCTTCTCTTGAATATTCATCAATATCATAAACCTCAAAATGAAAAGCTAACAAATCATCCCAGGAAACCAATTATCTTTGACAAATTTGATGACGCGGAGAAGAAATACAAAGATATCCTAAAGTTGATACAAGATGCTATATTCAGTGAATGTCAGGGGACTGGAACCAAAATCTATTCTGCCCTTGTGAAAGAATTCTACTTGAATGTTATTTATCATGGCGGTGCTTTAGTTTCCAAAGTCAAAGGTACTACCCTAAAAATGGGCTTCTCAAAAATTAACCACGACTTAGAATGTATGAATCTAGGTATTGCTACTCTCTAAGAGATTTATTGATGTCGGGAGAAAAAATCCCTATTCATAGGTGTTTCTTACCCTCTATGTTGTTTAATCTTGCTTTAAATGTGAGATTATAGAAAGAGTCCGACATAAAATGTCGATGATTTAAAAAGATTAATTTTATTGGTCCGAATTAGACAGAGCCGCCAGTTAGTATGAGTTAAATGGTTGTACCAACTCAACCGAGTTTTAAAATATTTTGCAATATGGCCCAATATTGGACTCTATTTAATTGGTCTTGGAAACAAAGATTCTTAGAGTTATGGGCTTGCTTAAGCTGGGGGAATGTGTTAGGCACCCCCCGACTTCCGTAAAATAAGGTTATCGCGTCTTTTCATTTCCTAATCATTACGAATGAGTGTGTGTGTATTGCAGTTAATTGGGCTTAAGTGCTTTATTTGAAAGTAGTGTTGTGCTTCATTGGACCTATATACGAAGGGTTTGATTTATTGAAAAGTCCATTTTTAGACAAGAATATGAAAGTGATGTTTTGAAAAGTGGTTTTCAAACTCTTTCTCTTGCATATGAATTGAAGACCTTTGTTACTTCCATTTTATTCCATATTCGGCTCGTTTTGATTTTACTCTCGAGATGCGAAGCATCTTTGACAAATAATATATATATATATATATATATATATAAGTGTCAGGCTCCTTATGGGCATGAAAGCCATCAAAGTATGCCTAGACACCACACATAGGATTTTCATTATTTCGAGACCTTAAATCTGGATAACCGTTTTAAGGTCCTATATATACAAGTACAAAATTTGCAAGTTGGTTGTACAACTCAATCAGGTCCATCATGGGAACCGGATCTAGATCCATTCTAGGCTCACAGAAAATTAGATAAATAGCCTGCATAATGAATATACTATAATAAAACATAAAACTGTACTAAACATCACTAAACAAAAGATTCATCAACCAAATCTCTGTACGCGAGTAGCTCATAGCTTCTAGTTCCCTCTAGATACAAATATAGGGTCACATGGTTGCTGAATATTTACAAAATTAGAAAGAAAACTAGATCTATTAGATTTTAGCCATTCTAGCTTCCAAGTTCAAGTTTTATAACTTTTGAACCAGTTAAAAGCTAGATCTGGCTAGATCTAGTACAGATCTAGTTAATACAGCTTAAATACTGACTATTTACAAGAAATGAATGGTTAAAACTTTAGATCTGACGAATATAATCTAATAAATATATGTATATAGCAATTATATACGTATTAGAGTAAGCGAAGAAGATATATCTGGTGCAATCTTACAGTATTTCATGAGAACAGCTCTCGAACGGCTTTTGGCGCCTCGATACTCATTTCCCATCGGTTAAAATTTGATATGTTGTAGCATATATGTATATGAACGATTACAACGAAGTTTTACAAGAATCAGAGTATGTTAGAGACTTCGTTTAGCTATCCTAGCATCTATTTCTCTCGTCGCGACCCTTTCTTTCTCTCTCTTCTTTTATAACTAAGGGGGGAGGCTATATATATAGACCAGATCAGCCATGGGTCTACTTACGACAGCCGCAGGTCTACCTACGGTTGGTCCTGGGTTAGGCCCGACCTAGTGGGCACCGCTGTCTCGAAGTACGTGCACTCCGACCAACGTATTGTTCGCTTGAACCTTCATAACTTGCAATCCGGGAATTCAATGGAGGTGTGCTATTCCTTTTTGGAAAGCTCTTTTTGAGAGCTATGCCATGACATGGGGCTTGAATTTTTTTTAATTCGAGAAAATGGGTCCCTGACCAGATCTTTGAGTCTTCGCAGTCAGTCCGTTGAGCTATCTGGCGCAGTTTTTACTCAGGATTATTGTGATGGTTCTGTGCGACCTTCTTCACAGTAATTTGATCTGATTTGATGTTGAGTTGGCAAAGTTACTCTTTTGCCCTTACGGGTTGGTTCCAGGCTTGACTTGGCTGCCGTTGTCTTCCCTCAGGGTTATCTCCGGGGTTTAACTACTGTTGACTTTCGTCTATTTTCAGAGCTGTCTCTGAAGTTGATTTGATGATTCTTGGGGATGTCTCCGGGGAGATTGATTTGATGATTTCCTGAGGCTATCTCCGGGGGTCTAGTTTAATGGTTTCCCGGGACTGTCTCTGGGGGTCTGGTTTGATAATTTTTCGGGGCTGTCTTCGGGGGTCTAATTTGATGATTTAGACTTCTAGGGTTGTCCTTGGAAGGTAAAAGACAATTATACCCTCCTGCATGGTTAGTAACAGGAATACAAATTTTCTAGTGTCTACAAGATTGATATGGAAGAAGGCTTACAAATGATGGCCTATCAAATGAAGTCTCTCAGAGGAATCAAAAAGAAAGATTTTCCTCAGAAGTATGAGGTTTTGGCAAACATCGTTGGAAAATGTGTTCTTTGCAAAGATATGACATATGATACTATTAGTGAACCATAACTAAAGTTCATGACTGCTATTATAATTGTGACGATCATGAATTTTGTAATAAGTAGAAATATTTATGGAAGAAAATAAATATTTTAGCTGTTTAATTTATCGAATAAAATAAGCAAATGATGGAAATTATTGTGAAATAATTTATTTAAGTATGGTGATATTAATTAAATTGATGTTAAATAATTTTACAATTTGTGCGTATTTTGTTACGCTAATGTGTTGTTGATGTCTAAATTTAATTAAATAGTTAAATTAAAGGATAAGTGAGTTGTTAAATAATTACAATATAATTTAATGGTAAAATTGTAATTTAATTAAATAATTAAATTACATGGATTATGATTTGTTAAATAAAATTAGAATTTTATTGATTAAGTAATTAAATTAAATAAAGTATGACATTTTGTACCATATAATAAGGAATAGATTAAAATAAATTAGGAGGGTTTTGGGTGGTAGCCAATCATGGCCTAGTGACCCTTTGTTTTTTTAACTGATAAAGCCCCTTTGTTTGTATAACTGATAGCTGAGTGTTCCTTTGTCATTTTTTATTATTTTACGCATTGTTCATAACCTTAAGAAAGAAAAATAGAGAAGAGAGCTTAAGAGAGAAATTGAGAGCGAAGAGGGTTCTTTGTGTTTGGAGAAGAAAAATTCTGAGAATCAAGAGGAAGAGGAAGATTAAAAAAGGTTTTCCAATCATCTAGCAAGGGTTTGGAAGAATCAAAAGGTAATAATCTAAACTATAAACTCTATTTTTTTTCACTCTCTTGAGCTCTTCATTACAAATGGATTTTTGGTGGTTAATTTGTTAAGAGATTTGTTATATTTGTTAATAAGTATGCTTAATCTGTTATATAATGTTGATTTGTTCATATTCTAACCTTAAAGTTTTGATGATGATTTGATTTTTAGTACTAAATCGTTTATTGTAAAATTTCAGGAGAATGATAAAAGGATCATTGATGATTAAAGGCTTTGAAGACTTTGTGTCTTAAGATTTTATGTAAGGTCATTGCAAATAGTTAATTTTTTAGTTCAAGGCTCTGGGACATTTTATGTGCATATTATATGATATGAGTTTTATGCATGTCTGAAAAATAAGAAGAAATACGAATTAAAATTTAAATATTCGGGATTAATTGATATATACTACCATGTGTTTTTATAGAAGATTTTTAGTATAGGTATTACTCTATTTTCTAGAAGAATCCTAATTCTATAAAAATAGCATGACACACGTGTAAGAAGAATTGATGAAGATCAGATTTGTTGGAAATTATTTAGCTTGTGACGGCAGGATAATGATTACTATTAGTTAGTGGTTTCATTGCATATGTCTCGGTATTCACATGTTACCTGAGAAAGTTGGAAAGATTGCATGTGCTATTAATTACGAAACTAACACTATTTTTGGAATTTCTAAAGTTGCTTATCCTAAACAGTATGTTATGTGCCTTTGTTATTTGTTACGAAAATTTTGTATTCTTCTTTAATGAAAAAGGTAGTAGATTGTCATGATTGGTCTCAATTTATTAGTGGATTGGCGTTGAAAGAAGTCAAACTTGTTATCCAAGAGTTTTTCACAGAATTTGCTTTACTGGTTATATTTGTTATCTGTTTGATTTGTTCGTTCCTAACAGATCTTATATTTGATTAAAACTGGAACGTTACTTGAGAGCTTAACTGTTAGCAACGGTAATACTTTCTGGTTATACAAGTCAACTAAGATATCAGAATTATTTACAACACACGAATTAATTTTGCACTATTATACTTGAATGTTATTATTCTCGGTGCAATTATACAAGTTGCTGGGCAATCAATTTCAGATTATTTTTGGCTAATTTTGTGAGCCCTAATTGGTGATATCTTTTAACTATTTGATCATTGCATACATTAGTTGAGCCTTGCATTGTTAAATTGATTATTTACTTTGATCATTAGACCTCTATAATTGTAATTCTTTTTAATTTAGACTAAGTGTTGTCTAAAGGAATTTAATCCGAGTGGATTAGGAATTGTTTACAAACAGGTTCAACTAAGCATAGGTGCTTAAGGAGTGCATTGGTGCACAAGGAGCAAAAGTGCTCAAGTGAATTATTGTAATTCAAGTATTGAAAGAATCTGTTTTGTAAAAGAAGTCAATTTAAAGAAATAAATTGAGTCTCCAATACTAGATGGTATTGGACGTGGACTAGGCTATTATTATAGAGGGTAATAGCTGAACCACGTAAAAATCTTGGTGTTTATATTATTACTTGCTTTATCTTATTTGCTCACAAAAAGATATTTAATTGTTTTGATAAATAAAAATTATGTATTTTCATTATCATAAGATAAATTGTTAACACTAAGTGTTTTTACAAAGCAATCAATTCAGTAGTTATTTTCATTTAATAACAAGATTAAAGTTTTAATCCAGTAGAACGTATTTATTCAGCAAGATGCATTTGTTAAAATAGTAAGCTGAATTCAGTAGTTATTACTTAAGTTTAAAAATTGCTCATAGTTTGTTCCTACACTTATTCCACCCCCTTTCTAAGTGTGCCTTATCTTAATTTCATATAACATCTATAAACAATTTTTGGAGTTATCAAATTCATGTAAACATGTTTTAAAATGAACAATTTGAGTTTTGTGGATATATGTATGCTTTGGCCTATTTTGAGATTAAAATTGGCTAGGTATGCATGTAGTAATCTGTAAGTTGATAATGATCGTTGTTAATACATTGAGAAACGAAACCAATGCAAGATAAATGGATTGATTTGGTTAAATAACAAATTCGTGGTGTTTGATTTCGCTAAATATGTTGAAATAAGTAAAATCAGCATGAACTTTGGTTTTTGAGTCACTAAATTAGTTATTGGAGTTGTTTTTGTTGTTAGAATCATGTTATACATGTTGGGTTTTGGTTATATAAAGTTTATAATATTTGGGTGTGTTTAAATTGCTGTTTGAGAGAAGAAATTGGGAGTTTTGGCTTAAAATAGTGTTGTTCGCGAAGTACAGAATTAGAGTCTGAGAAACTCGTCCCCGGCTGAGTTTTCAGTACAAAGATTTTCGTCTCGACAGTTATTACACCCCGCGGTGTTTTCCAGTTATAAAACTGAGCCCCGGCGGTGATGGACAATTTAATCTAGAAATGAATTTTATGATGTATGATGTTGGGAATGTTTATGTAACATCATTATATGATTATAGTAAAACTTAAAACATATAATAAGATGTAATTGCAAAATGTAATCACAAAGATGATGATTATAAGTTATGAAATAGAAATACGTTATGAAAAACTTAAAACTCAATGAGGTTTGGTAATGTTATTTATATGCTAAGCCTTATGTTATATGATAGGAAGGAATTTAGATTCATGGGTTGTGGTTAGTATAAGCAGACCTAAAGTTATAGATTATAGTCTTAACTAAAATGGGAATTAAACCAATAAACATAGTTGTAATGTAACTAATTAGTATTGTGATCCTAAATGATATATGTAGGATTTATGGAGAACGTGAGTTATAATTGTGTAGCTAACGCATAAGGCAAGTTTCTTAACTCTACTTATTCATTGAACAAGTTTTCTAACCTTGGCTTTTTAGTGTTCAACCAAGGTTCTTGTAGTATTATGTTTTGATTAAGCTTTCTAATTCTTTTCTGAAAGTATGACTTCGATATATGATGTTTATTCACTTATGATTTATTATTATCCTATCATTGCTAAAGTACCCCTTTACATTATTGTGTTATTATCAAACTCTTGAATGTTATTGAATCTTTTATGATTCAACTAATCTTTAGTTGATGAACGTTCTAAAGATCCAAATTTCCCTTGAAGCTAAAATCCAAACGAAACCTCCTTTGGTGCGGACTCTAATGTCAAAGCTGAGATGAACAACCCTATAATAGGGGATTATATTACGTAATAATATTAAAATATTTGTGCACAATACATTGTACGAAGGGTTGATTCCCTGGAGTAAGAGTTGGATGGTCCATATAGTCTATAAGGTTAATAAAGGTTACAGTATAGAAACTTGCTAACCTAGGACGTAGTTCATGGCCTTGTGACCCTCAGATATACTTTTGATCTTGCTTTCTAATCTTGATTCAAAAGCCGAGTTTTTTATTGAGCTTTCAGTTCTTAATTATCGTTAACTAATTTCAGAAAAGATTATATTATTTAGTTAAAATCTATTCATTGGTTATTAATATGTTATTATTGCTATTGTTTTCCTTCTGGGCAATTGTTTTTCTTACCCTTGCATAAAATAATGCAGCTAAGATTTTGAAGTCTGATGAGCCGTCCACGAGAAAGGGCAAGGGCAAGGACAAGGGCAAGATGAACAAATAATGAAGAATAACTTACTTTTATTTGATAAAGTTTATTTAACGAGACTTAATTATTATTATATTTTTATTCCGCAAATGATGTAATAAAGGTTAGGTAACTTGGGATTTTATTTGAGATGTAACCCTTTAATGGGATGATGGTTTATTAAGTTTATTATTATCCTTTATTATGGGTAGTTAGATGTGATTGTTTTGGACAGTGAGCACCATATCTGCGAAATTTAAGTACCTGGATTTGGGGGTGTCACAATAATGAAAAAGGAAATCAACTTTGGAGCTATCTTCATTGACTGGGTAGAAAAATGGATTGAAGATACTAATGCAAGGACAACATTAGGCAAGTCAACTACAAAGATGTTGTATGGAAGATTCATAAGTATCATTTTGAAAAAGATACTCAAAAATAGAATCAAGGAGGAATATGGAGACGTCTTAAACTGTAACAAAATGGATCACCCATAAATTATTTGAAGATTGGAAAAAGAACCCAGGCAAGGCCAAGAGAGCAAGAAAATCTGAAGGTAGAATTGAGAGCATTAACAATGAAGAACCAAAATCCTTTAAAACCAAAGGAAAGAGGAAAGTGGAAGACGTTATTGAAAAGAAATCTGAAGAGTCAGATTCAAATCTAGATAGCGGAGCTCTTGTAATGTCTGATGACCAACCATTAAAGAAGAAGAAGAAAGTTGGGAAATAGAAGATTGAAAAGAAGGAAAAATTTGTTATCAATAGTTTCAAGAAAGGTTTGTCCAGTTCTGAAAAGGAAGGAGGAGAAAACACCAACAAATCTATTTCCAAGACCATGCTAAAGAGAATGAGCATGAGGATACATCAACAATAGAAATACCCTGTCAGTTCTAAGGCTTCACAAACCATTGAAATTAACGATGAAGAAAATGATGAAGAGAGTATGTCTGAGGAAGGAAAATTGATTGTGTCAGATCAAGAAAAAAAAAATGGATTGTGGACGTCGGGAAAAAATCTTGCTCCTTTTTGTTTTAAAAGAGGTCCTTTTTCTTGGTTTTAATTTCCGTCTTTACTTTTTCTTGTCTACCATTTTCCATTTGCTATGTCTATAGATTTTATTGAAGGGCGAGGTTTTAGGAAAGAGGTACTGACATAAGTGTCGGCGATTTTGAAAAGACTGATTTAATTTGATGATTGGACCGAATGAGACAGAGTCGCCAGTTGGTATGGTTTAAATGGATGTACCAACTCATCCGATGTTTAATAGTTTTTGTAATATGGTCCAATATGTGACTCCAAAAGATTGGTCTTGAAACCCGAGATTCATGGAATCCAGAGGCTAGGTTAAGCGGGGGGAAGGTGTTAAGCACCCCCGACTCCCGTGCAAGCACGGTAGCGCATCTTATTTATTTTCTGTGCATAAAAATTATGTGTGTGTGTGTGTTTTATTTCGAAAGCTTTATTAGTTTTTATTTTGGGTGACTTGAAAGTAGTGTTGTACCTCTTTTGCGCCTAGGTACGAAGGATTTGATTTGACAAAAAGTTCATTTTTAACAAGATTTATGAATTGAAATGATCTTTTAGAAAGTAAGATTTTCAAATCCTTTGCCCGACTAGGAATCGAGGACTTCGATACTTCCTTTTATTCTTTACGTTCATTAGGTGATCTACCCCGAATCGCTTTATTCTTATTGAAAGCTCTTTGTGGTTTTTTTGGAAATCATTTTAGTGAAAATGCATGCTAAAAGCGCCAAAAAGAGTCGGATCATCATCGGGCATGTAAGCCATCTTGATGAATCCGAGCACCCACAATCCAAGTTTTCACTATCAAGGGATCTTGAATCCGACTTCTCGGTACTAACTGTGACGCCCCCAAATTCGGACCGCCACTGGTCTCTCGAATTCGGTTCGTCACTTTCTCACGATAATACAATAATAACTAAAACCATACAATCACAGCGGATAATCTAGAACAATATACAATGATTTATTATATTTATTCCCCCAAGTCTCGCAACCTACAATACTTAATAGATTACATAATAATATCAAATAACGACTTATTACATAATCTAACTTAAGCTTAAACATAGTTCAGAATCATTCGTAATACATCATCTTAATAGACATAATACAACACACAGATATTTAGAATATAAAAGGGGCTAGCTAGTCGGTAGCCTAGCCCTTGCCCTTATCGACTCCCGAAGGTCCACCCTGCTCTGCCATAACTGAAATGTTTTAGGGAAAGCAAGAATGAGCAACAAGTTTGCTCAACAAGTAATATAACAACAAGGGTGATTAATATAGTTCTCTAATCCAAAAAGGTATGATATGATAGTTCAAGGATAATAAGAATATCAACAATTCTCAATAACGGTCGCTAAGGACAGAATAATATCAATATGACTCAATGTTAAATCAATTTTAAGATTTCAAGATAATTGAATACTGAGCAGTCTCTAAAGACTATGAACTTCTACTACAATTAACAAAAAATATACTGATAATCCAACAAAATCAAGTACAACAGGTGATCAGCCTAAAGTACCCTACGTTATGCATAACATTTAATCGTACTCAAGTGCGCACGTTGGTCTCCCAACAAATACATTTTCCCTTCAAAGAAGGTTGTTCATCTCAATTAATACAAGAATTTTTGAACCATACAATTGGTTTGGACAGCTTTCTAATCATGATATAAGTCTAGCCGAATCAAATGGCATAGACCACTCTTTATAAGTTCAATACTTGACATTAAAGTTCGAAGAATATAATCGACTTTATCGTAACTATGACGCAATAAGTCATAATTTGAATAACTCACTTGCACAACAATAAACTTAATATGTATTCAATAAGAATAGAGTTCAAGTACTTGCTTACAATATCCGTTGAATAAAGTAATGCAAGGGTTTAGGATACTTGCACCGTAAAAGAGTGTAAGTTAGAGAACTTGCCTTAAGCGTAGTCTATTCACGTTAAGTAAATCAACACTTTCGAATCCCTATCATAATATAGTTATGTATATATATGATATCCATTAGTCATATAGTTTAATTTTTTGTGCATAAAATGTGTGTGTGTGTGTGTGTTTTATTTCGAAAGCTTTATTAGTTTTTATTCTAAGTCTTTATTTTGGGTGACTTGAAAGTAGTGTTGTACCTCTTTTACGCCTAGGTACGAAGGATTTAATTTGACAAAAAGTTCATTTTTAACAAGATTTATGAATTGAAATGATGTTTTAGAAAGTAAGATTTTCAAATCCTTTGCCCGACTAGGAATCAAGGACTTCGATACTTCCTTTTATTCTTTACGTTCATTAGGTGATCTACCCCAAATCACTTTATTCTTATTGAAAGCTCTTTGTGGTTTTATTGGAAATCATTTTAGTGAAAATGCATGCTAAAAGCGCCAAAAAGGGTTGGATCATCACCGGGCATGTAAGCCATCTCGATGAATCCGAGCACCCACAATCCGAGTTTTCACTATCACGGGATATTGAATCCGACTTCTCGGGACTAACCCCTCGAGTTCGTCTTCAACGTCTTAATATTACATATACAATGATATTTACGCTATTGAAACATTACAAAATGAAAACTGGTCCGTCGTGGGAATCAAGTCGCATCCATTCGAAGATCTCAACACCGGGATTCCTAGGCTCACATTATTTATGCGGAAATACATATATACAATGTCCTCGGCTTCGATATTAGGTGATTTCATCAGTTGAAATCACCATTTTAAGCCATTTCGGACCCCTTTCACCTCTAAATATAGATTTAGGGTTATACGGGGTAATCGGGACCATTTAAAGCAATAAATCCATAGATCTACCATGAATCTAAGCCACTCTAGCACACGGGTTAAAGCTTCATGCTTAATAACCTCTCAAAGGCTAGATTCGGCTTAGACCTAGGTAGATCTAGCCTCCTCAATTAATT
The DNA here is from genome assembly GCA_020205555.1 of Panax stipuleanatus. Classification (NCBI taxonomy): domain Eukaryota; kingdom Viridiplantae; phylum Streptophyta; class Magnoliopsida; order Apiales; family Araliaceae; genus Panax; species Panax stipuleanatus. The sequence continues at coordinate 92,531,094 of CM035119.1, forward strand.
TACAATGTGATAAGCATAATATAACCGATAAAAAAGTAATATCTATCAACTATTACACAATATGCTAAGAGTACAACAAGTTTAACTATATTTAAACATGATATATCATTAATCTAGTATTTAAACAACGTTTATAAAGAATGAAGCTAGAAAGTGCGTTGTTCCACCTTAGGGGACGCGTGAACAAGAGTTTTAACTGCCGTGGCCAACGTGGAATACTCCTGGGACTTCAAATAGGTACTAAATGAGATGATTAAGCTTCAAGTTGGTGTTAATGTGCTAAACCCGAGCCTCTCTCTCTAGAATGTCTTTCTCTCTCTATAAAATTATCTCTCTTTTTCTAAAATAAACTAGTGTGGGGGATATAAGCTGGCCGAGCCAGCCACATACATATATGTGGCTAGCCGCATACATATATATGGCTAGCCGCATGTATGGATGCGGCTAGGCTAGGTGGGCCCCACACTTTCGACAGGTGCTCCTTCAGTCCCGGTTCGGTAGAAGTTGACCTCCGCCGCTCAACCTTTCGGACAGTCGTTAATGAATGCTGAGGGATAATATCAAGTCTGACTGAATTATGGTTTGGGAAGTCGATACTCATAACCAAGATATATCCTCCAGGTCCAGATATTAGTTAGATGGCTTATCTTCGATTGCATGTCGTTCGAGGTTTGCTGAGGTGGTTTCCGGTGAACACTGTCTCAGCTCGGTGATCCTCGTTCGGTTTGAGATATGTTCGAATGTCATTGGTCCTTCGCATCACTCCCGCGGTTGTTTTAGAGATGATCTGGCTCTTTTGCCCTATCTCGGGGTTGTCTCCGAAGTACAATTACAGTTTTGCCCTTCTACAAGGTTAGTATAAAGAAAGAAAAATTTTGAGTGTTTACAGATGCCCCTCTTTCTCATGTTTATGCAATGTAATAAAATGAACACGACAAAGATTAATAGACACGGAGAATGCATGACAAGGTATATTTGATGATGTAATGTTATGTATAACAGATGTAATGATATGTGAGATTAGAAAAGGGTTACTCCCCCCTGCTGGGGAAGTTAAAGATTAAGTGATCGGGATTAAGTCGACCTGCGCTGGATTGTAGTCAACAGATTGCACCATCGGGGTCATGCCGATGCCTTCACTAGGTTGTTGCCAACGGATTACACCATCTGGGTTTTGCCGATGCCTTCACTAGTTTGTTGCCAATGGATTACACCATCGGGGTTGTGCTGATGCCTTCACTGGTGTGTTGCCAACGGATTACACCATTGGAGTTGTGCCGATTCCTTCACTAGTTTTGTTTCCAACGGATTACACCATCGGGGTTTTGCCGATCTGCGTTGGGTTGTTGCCAACGGATTACACAATCGGGGATTTGTCGACCTACGTTGGGTGGTTGCTAACAAATTACATCATCGAGGATTTGCTGACCTACGTTGGGTTGTTGATAACGGATTACATCATCAGGAATTTGCCGACCTGCGTTGGGTGGTTGCCAACGGATTACATCATCGGGGATTTGTTGACCTGCATTGGGTTGTTGCCAACGAATTACATTATCGGGGATTTTTTAACCTGCGTTGGGTTGTTGCCAGTGGATTACATCATCGAGGATTTGCCGACCTGCGTTGGGTTGTGACCAACGGATTACATCATCAGGGATTTACCGACATGCGTTGGGTTGTTGCCAATGGATTACATCATCAGGGATTTGCCGACCTGCGTTGGGTTGTTGCCAATGGATTACATCATCGGGGGTCAAGCCGACACTTTCACTTGTTCATGGCCGGTGGATTACATCGTCAGGGGTCGAGCCGACGCCTTCACTGGTTCGTTGCCTGTGTATTATGTGACGCCCCCAAATCCACGTTCCTTCGAAACCTCAGATTCGGTGCAGTCACGATACTACTATCGTCAAACTATTACATCTTTTAATCATTAGTAAAAGAATACAACTTTGTTTATTATAATTTAGAATATAAATTCTATTTATATCCAAGATCTCATCTTTACATCATATTCGATGTTACTAAAATGCGGAATAATTTAAACTTTTTCAATCCTCCTTGAATAAAATCTTTTATTGATTTCATAACTTTGATACCGATTACAAATCTTGAATCAACTATATAATATGATTCCTTCTTATCTGAGTTATCGTATAAACATTTACAACTAAACTCGATATCCTCTATGTATTAATTAATACATTCTTACAATACAATAAGTATTAAACAGTGTAAGCAACTATCGAGTACATCATCTAGAATCGAAACATGGTCCAGATAATAATCTAAGTAATATTCTTCAATGCGATACTATCTATCTTTATCAATCAAGAAGCACGAAATCTTTACCGTGAATCCTTAACCTGCAAAAGTGGTTATTTGCAAGAGTGAGCTCGACAGCTCAGCAATTCTAACAGTCCTCATGCATCACATAGCATATAACATCATACTCAGTTCATGCATTTATAAATAGTTTATATTTACTACGCATGTTACTTTTCACATAACAAGTATATCATCAAAGATCAACTTTCAATCTCATTTATATCTCATATACAGTTCATATATAAGTTCACATTATCACAGCATAATATAATTCAACTAACAGTTATTGAATTTATATATCAAATAGGAACTGAAAGACTTGCCTGATTCGTAGTTTAACAACTACGACTTAACTGCTTAAGAATCTCTGCACTTTGTGTAATCCTACACAGTTATATTAACCATAGAGATCACACTCATTAGTTATATGTATCACACATTGTCAATGTAATAATAAAGGTTACATTGTTGTCTAACTTGGTTCTTAGAACCTTGTTTCACTTTCTTAACATACTCCTATAATAGCTAGTATAGGTATACTTTTAATATCAACATTCATACGCCTTTACTCGACTCGCTATGTGTTCGACACGTATTTAAAGCTCATAGATACATGATCTATATTGCTTTCATGTTTCTCAAACCTTATCGAAACCATTACATTCAAACTTTTCTAAGTTTCACCTTTCAAAATCCTTGTCATATTTTAAACTAGGCATGCAAGGTTATTATGTTTATCATATAGTCATAAACCAGTAGGGGTTAGACCATGATTTGTAGTTTAAGTAATAATACAAGTCTACTACAAAATCAAGAACAAACAGACTGCACAAATCCTGAAAATAGGATGGCGCAGCTGCGCAGGTATTGGCCTTAAGAGTGGCGCAGCTGCGCCACTCACTGATCAAACCAGGAATGAAATTTCGTTCTACTGGACCACCCGAGTTCAATCAATATCATTCAAGTTACTGATATTAATCAATACGTATGCTCTATAGTTATAATTTCAAGTTCGAAACCTAGCATGCTCATCCTAATCCAATTAAGGCCATATGCCGATAAACTTTAAACAAATCAAGCCCATGTTATTAATGGTCCATTACTAAAGTCATATCAACACACCACGAGGCTAAACAATACTAAGTATGCATGCTCGTGCGTATATCACACATGTATATGTTAATCACATAGTTTATGCTTTAGAAATTTATTTTCTATGAATATGCGTGCATAGGTGAAATCCATGTTTCATCACATGATGCTTATGTCAACATGTCTATAGGCACAATGAAATCCTAATATACATGCTTGCATGTTTATAACGTAAGTTCACTTAGTACTTGATGATATTAGTTTTCACATTCAAATCTTTCTTTGAAAAGTACACTAATCTTAGTACATGCAAGGCATCTCAACATATAACTCATGTGCACTCGAAACACATATCTAAACCACATAAATGTTCTCACATGGTCAGAATCTAAAAGACGTAAGTCTTGGTTAAGTTTATTTCAAAAAGTCTTTAAGTTTTTCTTGAAAACCTCTTGAATCCTTCACTCATGTATGCTAGTGTACGATTGACACTTAAATTATGTATTTCATGTCAATATAAACCATACGAGCATGCTTTCAAAAAATCAGAATGTATATATGTTATACATATGTCAAAGTTCACATTTAAAACTAAAATTTTCATTTTAAAACTATAAGTTTTTCCTTAAAACATACACTTTCCATTTCATGATATACATTATAACATTGTTAAAATCATGCATGTTGTATCAAGGTATGCATGTTGTTTATGTTCACATGTTTGCTCTAAGTGGTAACAACCAATTAGTACCATCAGATTTGAAGCAGGAAACAAAAACTAGAAACTGGGACAGGGGACCGGAGCAGCTGCGCAGCTCCCCAGTTCAAAACTGGCGCAGCTGCGCAGGGCCTTGCCCAACTCAAGTCTGGTACCGGCGCAGCTGCGCCGCTGGCCAGTACAAAACTGGCGCAGCTGCACAGGTGGCCGGCCAGAAACAGAGCAACTTTCTGTTCGGCAGACTGCAACCCAACTCACAAATTTTCTCTACGAATTCTCTTCTAACCATGCCATATTGTATTACTAATATGATTACTAACGTAGATAATAACTATCAACCATTATTCAATTAATTTAACATGGAATGCAAGCATAATTAAGAACTTAACATTTTCAAGAATTGAAGAACAAAGAATGGTATACCTCTGCTAATTGCTTCCTTCTTCTCCAGACTTCTACCACTGATATATGCTTACTCTCTACTCTCAATTAAATCAAAAAATCTCAGCAAGTGTAATAGAAGAAGAGAAGGCTCTATTTATAGGCAACTCAATATCCAGACAAATGCAAAATCTCCCAAATCAAACTAATAAATTTCAAGTTTGTATAATGGTTAAGGAATGGTGGTTGAGAGTGGGTGGATTCAATCATGAATCCCACTCCCCTTACACTCATTAGCTAGATTATTGCTGAGTTTGAGAGAAATAGTGGTAGAGTAGCTAGCTTCTAGAGTTCACGTGAGAAGGAAATGTGCCTCTCATTATGGGACAAGGCTTAATAAACTCAGTATTGTATTCCTTTGTGCAACATACATATGTATATTACATATATTCCTACATCAATGTATAATTGTACACTTAGGTTATATCCCTTTGGACATTATAATTCACATTAGATTTACTTAATATTGACACATTAATATAAGTCATATGTACATATACACAAACACATATGTACACCCTAATGTATCCACCCATCTCATATTGTCACATACCTCATGATGTATTAAATTAAATTATTGAAATCCTTATCATGTTACATAAGCGATAATGTTATGTAACTCACGTAGTTTAATTAGTCTTGATACATGGTCTCTATATACAGTATAGTCACATAATTATTGCACCACACTATATAATATAGTTGCACTACACTTCACACTTCATATAATATATAGTTAGTTACTATACGCTATACATTTTATTCGCATGCTGCATATAGAAGAATATAATTTACTTATCTCCTCAATTAATTAATAATAATATTAATTAATCCATTTCTCATTAATCCATGGGATTATAATTCCCACGCTAATTGATTAACACTTTATATGATTTATTATCACGTTAAATAAATATAAATCTTTTTATATTTATAAATCATTTACTCATTAATCATATTATCAAATAATTACTTGATAATAGTATATTGGTCATAACAATAATTAATATTATAAGACAATTTATCTCATCACAAATCCGATTATACTTATAATCGATTTTCTTATTATTATACTATCACTAGCCATAATAATTTAACATACTATCACAATAACAATTAACAATTAATTTAGATTAATTGTTTAATTAATAATTCCTCCATCATTAAATTAGTCAATTCATTACTGAATCTATTATTGTGCCACACAAGGCATCTCTCACAAGCTCAATCTTAAGCTTATCATTATTCTCATCACTTACTCATTTCTCAACACATTACTACTTATAACCTGTTCAATTAAATTAGAACTATTAAATCCAAGGTCCACATATAAATATTTTATAAATCGAATATTCAAATATTATATATAACCTTTACGGAAATATAATAACTCAAGCTATTAAAATGTTAAATTACTTCAATTAATTATGCTTATAATAAGTATAACCTTTACGCTTATAATAATTAATATATACTCTATTAATTATTCCAATAATAATATTCACGATCAAATAATAACTTAAGTTATTTAATATATTAAAATAACTTAGTTTCCTTTCATTAATTAAACTCCCTTGAAAATACATTTAAAATTATGTATTTAGCCATATCATAAAATATTATGTTTTCTCCAAATAAGCACATTCGTTATTAGAAAATAGTTTACTTATTGTCTCATGATATTATTCTTAATATAATATCAAATAACTATATGTACGACACATGTACATATATTATATATAGAAAATAGATAATAAGTTTATTTTCTATTATAATAAATCGTTTCCATCAATTTAATTACATATAGCAAATACGTTTTAATATATTTACTATATTAACCAAACACACCTCATACAAAAACATATAAGGTAATATTATTATTTAAAAATAACATTTCCTCCTTTTATTAAAATAATTCAATATTAGAAATTATTTTAATATCCTTTATTAGAAATATATAATAACTATTTCTCTTTCTTTTCTATAAATTGTTCCCCAAAATAATTTCTTCAATATACATTTAATCATATAATGATTTCCATCTCCCTTTAATAACGTATATATATTTAACGTTATTCGCACATTAGACTTTCTCACATATTACCACTCTAAGTAATATATATAAAAAGTATCAACTATAATTACATATTCAACACACATATTAATTCACTCCTTTACTTAAGTAAATTAAACATTGTACTATATCATCATAGTTAATTAAGATTCAATGCTGACATTATATTATTCCATAATATAACTCACAACTTATATTAACTAATATTTATTCTTATTAGTTAATTCCTTAACTAACTCATGCTTCACTATCCAAACCTATTCACGGATAGCTTAAGTGCTATTAATAACCTATATTATAAACATACTAGTTATTAATACACATACTCAAGAATATGGTGATTATACATTAAGGATATTTAATGTCACCAACTTGCTATGATAAAATAATTCTATAAATTATTTAATATCGATAGGAATTTATCCACCTCCTTTATCTCAACTGGATCGTCTCTACGCTAAATAACAAATATATATTAATAATATATTTATAAATCACAAAAATACATATTACATAGTCCATATTACCCTATGTAATATAATACCACATACCTCATATCACATATATATATTATTATTCGAACCCATCTCACGGTTTAAGAATTTTATTTATAAAATCCTTATTTAATAATATCTAAAAATTCGGGTTCTTACATATTACATCATCGGGGGTCGAGCTGACGTCTTCACTAGTTCATTGTCGATGGATTACATCATCGGAGGTCGACCCGACATCTTCACTGGTTCGTTGCCGGTGGATTACATCATCGGGGGTAGAGCCGACGTCTTCACTGGTTCGTTGCCGGTGGACTTTGAGAAGTAGTATTAATTTTGACTGATTTTCTGGTCTTCCGCCATTCAACGTCGAGATTTCTGATCTTTATCGAATTTCAGCTGTTTCAGAGGGTTTTTAGGGTTTTTGGTGTTTAAAACTGTCCCAAAAAGGTATCATCTTAAATAATGTGACCATTCTAAACCCAAAATAACATGTCTCGAACAACATTTTATCAATCGGGAAGCCGCGGGACCCATATGTGGCAGCCGTATGTATGGTTGTGATTGGAGCAACTATGGTCAAGGCTGCCCGTGATCGGGCTTATACCCTTGGGAGGCCTCATTTTCACTCATTCAACTTGAGTTTCTTCGTTTTCTCTCTACAAAAATCGAGCACATTTTCATATCTACTCGATTCTGGCTTGATTTGGAGCGATCCACCACCGTACATCTCTTCTACGTACTACGAGTAATGTCTAGACTGTGACGCCCCCAAATTCCTGGATCGTCACGGGGTCGCTTGAATTCGGTTCGTCACGTGCTCATGGTAATACATCACAATAATAATACGACTAAATGTCACATCGCACAACGGAATAATACACAACTAATACCGAATAGATTACATTTAAATAATATAATTTATTCACGTCCCAAGGTCTTGTAACTTAAACAGTGATTACATAGCTTAGACATATCTTAAACAATAATAACCTTAACTAGTACATAATATCATAAGTTCTTTATTACAATCATAAAGTCCTACATAAACAAAGCTACTCAGTAGCCTTTCCCTTGCCCTTGTCGGTACTCGAGGGTCCGCACTACTCGGCCTTAACTGAAATATTTTTAGGGAAAGCAAGAATGAGCACAAATTGCTCAGCAAGTAATATACAATAAGGGTTTGTAATATAATTCTCAATTCTCAAAAGGGTATAACAAGGTTTGATAGTTCAAGGATAACAAGAATATCAACAGTTTTCAATAACAATCGCTAAGGACAGAATAATATCAACGTGATTCAATAATAAATCAATTCAAGATTTCAAGATAACTGAATACTGAGCAGTCATTAAGGACTATGAACTTCCACAGGAATTGACAGTAATAAATTGAAAATCCAACAAAAACAAGTACAACAGGTGATCAGCCTGAAGTACCCTATGTTAAGTATAACACTCAATCATATTAATGTGCGCGCGTCGGTTTTTCGACAGTTATATTTTGTTCTTCTCAGTCAAATACAAGATCTCGCACCAATCAATCGGTTTGGGTCGCCTTTCAATAATATAAGTCTAGCCGAATCAAATGGCATAGATCTCAACAACTATAAATTCTATTTCAAGATTTAAAGTCCAAAGAATATAGTTCGACTTTTATCTTATTCATGAAGTATATGATTCATAATATTTGAATTTAAATCTCAAGAGTTTACTTGTACGATAATAATTGCATAAGCCAATTGAATGTTCAATAAAGAGTTGAGTTAGGAACTTGCTTACAACGTTCCTTGAATAAAGTAAATACGAAGGTCTAGGATACTTGCACTATAAATGAGTGTAAGTAAGGAAACTTGCACTTTAAAAGAGTGTAAGTTAGAGAACTTGCATTTAGCGTAGTTTATCCACGAAAAGCAAATCCACACTTTCGAATTCCTATCATAATATAGTTACGTATATATATGATATTCATTAGTCATATAATTTAACTTCACATTTTATCTTCGAATGTATGATCAACACATAAGCTAAGTTTTAACCTAGCTACACAGTTATTTAGTATCTAATTTCTATCCTTAACTTCCTCTTTTCTCAAGTTGATCATATTCATACATCATTACTATCATGTGAGACTACCACAATTAGCAAACATACTCGCATATTATTAATATCACATAAGACTACAATCAATACTAAATATATTTCATTTTAGCAAGTTATGGCATTCCCATAAGTTAACCGTCAAAATCGGGTTCAAGTAACATCGTAGCATATAATCATTCTTGAGTTCATTGTCACAAATTTTAACTTACATTTTACATGGTATTAAGGGATAGAAAAGCAATGTGGTTATCATGCTTTATAACTCTGCTATATGTTTACATAGATGTCACATAATCTATTAATACACATGCTTATAGTGTTCACATTATTTATTCATAACTAGTATTGTTTAGTACTTGGGAGCATGCTTTAAACTCATGTTATCATTATGTCTACCACATACGAATCATGTTTAGAGGCATATCAAACCCGAACATGCCATCTTAACCCTTTAGAATCTAGATACTCACGTGATGTAACTATCTTTTCAAAAACATGTTCAATGTTTATGTTTCAAACTTACACTTTTACTTAGCAAGGTTCACAAATGAAGTCCACATGCTTATGTCATGCTATGAAACATATCTAAACAAGTCAACATGCCTTTCGTGCATTCTTAAACCATATTAACATGCTTGTACGGTCATAATATCAACATGAATATAATTTATCAAAGTTTGTTTTCAAAATCTACGCTTTCGTTAGAAATGTTAAATGATGGAGTTCGCATGCTCACATTTCATCATGAAGCTTATGTATGCAAGTCAACACGTATTTCATGTGTTTCTAGGTCATACCAATATGTCTCATAAGTCAGAACCTAACTATGGCGCTTATATATCAAAGTCCATTCTTAAAGCTTCTAAGTTCACTTCGGACACCAAACGCTTTTTGTTAACCATGTATGCTAATATACTAAATCACGCTTACATTACCTCATTATATTTATATATATATATGTTACACAAGTTAGTATGCTTGTTTAAACCAAACCACATAATATATACACAACAAAAATCAAGTAGGAGGCAGGGAACTGCTGCAGGCTGCTGGCGCAGCTGCCCAGTGTAAAACTGGCGCAGCTGCGCCGGCTCCCAGCCAGCGGCAGACAGCTCTAGAAAACGGCAGTTTCAAAACCCAAACACAAAAATTCCAAACGAATTCAATTTCTAATTAACCACATTGCTTCCTTATCACATTATAAGACTATATAACCACTAAATAATCATTCTAACAACCAATTGTCATCAAATTCCACAAAATCAAACATTTAAGTTTTGACAGAAAAATGAAAACGAGAATGGAGAACAATTACATTCCAATCCCAACATGTAACATAAGTCCATGTAACTACTAAGCAAGCTTTGTATAATTCAATTAGTATGTATTGCAACCAAAATCAAAAAGCTTGGAATATCAGAGAACAAGAATTGGACTTGAAAGAGAAATACGAATGAAGAAGAATGAGAGGAAGTATACCTCTGTAATGCACTCGGGCTTGCTACTAATTCAAACCTCCTCTACTAATATATATCTATTTCTCTCCCTCAACACTTTGCAAACTCTCAGCAAATAACACTGGAGGAGGAGAGTTCAATTTATAGAAAAACTACTAACCAGGCAATGCTTTTCTCCTCCAACTCAAACCAACGGGAAAATAGATTGTATGAAGGTTAAGAGATGGTAGGTAATTGGTTGATAAATGTAATCATAATTCCCACTCCCTTGTTCATCATGATAGCTAAGCTTGGGAGAAGAATGGGGAGAATAGGCCTTAGCCTTCCGTGAAACACGTGAAGAGCAAATGGGTCTAACATTTAGGGACAAGCCATATCACTCTCAGCATTCTATCAATTAATGTTATAACATATATTATAAACTTTGGCTATCACATATTTATTCATACAATATATTATTAGGCTACAATTAAAGTTACAATGTAATTCTAATGATACTAGCATGAATTCACAAAATGTAGTAAATGCAATATGAGCACATATATTCCATGTACATTTTATCACACTGGTATAATTTTATCAGGTATCCTCACATTACATCATCTTCTTTATTAAAGACAATTGTTTAATAATTAATAAAGATAACATAAGATAGCTAAGTATTATTAAATTATCTACCACATACTCATGATGTCTCACTTAAATGCATATTCACATTGTTACCTAGGCATCATGATGTATTCATAACATATAGTTTTACTATGTACAATCATATAGTATAGTTTAAATATACTTGCACATAACAATTAATATAATCTTATTATGTTAATAACTTTACTTATTTGTTTCATTATTCGTAATGTCAAATAGATAAATTATTCATCTTATCAATTAATTAATAATATAATTAGTCCATTCCTCATAATTATTAATAACACTAAATTAATAATCGTAGGATTAATTATCACCTTAACAACTATAGATCTCAGCATATTTATAAACAAGTGGTTTATTATTATTATTATTATATTTCTTGCATTAATAATAATCACATATTATAACTTAACCAAAATTAACAATTAATATAAATTAATTATTCACTTAATAATTCTTTCGTCGATTAATATCATTATTAACATTTCTCATCACAGTGCCACACAAGGCTTCCCGAGTTTATGATAACTCCACATTTTTCTCAATTATTATAATTATTCAATTTAATATAATTGAGTTAACTCATAAAATCATTTATATTCAAATAAATATTCATTTCCATTAATATATTTATTTAATAATATATGAAAATTCTCGGGTATTACACATACTCTGTTTTTTCGTGTTTTAGTTGGTGAAAACCCGTATTTCCTTCCTTAAACGCATTATATCTAACATGTATGCATAGATAGCTAGATAAACATGTTTATAATGCAATGCATGCTTACAGATCATCTTATGGACTGTATGTATGCGGTATATTATCATTTATCGATTAATCTAGACATACATTATATCTATGTGTTATAATAACAATTTAAATTGATATTTACATGCTTGGCTGTGATGGTATACCCTCATAATGTGATTTAATGCATGCTTCGGGCATGTGGATAGTCCATTTTATAGAGGAAACTCTGGCAAAATTTTTCCATGAGTTAAACGTCAGGGTCTTAGATATAGTTATAGATATACTAGGATGCGACTAAAATGACTTACATATATAATGACACATATAGGACATGCATGATGTGATGACCTAAATTATATTTCATGGATTTAATTTAAAGTTTAAGAAAGACTGGAATATACCTGACTTGGCTTTGATTCATACGAACTCATTGTTCAGATATGGATTTTGCGGGACCCAACCGTTCTTCATCCCATCAGATTTCAGCTGGAGTTCACCTACGGAGAGCTCCCTCTGACGTTCCTGTTCCCCAGATTAGCAGACGGGTACAGTAATTGATGGAGCCAGCTCATCGACCTGGTGGCGAGGACCATCCTCCCGTGGATGAGGAGGATATTCCTAAGCCTGAGGTTCCGCCTCAGCCCACCGCTGTATCTAGATTTCTTTCGGCATTGAGGTAGCTGTCCCTGTTTTGCTGGGTACGGATCAGATCCGTCATCCCTCTATTCACTTGCAGGCGAATGAGGTACGTGATTAATTTATCTTCATTTCTCCTTTCTATCATCAACAAGATTTCTTAACCTTGAGGTCCTGCAGGTTCCGGAGTTTACCCAGCCTAGGGGTAACTGGTTTAGCATATACTCTCTGTATCAATCGCTACATCTAGAGTACCGGGCGGTAGTGGATTCGTGGGGATTTTAGGCCTTCTTCACCATTGCTCCCGGTCGTTGCCCTTGGGGCTTCTTGCGAGCTTTGTCCGAGCGATGGTTTCATCAGAGTCAGTTTCTCCATCTGATGGACTGCAAGGTTGTGATGACTCCCATGGATTGGAGGTACATCACAGGTTTAGAGTTTACTGGGGACCGAGTGCCCTTGGAGACGGGCATCACTTTGACCACGGTGTGTACCCTCCTAGGGTTTTCTTCTCAAGAGCGAGCCTTTAAGGCTGGCAGCATCCGATCGGGGAGCCTAAGAGTCGATGCTGCTCGAGGCACCGTACAGCAGCAGTTGCCTGTCGATTTAACGGAGAACTATCTATTCCTGACCATCCTGAGGGGTTGTTTCATTGCAAATAACTCCTCCACCATTCCCTTCAGCTTGTTAGGGGCAGTTCGAGACGTAGACCACATTGGGGACTACGATTGGGGATCTTTTACGTTCGCTCTCTTCCTGTACAGGATGCAATTGCAATCCGAGGGAGTTACCGACGTCTGGGTCGGATTCTGCCCGTTTCTACTGGTAAGTCCTTTTGACTGAATTTCATTTATTTGACTTTTGATTGGTTTATCTTTTCCAATGACTAATGTAATGTTCTTTTGAATTGACAGTTCTGGGCTTGTGAGAGGCTTCCCTGTCTTCGCCCCATCTCTATCTTAGTCTTGGACACTTATCCACGGGAAAGTAGATGGCATCAGTCTACTTTGTCAGAGGTCCCGGTCGTGGAGGGCTTTACCTATGCCCATCTTCAGTTGGAGACCTTGATGGCTGAGGACATAGTGTGGGTTCCATATTCCAAAGAGCACATGTCCGAGGGATTTGAGGATGGTTTGCCGACAGGGTAAGAGTTTTATTTATCTACTCGCCAGATTCCATTCCTTTTTGATGAATGTTGGGAGCTCTACCTTGGGGAGCGCACTTTTTGATGTATCACTGGGGAGATTCGCCTTCCTTTTCTTCCTCCAGCTAGCGCTTCTGGCCTTTATCTTTGTCAGCTGCATCGATTCCCACTGATGGGTATGATGGTTTTCACTTGTCCGACGGTCCGATCACTTCTGAGGACTTTATCGCTTGGTGGGGCCCACGCACGATAGGAGCTCAGACCCGGGCTACCCAGTTCTTGGGAGATATGGTTCCAGGATCATTTATGATGAACGACTGGATCTCATATTTTTTGGAGCCCTCTCATCAGACTCAGATCGCTAATTTGAGACATCAGTTGGAGCAGCTGTCGATGTATTTTTATCACAATGGTTTTGACCCCTCCTTAGCTAGTACTTTTGCTGCGCAGGGTCATGAGGCTGGACCGTCAGGCGGTGGTGGCTCTCATGGTGCTGGACCCTCAGGTCTCGGTGGCTTTCAAGATAGGGATGATCTGTTTACTCGTCACCTGGATATGCAGTAGACACCTTATCGCCCGGATCAGCAGGATGTGCCCACCCCAGGTAGACTGCCCCAGGTTGACCAGTTTGATGATACCATCACTTTCCTAGATGATTTTAACATTGTGACGAGCCCATAGGTCATCTATTAGTCATTGGGCATTTGTGCCCTAGTATCCGGTACTTTTTTATTTTTTTAGTTTTCACATGTATCGTAGGTATGATAATGATGTTTATGAAACTAATGTATTTGGCAGATATCTATATATGATGTTTTCTATTTATTCATCGCACATGCTATTTTATCACTTGTTATGTTGCATACTTCATATATATTAAAATGATTGGATAGAGATTGACCGCTGTATGGTCTTATTGACATAATTTTTACAGATGGCATCCTCTGTTGTGGTGCACTTGTATCACCTTCTGCCTAGCGATATAGCTACCAATTTGAGGGTTTGGTATGACCTGTTGCCGTAGGCCATTCCCTATCTTTATTGTCTTTTTAGGTTTCAGAGGGGTTTATTGGTGGTATATTTAGGTATTGGATTCCTAAGCGCCACGTTTTTTGATTTGGCTCGGATGAGTTGACTCCTACTCTGGAGGAGTATGGTCGCATTTCTCGATTGTCGATGGAGGGGCCATGTGCTCGGATGGCATTGGGCCATATGTGCTGCCAGTTCATGACGATGACTAGACTTAGGAGGGCAGTTTTATTGGCCGAGGTGGGAGGTAGCCACATCATTTCTATGGACTTCATGATAGGTCACTTTGGATCTGCCGACAGCTTTACCGTCTATCATGGAGACTTACCCATTTCAGAGGAGAGATGGCATACTGCCCAAGTGGACGCCCTGGTCACGTGCCTCGTAGCATATATGTATATGCCATTCTATGCTGACCATCTAGACGTGGCGATGTCGATAGTTGTCAGGGCTCTCAGAGATGACTTTACTATACTTCCCCTTATCCTGGCAGAGACAGTGATATCAGCTTCTATCTACCATACCGTTGGGGATCAGAAGTTCAGAGGTAGCCTCATGCTCCTATACATCTGGTTTATTATGCACTTCAGACTGATCAGTCGGCTTCATCGTCACGGGTTCTATTTTGGGCATAACTTGTGTCAGGTCTATTCATACCGCTCGACTTCTTGCATCGATGACGCGTCCTAGACTTCATTTTTGGGTACTATGGAGGAGCCTTTTGCAATAGTTATTTATTCTGGTTATTGCTCCTTTCTGAGTTTCACCACCCGTGTAGCCGACCTGGATTTCCTTTCTTTGGCTGGTTTGAGGCGTGTGACGACCTATCATCCTCTGGCGGTGATGGGTCAGTTTGATCAGTACCAGGAGGTCTATGCATTCGAGGGGACTGAGGATTATCGCTTCCCTATTTTCTTGGTTACCGAGGCTGATCTAGCTCAGGTGTATGGATTCTGGTCTCATCAACAGACAGCAGAGTTCAAAGACTACCATCCAGGTCGATCTGCAGAGTATTCAACTTGGCTGGAGTCGAATTTGGCACCAGACACAGTAGACCAGATTGGGACAGGGTCTTTATTCGGGGATGATGGTGGATCCACAGATGCTGAGGAGCCCATGGAATATCCTATATCTCCGACTAAGGATTCTTTATTTGCAGAGTTGATTGCTTCCCTAGTTAGCATTGTCCCGCGTTTATCCTTAGTTTCCATAGAGGCGATGGATAGACAGCTTCACCTGGTGACCTTTGAGAGGGATCAGGCTCGAGCTCTTATGTATACCACCATAGCTAGTTAGGATGTTGCTATCACTGAGAGAGGGGCAACCCCTGCTTCCAGAGACCAGGCTCTCGTGGACAGAGATGCGGCCTAGACTTTCTCAGATGTACTCATCAGTCATGTACAGTGTGTAGTGCAGAGTCAGGAGGGGTTTATCGGATGGCAGCAAAGATGCTGAGACGATTTGAGATACTGGAGCACGAGCTCAGAGATGCTCCCCCGACTAAAGAGACCGCTGGATATTTGACTATGTTGGCTCGCCTTACTGTCGATTTATAACTCTACTTTATTTCCCTGTATAGAATTTGTTATTATCGCTTGTCATAGGTTAGAATCAACTTTTGTATTCTAAACAGTTGTATATATAAAAAGAAACAAGTTCAGTTCACTTCCCTTGTTTGAGCATTTCTAGCCTTGTCCACTGTTACCATATTCGCTTCTTGATTTATTATGTCGACATAGCACTGGTCTCGTCACGTGGCATCAGATTCGGCAGGGATGATGATGAGATGTCGCTAGGTCTTCTCGGCATGAGCTGTCGATTGGGTGGGCTTTATGGATAAGATTTTGATTTTTGTATAGGTTAGGATTTTGACTAAGATGAAAGTGTTTGGATTTTTTTTGTGAAGGTTAGACCGCACTGTAAATGGCTGCCTACGTACCCCCACAGTGGGAGATTAGGTCTTTCGTTGTTTAGGCTCAGACCTGAAAAGTTTGAAAAAGGTTTATTTGGGTTAGAGTTTGGTTTGATGGGATTTTGATGTTTTTGGTTTGATTTGATAAGTTCTGATTTGATTTTTCAAGGGTTAGACCGCACCATAAATGGCCGCCTACGTACTCCCACAGATAGGAGATCAGGTCTTTCATAGTTCAGGCTCAGACTTGAAAAACTAGACTTGATATTTTTTCTTTTTTTTTATTTTTCTTCTTTTTTTATTTTTCTTTTTTTTATCAAGGTAAAGTATTCCAGTTTGAAAGCGAAAGGCGTCTCAGACATAATATCGTTTCACCGAATCGGAATTGATCAGTTGCGAAAATTCCTCACCGTCCATCTCTTCCAATTTCAAAGCTCCACCTGATAGAATTGCTTTGATAATAAAGGGTCCTTCCCAATTTGGGGAAAATTTTCCTTTAGCTGCATCCTGGCCCGGAATAATCTTCTTCAGCACCAAATCATGCTCTTTAAATTCTTGAGGTCGCACTTTCTTGTAATAAGATCGGTACATTCGTTGTTGATATAATTGGCCATGAAAAATGGCCGCGATCCTCTTTTCGTCTATCAGGGATAACTGATCGTATAGATCTTGTATCCATTGGCTCTCCTCTATCTGGGCATCTAGCATCACTCTTAGTGATTCAATCTCCACTTCGACAGGAAATACAGCCTCCATCCCATATACCAGAGAGTAGGGTGTTGCCCTAGTCGAGGTTCGAGTCGACGTTCGGTATGCGAGTAGGGTTAACGACAAAAGATCAGGCCATCCCCGATGATTTGTCAACATCTTTATCATTATCTTCTTGATGTTCATGTTAGTCGTTTCCACAGTACCGTTCATTTTTGGACTATAAATAACCGAATTGAGGTGTTTGATATTGAACTTACTACACAGTTCCCTCATCATCTCATTATTCAGATTCTTTGCATTGTCTGATATGATATCCTCGAGTTGTCCATACCGACAGATGACATTGTTTCTAATGAAACTAACGATGACCTCCTTGGTGACCTTGGGGAAAGAAGCTGCTTCCACCCACTTGGTAAAGTAGTCAATTATAGAGAAGATGAATCGATGACCGTTACTGGCTTTAGGCTATACTGCTCTAATCACGTCCATTCCCTATATGGAAAAAGACCATGGTGATGTCATGCAATGCAGTTGATTAGGAGGCACATGAATAATGTTGACGTGGATCTAGCATTGATAACAACGTTTGACATGATCATCGCAATCCGCTTTGAGGGATATCCATTAATGTCCTGTCCTCAGAATTTTCTTGGCAAGCAAAGGCCACTCATATGTGCTCCGCATACCCCACCATGTACTTCATTCATAAGTCGTTGGGCTTGATCACGGTCTAGACATCTCAGAAGGCCTACACCTGGGTCTCTCTTATAGAGAACATCTCCACTTACGTAGAAATTCATGGCCATTTTCTGTATTCGCTTCTTCGCGGCTTGACTCATTCCTTCAGGGGTTGACTTATCTCGCAAATATTCTTTAATATGGTGGTACCAAGGTGGTTCAGCAGGTGCTATCTCATATGATATCTCCCCTACACTGTTTCAATATGACGGTGTATTCTGTACAGTGAAAGTGATGACAGGCATTCCCCTTTTTGCTGACAGGTTCACAAATGAAGCTAATGTGGCCATTGCATCGGCGAAATCATTTCGGTTCCGGGGGATGTGCATGAAGGCAATGTCTTCAAATTCCCTTGCCAATCTGAGAATATGCTGATGGTAAGGCAATAGATGCAATTCCTTGGTGGTGTATGCCCCAGTAGACTGTCTGATGACTAGCTCCGAATCACCAAACACCGCTAAACGTTTTACTCCCATGGACTGAGCCAGCTTTAACCCAACAATGCATCCTTTTTATTCTGCAATATTGTTGGAGTTGTTGAAATGCAACTTGGTTACCACGGGGTATTGATCTCCAGTAATTGATACCAGGACTGCCTCGGCTCCGGCGCCTTCAGTGTTTGATGCACCGTAAATACATTTTCTAGAATTGACCTTGATCCTCTTTATCAATCACTTGAATGGTCATCACTTCCTCCTCCGAGAAATACATTTTCTAGAGGCTAAAAACCTTTTGCTGGTGCGACCGACAGGTGATCTGCAATCCATTGCCCTTTAGTGGACTTTTGGGTCACAGAGATGATGTCGAACTGTTGAAGGATCAACTGCCACTTGGATAAATGGCAGTTCAAAATCGGCTTGCTGAAGATGTATTTCAAAGGATCCATCCTCAAGATGAGATAAGTGGTATGGCTGTGTAGGTAATGTTGTAACCTCGTGGCTGCCCAAGCTAATGCACATCAGGTTCTTTCTATCAGGGTATATTTCTGCTCTCCGTAGCTGAAGCGTTTACTGAGATAATAAATTGCTCTTTATTTCCCCATATCATCCTTTTGCCCCAGTAGGCAACCCATAGCATTGGAGTTAACTAAGATATACATGAACAACGGAATTCCATCCCTTGGGGGTACCAAGATAGGTGATTCAATCAACCTCTTCTAGATAGTATGGAACACTTTTCGGCAGTCTTCATTCCATTTTCCTAAAAAGTTTTTCCTTAACAATTTGAAAATGGGTTCACAGGTTGCTGTCAACTACGATATAAACTGACTAATGAAATTTATTCTTCCCAAGAAACCTCGGATTTCCTTTTCGGTCTTCGGCTCAGGCATTTTCGTGATGGCTTTGATCTTGGTAGGATCTAATTCAATGCCTCGGTTGCTCACGAGAAATCCCAGCAGTTTGTCGGATTTCACACCAAAAGCACACTTCGCTGGGTTTAACTTCAAATTAAAATTGCAGAGTTTTTCAAATAACTTTCGAAAATGGGTGCAATGGTCATCCACGTACACTTAGATTTCTTTATATATCATGTCGTGGAATAAGGTCATCATGGCCCTTTGCTAAGTAGAATCAGCATTGGTAAGGCCAAAAGCTAGTCTTCGGTAACAGAAGGTTCCCCAAGGGGTAATTAAGGCGGTCTTTTCCCTGTCTTCTTTAGCAACCATAATCTGGTGATATCCGACAAAGCAATTAGCCAAAGAATACATCTCGAACTGTGCAGTGTTGCCAATTAATACGTGGATGAACGGCACTGGGAAGTCTTCTTTAAGGCTGGCCTTGTTGAGATATCGATAATCTACACATACTCGCACCTTTCCCCCATATTTTGGCACTGGGACTACGTTGGACAACCATTCATGGTATGTTGACACCATAATGATTCCCGCTTTGAACTGTTTGATAATTTCTTCTTTGACCTTCAGGCTCCATTCTGGTTTCAACCGTCTTAATTTTTGCTTGAATGGTTTGAACCCTTCTTTGATTGGTAGTCGATGGACAACTATATCGGTGGATAGACCTATCATGTCTTCATGAGACCAAGAAAAAACATCCTTGAATTGGGTTAAGAGTTGGATTAGTTCTTTTTCTTGGTTAGAGGGAAGGTTGGTTCCAATCTATATTTCTTTAGAAGTGTCAGGGGTTCTGATATTTATGGTGGTGGTTTCATCAAGGTTGGGTTTAGGTTTATCTTTGACCTATGCTTTTATTTCCTCGGGCACCTCATCATCATCCCCCTCATCTTGCTCGATTCCCATCAAGTCGAAGTCCAATTCTATATCGAAATCGTAATCATTACCCAATTTTGGCAAGTCATGGACGTGGCTAGAAATACGCAAATTTAGAAACCTGAGACAAAAACTTGATTGCTAAATATATACAAGTGGTTCTCAAATACAAAAAGCTCCATTAGTTAATATGACAACAAGTAATAACAAGCTACAGATGAAATAAAACATACATAAATATAAATAAAGGTAGAGCTCCCTGTTAGCGATCACTTCTTGGTTTTTACCCATTCCGGACGATCTGAGGGGTGATCATCCAATTACTGGTCATGAGATCCCGGGGAGTCGCTGAGATAGACGCGCTACTAGAGTTGTCAACGTCTTCCAGGATGGCCATAACTGGTTTGAAAATGGTCCCTGGAACCTCGTTCAGGATGTTTACATTTCCCCAGTTAAGGACCGGGAGGATGGGTTGATCACTTGACAGATCTGCCTCGTGGGAATTTTTTAGGTCCTTTCCAGAAAGGCAAAAGTTGTTCATAAATTGCAACTAAATCTCCTTCAAAAACTTCTTGTCTATGGCCTTCTAGACCGCATCCTTGAGAGGCTTTTCATCCCCAACCTGCTGATATCCGCTCTGATTGACTTTAGGAATCAGAAGATTTAAGATAGCACTTAGCATCTTCTTTAATGGTTCTTTAAATCCAGCTTCAGTGAGGTTTTGTATGAGGTGAAACAGATGATTAACTGGCTTGTGCTTGTGAGGATTATGATGTTTGGATCCACCAGAATATCCTAATCTAGCCTTTCCCAACTGCGTGGGTATATGGATTGGGTTCTTGTTTCCTTGGCCATTTCTCCCCAATCCTCGGCCAAATTGATGTCCTCGTGAAAGCATCTCTTGGCTAACTGCCATCACCTCTAGAGATATCTGGGGAATTAAGACTAGCGCCCCCACAGAGTTGTATCGCGGATTGCTTATTTTAAAAGCTTAAAAACTGGCAGGCTCAACACCCTCATTCACGCCGATCAGGGGCATATCTCCCAAATCATGAATAGGATAATCAGGTTCTACGCTGACAATGACCAAATTGCCGTTAACGATATATTTCAATTGTTGATGAAGAGTTGAAGGAACCTCGCCAGCCATATGGATCCATGGTCGTCCCAATAACAGATTATACTCGGTAGTGATCTTCAGGATTTGGAAAGGTATGTTGAAAGTGAAAGGGCTAATTTCCATAGAAAGTTCAATCTGCCCCACGGTATCCCTTCTTGATCTGTCGAAAGCTCGTACCACCACATGGCTTTCCCGAATCCAGTTTGGGTTGATCTTCATCTTCTCTAGAGTATCCTGCGGACAGATGTTTAAGGACGATCCTCCATCGATTAGCACGCCACCTACCATATATCCTAATGATACGACAATGATATGCAATGGTCTGTGATGCCTAGTTCCTTCGACTGATATATCGTCGTCGGTGAATGATATCACATTACTGTCCAGTACATGGCTGATCAGGTGCTAAAATTTCTCAGTATCGATAGTTTTGGGTAAGTGTGCATCCTCCAATACTTGGATTAGAATTTGATGATGGTCGTCAGAATCTAATACCAAATTCAGGATGGATATTTGATGTGGTTCTGCTTCCAACTGCTTCATCGTCCTTACTTCACCGTGCCCCATCTTATTGAGGAAATTTGCGATCATTCTAGTCGATACCTTCCCCAATACCTTGGTTGTCAGTTTCATCGAATGCCCCGGGAGGTAAAATAGACTCTCCTTTTGTACGATAGCCGTACAATCAGGTGCCAATTTTATACCCTCTCCGTAATTCCACGGTACATTCTTCAGGCTAAGAATTAGGAGTTGTGGCCAAGGAGCCAACATCAGGGGTTTCAGCGCCGGTATCTCGAGAGTGGCTTTGTTTCTCTGCTCAGATATTCCTTTGATGGTTATGGGTCTGCCCGACATTCCTTCCATGCAAAGGATAACCAATACTATTCCCTCCAAATTCCTAGGTCCTTGAGGGTAGATTATCTCTTCCTCAGAGAAGATCTAAGTTTTGTTCATTAACTCCAGCTCTCCTAATTCGATCAGGTTCTGGATTAAATGTCGCAGGGCCCAACATTCCTCTATGGCATGTCCAGGAGCATTTGAATGGTAGAGGTAGGATCTGGAAGGATCGAAACACTTCGATCGTGGATCTGGGGGTGGCAGAAATTCTGCGATCTTCCCCTCTTCAATCAAGGTGCAGAGAATTTCCTCCTTGGTTGTCTCAAGGGGGCGAATTTCCATTTGGCTACAAACTCTTGTCGGCTCTGCAGTCTAGCTTCTCGGGCCATCTTTTCTGTCCATTTGTTCTACTCTTGGCAGAAAATCTGATCCCCTCTGAAGATTGAAACATCTTGGACAGATATGGGGTCGGTTGGCCTTGGTAGGACCTGGTCTATTAGCTGTCGGGTCAACTGGTAATGGTATACAACCAATTCTGCCAACTGATCTACTTGCGCCTTAATTGAAGCCAAGTCTTATTCTACCTCATACTTCTCTTTAGGGTACCCCCATATTGTAGGGTCATGCATAGAGGATAACTCTCCCATCTTCCTCAGGTATTTGCGGTTTTCTCTACTTCCAGCACTGATCATATTGACTCCTTCCTCCGTATGCTGAGATAGAGGCTGTTTGTTGACATTTGGCTGCTCGGGCACTTTGACTATAATCTCTCCGCTGTCAATCAAGTTTTAAATTTTGTGTTTTAACGTCCAACATTCTTGAGTATCATGCCCCGGTGAGTTGGAATGGTAAGCACATTTCTTACGGGAATCAAATTGCCTTCTGTTTGGATCGGAAGGTGGAGCGAGCTCAACGATATTTTTCTGGGCAATCAGTAGTGCGACTATATTCTCCAAGGAGTCCCCCAAAGGTGTGAATATCCTTCTTCGCTTATTTTCCCCAACTTTCACTGTTGTAGAATTTCGAGGATTCACTGGATGAGAGTTTTGCCTCTGGATAAGCGTGTTAGGGCTCTTGTTAGCTGCTTGTCCTTGCAATATTAAAGAGACATCTTCTTCTTTCCTCTTTGATACTCTTTTGGGAGCGCTCGTATAATTTCCCGACTATATGTGCTCGGCCACAGCTTCCAAGGCAGTGAGATCCTTAATTTTTCCAGACTTCAAACCCATTTCTGTCATTTCCCCGTGTTTGATCATTTTCAAGAAAGATTTTCTTAACCCGGCATGGACTCTCTCATAGAAATGGGCTTCTTGTATATCAATGAAGATTGTCACCATCTCACCTTCATCCATTGGTGGGTTAACTTAGGCCGCCATTCGCCTCCACCGCTGTGCATATTCTCTGAATGATTCATTGCTCAGTTTTTTATCTTTGGTCACTTGATAACGGTTAGGTGCTATCTAAGATTGGAAACTGTAGTGGTTGAGAAAAGCATGGGCCAAATCTTCTCAACCTCTGACTTTGGAATTGTCTATCCGCGCATACCACGTTCGGGCTTCACCAGTAAGGCTCTTCTGAAAATAGTTGCATCCTAAGGTTTTCATCCTTGGCGTAAGTTTCAAGTTCACCTATATATAGTTTTAAGTGAGTGTATGGATCTCCCAGTCTGTTATATTTCTCAAACTCAGGGACTTGAAACTTATCCGGGTATCTCCCCTTTGGGAAAATAGACAGATCTGAATAATTCACGCTCCCATGGGATCCTGTACCTTTTATAAATCGGATAGCGTCCTCCATTTGTCTAACTTTCTTCCTAATGTCTCCAATGTCTTTGTCCTCCCGAAGGTCAATGATTTTTCATGTCGTTTTCTGGATCGGGGCCTCCTTGGGTACTTCAACATCGAGGAGAGATAGGTGTGGACATTTGGGTATCACCTTCCTTTTCGGGTATTTTTATGTTTCCTTGCACAGACGGTTCAGTCTGACTCTTATGCTTAGATTCCTAAGATACTTTGCACTGTTCTCTTAACAAGATCGTCATCTCGGCCATCTGTTTCATAAACTCCTCGAATTCATCTCGAGATACATGGATATGTTCAGATGAGCTTCCTTCAGCCATCTTGAATGGTGGTGAACGGGTCTTCTTGGCTGGAAATCGAGTTCTAGAACAAATCTGCACAAAACCGATATCTAGTTTAGACTGGATATTGGTGGACAGGGATGCATGTTATGCTATGCATCAGTTTATTGGTTTTTTAATCTTTTCCTGCAACACAACGGGTAGTCGAATTGATGACAGGATATGAAAGATGTATAGATGACAGTTTCAGATGATTATCATTTATTTACGCAGAAGAGTAAATAGGGCATGAAGAAGCACACCACGCATTTGGTTTATCAGAGGCTGACCTATCTTAGGGTTACTCTCATGGGATTTTTGAAATTGATTCCCAGATCTTCGCAATTTACTTGATGAAAACATCTATTTTTCAATTGCAACGAATCTGAGTGGTGCCTTTCCTGAGCCTCACAATGGAAACACCCAGAAGAGTCCATTAATAAACAACTGACGGGATTGTCTCCTAATGGAGGTACCACACAACATACATTCACATACATTCACGTCCTCACCGCATGTAATATGATGACATTGTGCGAAGCACTAATATATTGTGCGAGGAACTAATACAAAAATGCTAAAAGATCGAGACATTTATCACACACAAAGATCATTCACATAAGATGCATATGCAGAACGAAAATCAAAAAGTTTGATCGCGGCTTAAGCCCTCTTTAATCCCCAGCAGATTCGCCACCTGTCGAAGCCGGAAAAAAATCTTGCTCCTTTTTGTTTTAAAAGAGGTCCTTTTTCTTTGGTTTTAATTTTCGTCTTTTCTTTTTCTTGTCTACTCTTTTCCATTTGCTATGTCTATAGATTTTATTGAAGGGCGAGGTTTTAGGAAAGAGGTACTGACATACGTGTCGGCGATTTTGAAAAGATTGATTTAATTTGATGATTGGACCGAATGAGACAGAGTCGCCAGTTGGTATGGTTTAAATGGATGTACCAACTCATCCGATGTTTAATAGTTTTTGTAATATGGTCCAATATGTGACTCCAAAAGATTGGTCTTGAAACCCGAGATTCGTGGAATCCAGAGACTAGTTTAAGCGGGGGGAAGGTGTTAAGCACCCCCCGACTCCCGTGCAAGCACGGTAGCGCATCTTATTTATTTTCTGTGCATAAAAATTGTGTGTGTGTGTGTGTGTGTTTTATTTCTAAAGTTTTATTAGTTTTTATTTTGGGTGACTTGAAAGTAGTGTTGTACCTCTTTTGCGCCTAGGTACGAAGGATTTGATTTGACAAAAAGTTCATTTTTAACAAGATTTATGAATTGAAATGATCTTTTAGAAAGTAAGATTTTCAAATACTTTGCCCGACTAGGATTCGAGGACTTCGATACTTCCTTTTATTCTTTACGTTCATTAGGTGATCTACCCCGAATCGTTTTATTCTTATTGAAAGCTCTTTGTGGTTTTTTTGGAAATCATTTTAAAGAAAATGCATGCTAAAAGCGCCAAAAAGAGTCGGATCATCATCGGGCATGTAAGCCATCTTGATGAATTCGAGCACCCACAATCCAAGTTTTCACTATCAAGGGATCTTGAAACCGACTACTTGGTACTAACTGTGACGCCCCCAAATTCGGACCGCCACTGGTCTCTCGAATTCGGTTCGTCACTTTCTCACGATAATACAATAATAACTAAAACCATACAATCACAGCGGATAATCTAGAACAATATACAATGATTTATTATATTTATTCCCCCAAGTCTCGCAACCTACAATACTTAATAGATTCATAATAATATCAAATAACGACTTATTACATAATCTAACTTAAGCTTAAACATAGTTCAGAATCATTCGTAATACATCATCTTAATAGACATAATACAACACACAGATATTTAGAACATAAAAGGGGCTAGCTAGTCGGTAGCCTAGCCCTTGCCCTTATCGACTCCCGAAGGTCCACCCTGCTCTGCCATAACTGAAATGTTTTAGGGAAAGCAAGAATGAGCAACAAGTTTGCTCAACAAGTAATATAACAACAAGGGTGATTAATATAGTTCTCTAATCCAAAAAGGTATGATATGATAGTTCAAGGATAATAAGAATATCAACAATTCTCAATAACGGTCGTTAAGGACAGAATAATATCAATATGACTCAATGTTAAATCAATTTTAAGATTTCAAGATAATTGAATACTGAGCAGTCTCTAAAGACTATGAACTTCTACTACAATTAACAAAAAATATACTGATAATCCAACAAAATCAAGTACAACAGGTAATCAGCCTAAAGTACCCTACGTTATGCATAACATTTAATCGTACTCAAGTGCGCACGTTGGTCTCCCAACAAATACATTTTCCCTTCAAAGAAGGTTGTTCATCTCAATTAATACAAGAATTTTTGAACCATACAATTGGTTTGGACAGCTTTCTAATCATGATATAAGTCTAGCCGAATCAAATGGCATAGACCACTCTTTATAAGTTCAATACTTGACATTAAAGTTCGAAGAATATAATCGACTTTATCGTAACTATGACGCAATAAGTCATAATTTGAATAACTCACTTGCACAACAATAAACTTAATATGTATTCAATAAGAATAGAGTTCAAGTACTTGCTTACAATATCCGTTGAATAAAGTAATGCAAGGGTTTAGGATACTTGCACCGTAAAAGTGTGTAAGTTAGAGAACTTACCTTAAGCGTAGTCTATTCACGTTAAGTAAATCAACACTTTCGAATCCCTATCATAATATAGTTATGTATATATATGATATCCATTAGTCATATAGTTTAACATCATAATTTATCTTATATATATACAATCCACATATAAGTTAAGTCTTTAACCTTACTATACAGTCATACCATGTATAGTATCATACTAATTAACAAATCTCGACTAATATAACTTTTATTGTCCTTTATCCTTAACATTCCTCTTTTTGAGTTAAACGTATTCGCAGATCATTATTATCACATAAGACCACAATCAATACCAAACATATTTTATTTAGTAAGTTATAAGTCAAGAATCGGATTCAAGCATCAACATACGATATCACATAGCATATATACATGTTGAAGGGTCCTTCCATGCTTTGTTCAACCTTTCACGTTCAATTTTACATGATATAGGTTCTAAGTTAATACCTTTAATAACTTAAGGTCATTCAAGGTCATGAAACCACATTAGCTCTCATGCTTGTCATTCTAAACATATGAGGTGATCACATAACTCGTTTTAGGCATGCTTGCAAGTTTCTATTTCATATACGCATAACTAGTATTGTTACTAGCTTAAATCATGCTTCACTTGTGCTCAACTAGTTTTCATGGCATCTAACATGGCATGTATACATGTATGATATATTAGTGAGGTTAAGAGCACTATCAAACATGTCTATAAATATCAGAATCTAAATCTCAATATAACATGTCAACGTTCACGTTCAAAGCTCATATTTCGTTAGTATCGTTCACTAATGAGTTCAACATGTACATGTTATATTCTGAAATATATATACACAAGTCAACAAGTTTTTCATGCCTCTCTAGGTCATACGAACATGCATCAAAAGCCAGAATACAAACATGAGTCTAACATATCAACGTTCCTTTTTAAAACTCTAAGTTTATTTCAAAACTATAAGTTTTCATCAATCATGCATGCAATCCTAGTAAAACATGTTTACATTATCTCAATGTACTTAAATAGGCATGTCAAACCTATTAGCATACTTGTTTAAACCATATTAATAAACTACACTCTAACAGATTTTTAGCAGAAATTAGAATCTGGTACAAGGGCCTGGCGCAGCTGCGCCGGGCTTCGGCCAGCTCCAGTATATCTTCTACTACGGCAAAAAGCAAGGCCAAACATAAAAACTCACTAAAAAATTAAATCTAATCAACCTACATTGTCTTCCAAACATAATTGAAAGCTAGTACGACCACTAACAATCATTCCTTAATCAATTCAATCATGAAATGCAAGTATAATCAAAGATTAGAAATTTAAGATATGAAGAACTTGAGATGGGAATGTACCTCTGCTAAGGAATTTAGCTTGATGCTATATCACTCCCTCAACTGATATCTCAGAATGCTATCACTGCTCTCAATTCTTAACTTAGGAAAATCTCAACAATTTGATTTGTGAAGAGAATGGCTATATATATAGAGATAATATTACACAGACAATGCTTCTAACTCCCAAATTAAACTAACAGTTTACAGGAATGTTTGATGGCTAATGTAGGGTTGGTGATCAGTTGGTGAAATCAATTATTAAAGCCACTCCTTTGTTCATCATTTGCTAGAACATTGCTGAGTTTAAGGAGAAGAGTAGGCTTAGGCCTTATGGCTATGCATGTGAAGGAGAATGAGAGGTGACTCTTATTATGGGACAAGAGAATACAACTCAGCCATTGGGCAATATGGGTATATACAACACTTACATATACATCATATATATACTTAGGTTATAATTTAATGTCACCATGATGTAGTAAATATAATTTGCACACATATAATCCATGTACATTTTATCATACCGGTATAATTTAATCGGATATTATCACATCACATTATCTCATTTATTATTCAATTAAATATTGAAATCATCATCCATATATACAAGAGATATTAATTTAATGTTCACACACTCACATTTTTCCACATAAGCATTGATATGTAACTTATTTAATTTAATCAATCTTAATATATGGTTTCTATATATAATATAGTCACATTGATCGTCACATTACACTATATAATATAGTCGTAGCTACGATATCTAATTATCGCATGCTCTGCACATAACAATTAGTTGAGCAAATATAATCTTATTATACAAATAATTTACTCGCTTATGCATTATTAATCACAATGTCAATTAATCAACAATAATTAATTACTTATCTTATCAATTAATTAACAATAATATTAATTAATCCTCCCCTCATTAATCAACTCTTTTAATCAAGTATTATTATACGATAAATTATCACATTCCTCAACAATTTAATAAATATAAATCTTATTATATTTATAAATAATTTACTTACTATTACTTGCAATAATAATAAATCATCATACTATTATTATATTTCTCATAATCACAATTAACAATTCGTATAGATTAATTGTTCACTTAATAATTCCTTCATTCTTGAATTAATTAACTCATCATCGTTCCTATTCTCGTGCCACACAAGGCATTCCAACGAGCTTATCACAAACTCCATATTTTCTTCAATTATTACATATATTCAATTTGAAACAATTGAGTTAATTCGTCTCATAACATATAAATATTTATATTCACATAAATATTCGACTTTTATTAATATCGATAAAAATCTTTATTCACGAAAATTCTCGGGTATTACATCCTCCCCCCCCCCCCCCTTATAAAAATTATGTCTTCAAAATTGCTACAAGGTTACACAAATAGATGGGGATAGTCCGTCATCATTCCATCTTCTAATTCCCACGTAGCCTCCTCGACATCGTGGTTACGCCAAAGTACCTTTACATATGAAATAACTTTATTTCTTAAGGTTTGCTCTTTACTATCTAGAATTTGGACAGGAACTTCTTCATACGATAGGTTCTTCTCCACTTGAATGGGTTCATAACAAATCACGTGCTTGTAGTCGGCCTTGTACGGACGTAACACGGAGATTTAAAACACGTTGTGGATGTGCTCCAACTCGAGTGGTAATGCAACTTTGTATGCCACCTCGCCCACTAGCTTCAGTATCTCGAACGGTCCTATGAATCTTGGACTCAATTTTCCTTTCTTGCCGAAATGAATATTTCCCTTCCATGGAGATACCTTCAAAAATAAGAAATTGCCGACTTTAAAGTCCCGATTTTGGGACTTGTCGATGCAAGTCTGCGTACTTTATCTGGCGATCTTGAGCTGCTACTAATTTGGCTCTTATCACTGTCACCACGTCTGTGGTTTGTTGTACTAACTCTGGTTCGAGTATTCGTCGTTCTCCGACTTCATCCCAACATAACGGCGTTCTGCATTTCTTTCCATAAAGAGCTTCGTACGGTGGCATGCCGATACTCGCATGGTAACTATTATTATACGCAAATTCTACTAAGGGTAGGTGGTCGTCCCAATTTCCCTTAAAGTCCATCACGCAAGTTCTAAGCATGTCCTCCAGCGTTTGTATCATTCGCTCACTTTGTCCGTCGGTCTGAGGGTGATAAGCGATACTCAACCTCAACTGCGTTCCCATTCTCTCTTGTATGCTTTTCCAGAAGTTTGACGTGAAGAGTGGATCTCGATCAGAGGCAATTAACACCGGCACCCCATGTCGTGAAACAGTCTCCTTTACATACAGACTCGCTAACTGATTCAAGCTATAGCAGATCTTGATCGGTTGAAAATGTGCGGTCTTTGTAAGTCGATCCACGATAACCCAAATGGCATCATAACCTTTCTGCGTGACTGGAAGTCCCACCACGAAGTCCATCGTCATGTGTTCCCATTTCCACTCCGGTATTTCCAATGGTTGTAGTAAACCACTTGACCGCTGGTGCTCTACTTTAACGTGTTGGCAAGTCAGATATCTACTAACACACTTTGCAACTTCCCGTTTCAGATTTGGCCACCAAAAGTGTTGCCTCAAATGTCGGTACATCTTTGTGCCTCCCGGATGAACGGAATACGTCGTATTGTGTGCCTCGTGCAAAATCTCTTCTCTCAATTCGGTTACCGCTGGCACCCACACTCTTCCCTCGAATCTTAAGATATCGTCTTTATCCATTCTAAATCTTTCCTCTTCATTTTCTGCAATCCTCTTTCTGATTTTCTCGCACTCCTCATCTTTCTCTTGCGATTCCTTTACTCTATCCAACAAGGTTGGACGAGCTTTCAATATGAATAACTTTTCGTCAGATCTCTCCGATCTTTTTACCTCTATTTCAAACTTCTTCATTTCTCTTATTAACTCCTATTGAGTCGTCAAGTGAAATAATTTCTCCATTCCTTTTCTGCTCAGAGTGTCGGCAACTACGTTTGCCTTTCCCGGGTTATAGATAATATCACAGTCATAATCTTTGATCAATTCTAACCACCTCCTCTGAGGCATATTCAACTCCTTCTGTGTGAAGATATATTTCAGACTTTTGTGGTCTGTGTATATCTCAAATTTCTCTCCGTACAAATAATTCCTCCATATCTTCAACTCAAAAACTACTGCTTCAAACTCTAAGTCGTGAGTAGTGTATCGTTTTTCATAATCCTTCAATTATCGTGATGCATACGCAATGACTTTGTCGTGCTGCATTAGTACACAACCAAGTCCCTTGAGCGATGTGTCACTATACACCACAAAATTTCCCGCATCATCTGGTAGTGATAACACAGGCGCTTCGCTTAATCTCTTTTTCAGTTCTTGAAAACTCTCCTCGCATTTGTCTGTCCATACGAACTTCACCGTCTTCCTCGCCAGATTGGTCAACGGGGTTGCTATCTTAGAAAAATCTTGGATGAATCTTCGAAAGTACCCAGCTAACTCTAAGAAACGTCTCACCTCTGTTAGTGTTCTTGGTTGCTCCCAATTACTTACTGCTTCTACTTTTGCAGGGTCTACTGAGATTCCATTCTTATCCACCACGTGTCCTAAGAATTTAACCTTTTCCATCCAAAATTCACACTTTGAAAATTTTGCATACGTCTTCTCCTTCCATAGCGCTTCCAAAACAATCTTCAAATGTTCGGCGTATTCTTCCTCTGTATTAGAGTAGATCAAGATGTCGTCGATGAAAACTACCACAAATTTATCCAAGTATGGCTTGAAAACTCGATTCATCAAGTTCATAAATGCTATCGGAGCATTAGTCAATCCGAATGACATTACCAAAAACTCGTAATGTCCATAACGGGTTTGAAACGCAGTCTTTGGTATTTCTTCCTCCCGTACTTTCAGTTGGTGATAACCTGTCCGTAGGTCTATCTTCGAGAAACACTTCGCTCCCTTCAGTTGATCAAACTAGTCGTATATCCTCTGTAACGGATATCTATTATTGATCGTTACCCTATTTAATTCTCGATAATCGATACAGAGCCTCAGCGATCCGTCCTTTTTCTTAACGAATAACACTGGTGCTCCCCAAGGAGACACACTTGGTCGTACGTAACCTTTGTCTAATAACTCTTGCAGTTGTTTCATCAATTCTTTCATTTCTACTGGTGCCATACGATATGGAGCTTTCAAAATCGGTACAGTTCCTGGCACTAAGTCTATTACGAATTCGATTTCTATGTCTGGCGGAAGACCAGGCAAATCGTCCGGAAATACATCTTGGAATTCATTCACTACGGACATATCCTTAATTTTTACTCCCTTTTTTCGAGTATCAGCAATGTAAGATAAGTAACCTACACATCTTTTCCTTAAAAATTTCTTGGCCTGCACCAGCATAAGGCAACAGGATTGCTTAAGCGATGAGCTACCATAAAACACCACCTTAGACTTACTCGGAGTCTGAAGGTTCACACACTTATTATGACAGTTAATTATTGTAGCATGGTTATACAACCAATCCATTCCCAGTATTACGTCAAATTCTCCCAATCTAATTAGAATTAAGTCTATGCTCAGTTCATGTTCTCTAATGTTTGCGCAATAATTTCGGTAAGCGTATTCTATAGGGATTACTTCCTTATTTGCAACTTCTATGTTCAAGGGATTTTCTAATCTTTCTCGGGGTGTATTAAGTCTACTAGCAAGTTCTTCAGATACAAAAGAACAGATGGCACCTGAATCAAATAATACATATGCATTTATATCATTGATTGGGATTATACCTGACACCACGTCCTTCGCAGCTATTGCATCCTAGACAATCATATTAAAGGTCCTAGCAGTTGGGCGGTTGGATTGTGTTGGTTCGCTAATCATTAGCTTGTTTCCCCCTTGTTGGCTGCTACCCCCGCCACTTCCCTTCTTTGGGCAGTCCTTAATCCGGTGCTTTGTCGAGCCACATGCAAAACATCCTTGTATCTTTTTTGGTTTTGGGCAGTTGGGCGAAATGTGTCCCTCTTGTCCGCAGTTGTAGCAATTGTCGCGTCTCTTCCAGCACTCACCTTGGTGATTCTTTCCAAATTTTGGGCATCCCTCAGCCCTCTTCATAAAACCTCCACGAAAATTCCCCTATTGATTATTGTTGTTTTTGTTGTTGTTATTATTTTCCCACTTCCTTTTACCCAAGTTGCTTCCTCCACTACTGCTTCCTCCAGTACGATTTTCTCCTCCGGTATTCTTTCCTTTCTTTTTCTTGTTGTATAAACTTAAAGCCTCACTGCCACCTTCCACAATGATCACCTTCTCTAGCAATGTCGCAAAGGAATCAATTTGAAGAATCGATACCTTATTAAACAGCCAAGGCTTCAGTCCTTGTTTGAAATATCTTGCTTTCCTCTCTTCATCTCCAACTTGGTGTTCTGAAAATCACGCTAGTTCATTGAACTTAGCAGCATATTGCGCCACCGTCATATCACCTTGCTTAAGTTCCAAAAACTTAACCACCATTCTGTTCTTCATGCTTTTCGGGAAGTAGTTCTCAAAAATTAGCATCTTGAATCTCTCCCACGCTATTATCCCTTCTCTAACTCTTTGTTGATTAGCCTCCCACTAGTAGTTGGCTTCGCCTCTCATCATATACGTAGCAAACATCATCTTCTGGTCTTCACCTACTCGAGCAATAGTGAATGCCTTCTCTATATCCCTAACCCATGTCTGAGCTATGATCGGATCGGTAGTACCCTCGAACTCTGGGGGTCCTGCACTCCTACGGTCCTTAAAGTTTGTCACTGGAACAGCTTGAGGGTTGGGGCGAACGGGTTCATTGTTCTTTCCCCTAAGAGCTTCTCCTAACAAGTCTACTAGCTTCTGGATCGGATCTACTTGATCCTTCTCATTGTTAACTGATTCCTCAGGTGCAGTTAATCTACGTCTGGGCGGCATTTTCTGCATCACAAATTTTTCATTTTATTAATACTCAATTATATTACTTAAATATTTCTTTAATACTAAAAGAATAGAATTTACGACACATTTCTGAAATAAGTTCATTTATATTCATATGCCAAATCGTTTCATGACATGATCATCCCTATCATATTTCTATAAATGTTATCACATATCCTCTAATATCACAAAAGACGGGGAATATACCAACCTACATATGCCTACTCGGGGCTTACATCACTATCCCACACTTTACACAAAAAGTTGGGATTATAACATAGTATATACATCACATAAGGTAAATACTAATAATACTACGACTAGACTGACTAAAGGTCTCATCCCATCATTCCATGCTCCACAGCGCTCTTATACTTGATCTGTGCTATGTATGCTATCAGCTCTCGGCTCAAAGTATGTAGGGTCTGTCCCTGCTCCACTGGGTAGTGGTATACACCATCAATCACCCACTCGAAAGCTGAACGGAACACATACCCCATCTTATTCATATTCCTCTTCTTGCATCTGACCTCATCCTCTAGGTCGTCAACTCTCTCGTTAGCCGCTTCCCACTTCTCCTCGAAGTGGATCCTATCAATAACCTCCAACTCTAGCTGAGTACGGAGTGCTTCATTCTCGGTCTTTTCACTTAGTTCCCTCTGCTCTACCTCCTATAGCTTTCCTGCCAGATCCACATTCCTAGCTACCGACTTGTAAAATATGGTCCCCATCTGGATCCCTGCCTCCTTGCGGTAAGCAATCTCCACCTCTAATTCCTGCATCACTAACTTCCTCTAATGGTCCACATCCCTCAGCTTCTAGAACTCGGACTCTCTCTCCTAGGCCTCAGCCTCCAGCTCTTGGACTCTGCAGTCCAACTCTAGGATACGCTCCTCGTACTCTCCCAGCATAGTCTCCTCCAGGTTAGGCTCGTAAGAGTCCTCCATGGGATCCTCCTCTGTAGGCTCGTCCTCAATAGGCTTGTCCTCAATAGGCTTGTCCTCTATAGGCTCCTCCTCCGGATCAAACTCCACCTCGATCTCATCCTTGTCGTCAGACTCAGATGGTGCAACAGCCTGCACTGGCACAGCCTCTAGAGGCGCCTCGTATACTACATGTATATCTCTGGGCTCCTCCTCTGCCACTCTACTAGGTACTCATGTGTCTGCCATCCTACAATCACAAACCCAAGACAAACAAACAGCAACTCCATTAGAATGTTAACTAAAACATAAGTTCATTGTATAAAATGAAGTTACATTTCATAGCATACTAAGTCTCTCATGGAAAACTCTACATGAGTTTTATCTCCTTCTAACTTCCTAACTTCTTCTAAGTTATAATCTAAGGACTCTCGCTCCTAAGGTTTATAACTACAGCTCTGATACCAACCTGTGACGTCCCCAAATTCGGACCGTTACTGGTCTCTCAAATTCGGTTCGTCACCTTCTCACGATAATACAATAATAACTAAAATCATACAATCACATCGAATAATCTAGAATAATATACAATGATTTATTATATTTATTCCCCCAAGTCTCTCAACCTACAATACTTAATAGATTACATAATAATATCAAATAACGACTTATTACATAATCTAACTTAAGCTTAAACATAGTTCAGAATCAGTCTTAATACATCATTTAATAGACATAATAAAACACACAGATATTTAGAATATAAAAGGGGCTAGCTAGTCAATAGCCTTGCCCTTGCCCTTATCGACTCCTGAAGGTCCACCCTGCTCTGCCTTAACTGAAATATTTTAGGGAAAGCAAGAATGAGCAACAAGTTTGCTCAACAAGTAATATAACAACAAGGGTGATTAATATAGTTCTCGAATCAAAAGGGTATGATATGATTGTTCAAGGATAATAAGAATATCAACAATTCTCAATAACTGTCGCTAAGGATAGAATAATATCAATATGATTCAATGTTAAATCAATTTTAAGACTTCAAGATAATTGAATACTGAGCAGTCTCTAAAGACTATGAACTTCTACTAAAATTAACAGTAATATACTGATAATCCAACAAAATCAAGTACAACAGGTGATCAGCCTAAAGTACCCTACGTTATGCATAACATTTAATCATACTCAAGTGCGCACGTCGGTCTCCCAACAAATATATTTTCCCTTCAAAGAAGGTTGTTCATCTCAGTCAGTACAACAATTTCTGCACCATACAATTGGTTTAGACAGCTTTCTAATCATGATATAAGTCTATCCGAATCAAATGGCATAGACCACTCTTTATAAGTTCAATACTTGATATTAAAGTTCGAAGAATATAATCGACTTTATCGTAACTATGACGCAATAAGTCATAATTTTAATAACTAACTTGCACAGCAATAAACTTAATACGTATTCAATAAGAATATATTTCAAGTACTTGCTTACAATATCCGTTGAATAAAGTAATGCAAGGGTTTAGGATACTTGCACCGTAAAAGAGTGTAAGTTAGAGAACTTGCCTTAAGCGGAGTCTATCCACGTTAAGTAAAGCAACACTTTCGAATCTCTATCGTAATATAGTTACGTATATATATAATATCCATTAGTCATATAGTTTGACATCATAATTTATCTTATATATATACAATCCACATATAAGTTAAGTCTTTAACCTTACTATACAGTCATACCATGTATAGTATCATACTAATTCACAAATCTCGACTAATATAACTTTTATTGTCCTTTATCCTTAACGTTCCTCTTTTTGAGTTAAACGTATTCGCATATCATTATTATCACATAAGTCCACAATCAATACAAAACATATTTTATTTAGTAAGTTATAACATTACTATAAGTTAACTGTCAAGAATCGAATTCAAGCATCAACATACGATATCACATAGCATATATACATGTTGAACCATGCTTTGTTCAACCTTTCACGTTCAATTTTACATGATATAGGTTCTAAGTTAATACCTTTACTAACTTAAGGCCATTCAAGGTCATGAAACCACATTAGCTCTCATGCTTGTCATTTTAAACATATAAGGTGATCACATAACTCGTTTTAGGCATGCTTGCAAGTTTCTATTTCATATACGCATAACTAGTATTGTTACTAGCTTAAATCATGCTTCACTTGTGCTCAACTAGTTTTCATGGCATCTAACATGGCATGTATACATGTATGATATATTAGTGAGGTTAAGAGCACTATCAAACATGTCTATTAATATAATACTCTAAATCTCAATATAACATGTCAACGTTCACATTCAAAGCTCATATTTCGTTAGTATCGTTCACTAATGAGTTCAACATGTGCATGTTATATTCTAAAATATATATACACAAGTCAACAAGTTTTTCATGCCTCTCTAGGTCATACGAACATTCATCAAAAGTCAGAAAACAAACATGAGTCTAACATATCAACATTCCTTTTTAAAACTTTAAGTTTATTTCAAAACTATAAGTTTTCATCAATCATGCATTCAATCCTAGTAAAACATGTTTACGTTATCTCAATGTACTCATATAGGCATGTCAAACCTATTAGCATACTTGTTTAAACCATATTAACTAACTACACTCTAAAAGATTTTTAGCAGAAATTAAAATCTGGTACATGGGCCTGGCGCAGCTGCGCCGGGCTTCGGCCAGCTCCAGTATATCTTCTTCTACGGCAAAAAGCAAGGTCAAACACAAAAATTCTCTACAAAATTTAATCTAATCAACCTACATTGTCTTCCTAACATAATTG
This sequence comes from Panax stipuleanatus, assembly GCA_020205555.1. NCBI lineage: Eukaryota > Viridiplantae > Streptophyta > Magnoliopsida > Apiales > Araliaceae > Panax > Panax stipuleanatus. The sequence goes on from CM035119.1 coordinate 92,569,385, forward strand.
AAAGCTAGTACGACCACTAACAATCATTCCTTAATCAATTTAATCATGAAATGCAAGTATAATCAAAGATTAGAAATTCAAGATATGAAGAACTTGAGATGGGAATGTACCTCTGCTAAGGAATTTTTCTTGATGCTATATCACTCCCTCAACTGATATCTCAGAATGCTATCACTGCTCTTAATTCTTAACTTAAGAAAATCTCAATAATTTGATTTGTGAAGAGAAGGGGCTATATATATAGAGATAATATTACACAGACAATGGTTCTTACTCCCAAATTAAACTAATGGTTTACAAGAATGTTTGATGGCTAATGTAGGGTTGGTGATCAGTTGGTGAAATCAATCATGAAAGCCACTCCATTGTTCATCATTTGCTAGAACATTGTTGAGTTTAAGGAGAAGATGTAGCGCCCCCAAATCCGGGTTCCAAGAACCTCGGACCTGGTACGTTACGATACATCATTTCTATAACTATTGCGGAAGATATAAACATAAATTGTTTATACAATAACTTTTACAACATAATTCCCAAGGTCTGTAACCTTAACTTAATACATGCATTCTGTTGGGTTTGTACGAAATCGTGATGCAATCAAATTGCAAAAAGTAGCGGAAGCATGGTATATCAGAGTTTAAAAAATTTCTACAAAACCATTACCCGGATCATCCTTTATGCAAATTATTAATTTAAAACGATAAATAAGAAGTTATGGAATCATACCCTTATAGAACGAAGCTTCCACAGGTACTAGTTCAACTCCTTGTTCTTCATGATCTCCTTGAATTTCCGAGATAGATTCCTTTCTTTGATCAACGTTAGCCACCCAAGTGTTTGGCCTCTAGAGGTGATCCACCAAGGAAGAGAAATTATCAAGAAGGAGGGTGTTTGGCTTCGTGTTCTATCCTCTATAGAAAAGGAGTACTCTCTAACAATTAGAATTGCCTCAACTGATATCTATTATAAGACTCCTCTTATATAGATATTAGTCAACCCTTCTAATCCTATTAGACATGGGATTTCTTTTAATTAATTAAACTCCTTTAATTAATTTAGGCTTCCCACCACATGGGAATAATTAATTAAATTCATTTAATTAATTTGTCTACTAATCTTATTAGGAATAAATGAGAGTACTAAATATTAAATTAATTACTAAACTCCTTTAGAAATTAAAATAATAATAATTGTAATAATATTAATAAGACTCCTCTTATTAATTTATATTTAATATTTCCAAAATATTAAATAATAAATATTAAGCTATTTAATTTATTCTATCACCATAGATTAAATTAATTATACTTAATGCATTATTACGATTATGTCATTACCTTCTTAAATAATTATTCTTCCTTTTATGGTTTGACCCTTTAGGTTCTCCATATTAAACCGGTTGTGAATAAATCAATTAAAACAATTTTAATCTTATTTAAATAAATAAATTAAACTAATAATCTATTTAAATAAATAATATTTATTCTACAATAGGGATAAGCCTCCCTAGCGATCAACGACTTTCCAGATAATGTAGATTTCAACATTAATCATAAAAGAACCTGTGAGTTAATAGTTACCATACAATTCAATCCTTCCACCATACAATGTCCCAATTAAATATAAGACATGGATTTACTGTCAAGTCTTATTTTATTTAATTATATGTATTTCGATTAGAAAATGCACAACTCCAAATAATGCAAATTAAAAACTCCTTTCTAATTTCATTTCACCTTGGCCAAGGATTCCTGGGTTGTCATTTAACGAATCACATAGGACATATCTCCTCTTTTACTAGAGGTGGTAGATTCTTTATTGATCATTCATTATCTCCATATATAACTCATTATACCCAAGCATACCCTATATATGCCTTAAAAGGTCTTAAGGAATAAGTCAAAGTATAATTTGTTACATACAAGATACTATGATGATCTCAAGTCCAAGGATCACTTGTACTACTATCACATTAGGAATTCCTATTGACATGCGAGTAAAACTCCATTAGGTATTCCATAGCGAATCACGTTCAGTGAACTTATTCTCCAATAAGCACCTACATACTTGCTTTAGTGTCTCCACACAAATGATCATGAGATCAATCTACCTCATCCAATGAGCAAGCAACATATGTACCAATCTATCCGGATTTATTAATCCCCTTTTTAGTAATCCCACGATTGGGAACTATTTAAATTTTAAAACTTTCTAAGAATTTAGATCTCATTAGCATGATCATCATCATGATTCTAAAAGCATTGCTTAAAACTATGGGTTATTTACATATTATAAAAACAGCAACATGTAGATAATTAAATGCCTTTAATAAATGAATATTTCATTAATAAATAAATAAGATTGTTTACAAAGTACGTGCTTTATCATCATACATGATTGGCTTGTATGCACACTACTATCAATCTCCCACTTGCACTAAAGCCAATCGCCATGGTATCTCATACCCATCTTCTCTAAGTGACGATCAAACTGCTGTTCTGTTAAAGCTTTAGTAAATGGATCTGCAATGTTGTCTTGAGAGTCTACACGCTCCAAGGTGACGTCTCCTCTTTCAATGATCTCCCTGATCAAATGAAATCGCCGCAACACGTGTTTAGATTTCTGATGAGACCTCGGTTCCTTAGCCTGTGCAACTGCTCCTGTGTTGTCACAGTAAATGGGAACTGCTTCTCCAATGCTAGGAACCACACCAAGTTCAGTTATGAACTTCTTCATCCAAGCAGCTTCCTTTGCAGCTTCACTTGCAGCTATATACTCTGCCTCTGTCACTGAATCAGCAACTGTTTGCTGCTTGGAACTCTTCCAACTAACTGCGCCTCCATTCAAGGTAAAAACATACCCCGAAATAGATTTACTGTCATCTTGGTTCGTTTGAAAACTTGAGTCTGTGAAGCCCTCGAGTTTTAATTCAGACCCACCGTAGACAAGAAAAATATCCTTAGTCCTTCTCAAGTATTTTAGGATATTCTTCACTGCCTTCCAGTGCTCTTCTCCTGGATTCGACTGGTATCTGCTCGTTACACTAAGTGAATGAGCAACATCCGGTCTAGTACATATCATACCGTACATGATAGATCCTATTACAGAAGCATAAGGGATCTTACTCATACGGTCTCTCTCCTCAGGTGTCTTTGGGGCCTGTTTCTTGGAGAGATGTATTCCATGGCTCATCGGCATGAGACCTCTTTTGGAATCTTCCATGCTAAATCTCTTTAGCATTGCATCAATGTACGTTCCTTAAGATAAACCAAGCATCCTTTTAGATCTATCTCTATAGATCTTTATCCCCAAAATATAGGATGCTTCTCCCAAGTCCTTCATGGAGAAGTGTTTAGATAACCAGATTTTAATCGATTGTAGCATAGGAATGTCATTCCCTGTCAGTAATATATCATCAACATATAATACAAGGAATGAAATTGCGCTCCCACTAACCTTCTTGTACACACATGGTTCATCGTCATTTTTGATAAAATCAAACTCTTTGATTGTCTCATCAAAACGAATGTTCCATCTACGAGAAGCTTGCTTCAATCCATAAATGGATCGTTGCAGCTTACAGACTTGATTTATTCCAACCTTTGAAACAAATCCCTCTGGCTGTGTCATATACACATCCTCCTCAAGTTTCCCATTGAGGAAGGCCGTTTTCACGTCCATCTGCCAGATCTCATAGTCGTTATAAGCTGCAATCGCAAGCAAAATCCGAATGGACTTGAGCATAGCTACTGGTGAAAAGGTTTCATCATAATCAACTCCTTGTCTTTGTTTGAAACCTTTTGCAACCAGTCGGGCCTTATAGGTCTCCACCTTGCCGTCCACTCCAGTCTTTCTTTTAAAGACCCATTTACACCCAATAGGCTTAATGCCTTCAGGTGGTGAAACCAAAGTCCATACTTTGTTTTCATACATGGAGTCCATTTCGGATTTCATGGCTTCAAGCCATTTCCCTGAGTCTTTATTACTCATGGCCTGTTCGTAATTCAATGGATCATCATCATTCATGATGTGTACCTCATCGTCATCCTCTATAACGAATCCATACCTCTCAGGTATCTTCGGTACTCTCCCAGATTTACGAACAGGGTGTGGTATAGTAGGTTCTTCTACTTGGTCAGGTACCTGACTTTGATCCGTGGTAATTTGTGGTTCTTGAACTTCTTCAAGATATATCTTACTCCCACTGACCCCTTCATGGATAAACTCCTTTTCCAAGAAGGCAGCATGTTTCGCAACAAACACCTTTTAATCAGTTAGATGATAGAAATAATACCCTACAGTTTCTTTAGGGTATCCCACAAATCTACACTTTTTGGATTTAGTCTGTAGCTTATCATGTTCAAACTTTTTGACATAAGCTGGACAACCCCAAGTCTTAACATGCTTAAGATTTGGTTTCCTCCCCTTCCACATCTCATATGGAGTCTTTGGGGCGGATTTGGTAGGTACCTTGTTAAGTAGGTATGCAGCCGTTTCTAGGGCATATCCCCAGAAGGAAATTGGAAGGTCGGTAAAACTCATCATGGATCGAACCATGTCTAACAGTGTTCGATTTCTCCTTTCAGATACTCCATTTAACTGTGGTGTACCTGGAGGAGTCCATTGTGAGATTATACCATTTTCTTTGAGACAATTGAGAAACTCACCGCTTAAGTATTCTCCGCCTCGATCTGATCGAAGTATCTTTATACTCTTGCCTGTTTGTTTCTCTACTTCACTTCTGAACTCTTTGAACTTTTCAAATGATTCTGACTTGTATTTCATTAAATACACATATCCAAATCTTGAGTGATCATCAGTGAAAGTAATAAAATAAGAATACCCACCCCGTGCACTTGTTGTCATAGGCCCACAAACGTCTGTGTGAATCAATGCCAACAACTCTGTAACTCTTTCTCCTCTTCCACTAAAAGGAGACTTAGTCATTTTACCCATGAGACAAGATTCACAAGTTGGATATGATTCATAATCGGATAGCTCGAGGAGCCCATCTTTATGCAACTTGGATAATCTTGTTTCATTGATATGACCGAGTCAACAGTGCCACATGTAGGTATAATTAATATCATCTCTTTTCCTTTTCTTAGTTTGTTCAATTTGAAATATATTTTCTTGTAAGTCAATTGTATAAAGTCCATTTCGCAAATTTCCAATACCATATAAAACATCGTCTTTATAAATAGAACAACTATTGTTCTTTATAACAACGTTAAATCCTTCCATATCCAATACAGAAATTGAAATAATGTTTTTAATAATATTCGAAATATAATAACAATTATTAAGATAAATAGACTTGCCCGAAGGCATTGCTAAATAATAAGTTCCTACAGCTAATGCAGCAACCTTTGCTCCATTCCCTACTCGTAGGATCACCTCATCATTGTTCAGCTTTCTACTTCTGACCAGTCCCTGCACAGTATTACATATGTGAGAACCACAGCCGGTATCCAATACCCAAGTAGAATTATGACTTTCAGAAAAATTAATTTCAATCATAAACAAACCTTGATTGGAAGTCGAAGCTTCTCCAAGCTTCTTCTCTGCTAGATACTTCTTGCAGTTCCTTTTCCAATGTCCCAGCTTGTTGCAATGAAAGCACATTCCTTTAGCTGATTCAGGTTTCTTTTGTTCCTTTTCTTTCCCCTTTCCCTTAGCCTTCTTGGATTTCTTCTTTTCAGAAGATACCTTTGGCCTCTTCCTTTTATTGGAAGAATCCACCATCAAGACATGGTTCTTCTTGGATGGGAAGTGACCTTCTGCAGTTTTCAGCATGTTAAGCAACTCAGGCAAGCTGACATCTAGCTTATTCATGTGAAAATTAACCACAAACTGCGAGAAGGTCTCAGGGAGTGACTGCAAGACCAAGTCTTGACTCAGCTCCCCATCCATGACGAACCCCAGCTGTCCAAGGCGTTCAATCAAATTGATCACCTTTAGGACGTGAGTCTCCACGGCAGTACCCTCGGTCATCCGAGATCGGAAGAGCTCCTTAGATATCTCATATCTAGCAGTCCTACTCTGTTCACCATACAACTCCTTGAGGTGAAGCAGCATAGCAGGAGCATCCATGTTTACGTGCTGACGCTGAAGCTTGTTATTCATGGATGCGAGCATGATACATTGAGCCACAGATGCATCATCTTGCCACTTATTGAAAGTGGCAATCTCTTCCTCAGATGCTGTTTCTAAAACAGATTCAGGGACAGTTGAATTTAGGACATAAGAAATCTTTTCAGCAGTGAGAACAATTCTCAGATTTCTTAGCCAGTCCTCATAATTCGGGCCGATAAGCTTGTTTGCATCAAGTATGCTTCGTAGTGAGATTAGTGATTTTGACATTTTTAAAATTCTGCATGTGAAAAACAACATTTTAGCAAACATTCATTTTATTAATTTTGCATACCAAAATAAATTTAGATCTTTATTTTAAATTGGTATCTCCCACTATTTTCATCAAACTATATTACCCTCACTTATATAGTTCGGCAACATCTAATTAAAGATTTGCTAGTGAGAATAAGGATCCTATTTCAAATGTATATAACCTTGTGGATAGCACAACAAGCGATATACAAATAAATAGGTAGACAACTCTTGTCAATTACATCACCATGTAATTCCTTTTATTTTGCCTCTTAAATCATAATGGTCAAGTGTGTGCACATCCGAACTAAAATAATTTAAGTTAAGTCCAGCCTAGCACTTCCATAAATTCAAAAAAGAAAAATGTTCGTCCTTGTGGATAGCACAACAAGACTAGATTGTTCAATTTTCTTGATAAGCATCAAATGTGATTAATTAACATCTGAAATATGCAATACTTGCCTTGTGGATAGCACAACAAGCTCATATTAAATATTTAATACTCTATTAATTTATCATGCTAGAAGGCGACGTTCGATATTCCAAATATCATTTGAACGCTTCGGACTTAATATTATTTCTTTGAGGGGTTTGTTATTATTTGTCTCATCTTGTTTAGCGCGCATGCACATATATATATAAAATACGCGTTATTTTATTAAACATGCGAAGCATGTTTGCATAAAATATAATATATATAATATTTAGCATGCAATATAGAATACTATATTCTACCCGGATTGATTATGGACTTTTATTCTAGTTTGGTTCACTAGAGCCACCAAGTGAACCAAAAGGTCAAACCTAGGAGTGCAAGAATTTAAATTTAAACGTAACTATTACATTTAAACCCGGGCTCCATACAAACGAGTCTTCACGCGCTCCTTGGCTCCTTGGTCTCCAATTTTTTCAAGATAATTCTAACTATTTCTATTACATTAAACTATTTAATTTAAATAGAAACCTTGATCAGCAGTCAAGGGGAAGTACATAGGAGGGAGATAGAATTTTACATCAAGAAAAAAATTAGAGAAGACGAGGTATGCAGACCCCATTTAATAAAACCCATTCATTCAAGCATTCAACTAAAATAAAATCCAATCACATTGGTCAAATAGTCCATAATCAATTCCTATTTATTATCATACATATCACCATATATATCAATAAATAAATATCCATCTCATGAATTAAAACATTCCATATATATATGAGTATAATTTAATGGGCAATTTTAATTTGCATGATATCCAATTTCAAGATTAAAATAAACTCTTTATTTTAATTATAAAATTATTAAAATTATATTATATATATATATATATTATATTAGTAACCGTATATATATATATATAGTAATTACTTTTCTTTAGAAATCAACCTCCACGGACCTTTTGAATTGAATCATGTCTGTAATCAGATTACTTTTTGTAAGAATCAAAGCATGTTAGCTTCCTGGGTCACCTATTCTTAAAAATCGTGACTCACCAACTAAGTTATGAAATCATAATATCCAGGAATCCTTGCAGCAAGAAAAAAAAACGGTTTTTGATGGCTCTCACCAGTAACGTGATTCACGTCTCCTTCTTTCTTCTTTTTTTTTTCATAGCAGCGTACTTTCTCTTCTTTTTTTTAATTTCAAAAAAAAAAATTAATAATAATTTTATACAATTAAAATTATGCCCAATAAATTATTCTAAATACATACTCATATGTATATGAAATTAAAACAATTAATAATTACATAAAGGTTTGGCTCTGATGCCACTGTTGGGTTTGTACGAAATCGTGATGCAATCAAATTGCAAAAAGTAGCGGAAGCATGGTATATCAGAGTTTAAAAAATTTCTACAAAATCATTACCCGGATCATCCTTTATGCAAATTATTAATTTAAAACGATAAATAAGAAGTTATGGAATCATACCCTTGTAGAACGAAGCTTCCACAGGTACTAGTTCAACTCCTTGTTCTTCGTGATCTCCTTGAATTTCTGGGATAGATTCCTTTCTTTGATCAACGTTAGCCACCCAAGTGTTTGGCCTCTAGAGGTGATCCACCAAGGAAGAGAAATTATCAAGAAGGAGGGTGTTTGGCTTAGTGTTCTATCCTCTATAGAAAAGGAGTACTCTCTAACAATTAGAATTGCCTCAACTGATATCTATTATAAGACTCCTCTTATATAGATATTAGTCAACCCTTCTAATCCTATTAGACATGGGATTTCTTTTAATTAATTAAACTCCTTTAATTAATTTAGGCTTCCCACCACATGGGAATAATTAATTAAATTCATTTAATTAATTTGTCTCCTAATCTTATTAGGAATAAATGAGAGTACTAAATATTAAATTAATTACTAAACTCCTTTAGAAATTAAAATAATAATAATTGTAATAATATTAATAAGACTCCTCTTATTAATTTATATTTAATATTTCCAAAATATTAAATAATAAACATTAAGCTATTTAATTTATTCTATCACCATAGATTAAATTAATTATACTTAATGCATTATTACGATTATGTCATTACCTTCTTAAATAATTATTCTTCCTTTTATGGTGTGACCCTTTAGGTTCTCCATATTAAACCGGTTGTGAATAAATCAATTAAAACAATTTTAATCTTATTTAAATAAATAAATTAAACTAATAATCTATTTAAATAAAGAATATTTATTCTACAATAGGGATAAGCCTCCCTAGCGATCAACGACTTTCCAGATAATGTAGATTTCAACATTAATCATAAAAGAACCTATGAATTAATAGTTACCATACAATTCAATCCTTCCACCATACAATGTCCCAATTAAATATAAGACATGGATTTACTGTCAAGTCTTATTTTATTTAATTATATGTATTTCGATTAGAAAATGCACAACTCCAAATAATGCAAATTAAAAACTACTTTCTAATTTCATTTCACCTTGGCCAAGGATTCCTGGGTTGTCATTTAACGAATCACATAGGACATATCTCCTCTTTTACTAGAGGTGGTAGATTCTTTATTGATCATTCATTATCTCCATATGTAACTCATTATACCCAAGCATACCCTATATATGCCTTAAAAGGTCTTAAGGAATAAGTCAAAGTATAATTTGTTACATACAAGATACTATGATGATCTCAAGTCCAAGGATCACTTGTACTACTATCACATTAGGAATTCCTATTGACATGCGAGTAAAACTCCATTAGGTATTCCATGGTGAATCACGTTCAGTGAACTTATTCTCCAATAAGCACCTACATACTTGCTTTAGTGTCTCCACACAAATGATCATGAGATCAATCATCCTCATCCAATGAGCAAGCAACATATGTACCAATCTATCCGGATTTACTAATCCCCTTTTTAGTAATCCCACGATTGGGAACTATTTAAGTTTTAAAACTTTCTAAGAATTTAGATCTCATTAGCATGATCATCATCATGATTCTAAAAGCATTGCTTAAAACTATGGGTTATTTACATATTATAAAAACAGCAACATGTAGATAATTAAATGCCTTTAATAAATGAATATTTCATTAATAAATAAATAAGATTGTTTACAAAGTACGTGCTTTATCATCATACATGATTGGCTTGTATGCACACTACTATCACATTCAATATCCTACACGACATGCAATGTCATTTATATTCTATACTATTACAATTTTAACCGTATAATAATTCCATCCTGGAACTTGTCTTTGCATTTGCCTGTGTCTGAAGTTTCGTCTTAATCTGAAATGTTTATCATGATATAGCAAGGGTGAGCAACAAGTTTGCCTAGCAAGTTTAAGTTCAAATGATGATATGTAATGATTGAAAAGAATAATAAGCTTTCGAATTTTCAACAATATAATAATTGTGAAAGAGCATAAATCAGAGTTTAAATAAAGGAATGACTGAACCAATAATGTTTAATGTCAACAAGGACCATGAATAACTTTAACTGAACCTTAGGGTAATGAAGGTGATCAGCCTTTCATACCTGATGAACATATGCAACATGCACTAAGTGCGAATCAATAATCAGTAAAGATGTGAATAATCAACAATAATTATTCACTACCATGTTTTGAAAATATAACTCAAGTTTGAGTTAGAGAAAACTTGCTCAATAAAAGAGTATAGGAACTTGCATGTATCGTTGATTACTTTTACGCAATCTAATTTAAATCGCTTTATTGGAAAAGACCTATTAGTTATAAGATTGATTTTTCAATTAGCATAACATACCTTATAAGTAAACTATCTAACATTTAAACACATAATCAAATATTAGATAACCTTAACACTATACATATACACAAGTCTAAACCTAGCATACATCGAGTCTTTAATAACATTCAATATAGTATACTGAGTGATTTTCCACAAATAACTAACAAATTAGCTTCCGTCTCGTCTGCACTGTTTTCACAGTGAGTTAGATCAGTTATTAATTCATATATACCTCCGCTCCCTGAAGGAATCGTTTAGCCCAGCTACTATACATCAACCATTAAAGGGTACGATTACATTATCTTAAACCTAACACTTACTCGTTCACTTTATAAATTCTTATTATAACTTGGTAAACTATTTACTATTTCAAAAAAATCAAATTCCTCATTTCAGTAAACTGAAATCAAACTATCTTCCCTTCCTAACCTTTTTAGTTTCCATTTCAGCAAGCTGAAACCAAACTGTTTTCCTAACATTTTCAATTTCCATTTCAGTACCCTGAACTGTTCATTTCAAGAAGCTGAAATACCCTTTCCACAAAAATACCAAATCAGTTCATTATTTTTCTATCCTTTGGCCAAACATATATACATATAATCCATACACAAAAATAATTTTTCTGGAATTTTTCAACTCCCTTAAGTATTTTTCAAAAATTCATTTCTAGTTAATTCTTTAAGAAATTAGCTACCTCACGCTTAACTCCAGAAATTCCCAACTCTTGGCAGGATCTTACATTTGTTAACATGGACGTCTAGTTTAAATTTTGTGGCCATCGGATTTATAGAACTCCGATTATAGAGATTTTCGTCGAAAAAAACGTAAATATTAAAATGGTTATAAGTTGGTCGATTTAAGTCGGAATGAGCTCATTTTTGGACACAAGCTACTTTGTCTTATATATTTTCATGCCTCAAAAGATTGGAATTTATTTCACAAATTAAGTATCCAAAACAGCCCCTACAAATTCCGAACAGAATGCTTTTTAGCATTTTTTATCTTTTGCTTCCTTTACTAAAATCAATCCACACAAAAATCTATAATTTCTTTTTCAGTGATTCCACTTGAAAAAGTTAGAAGACTTATATATCTAACTCCAAAAATTAACCACACTCAAAAAATCAAAATAGAATAGGAGATATAATTGTTTGAATTTCATGTTGCATTTTCTCAAAATCTGATTTTTTTTCATCTTAGTGATTTCTAAGAAAACTTCCAAGATCTCTTTATTATTCAAACATTAATCACCAAAAACTAACATAATACATACCCATATATCATATACTCATGTATCTATCATAATTTATGATCTATTACATCAAGAATCACCAAACATAAGATTAAACACAACTAAGGCTAAGAAAAATTAGGATTTTTACATTTTGAAAAATCTAATTTCTATTTCTTAGTTTAGATCCAACTTTTGATCCATAAAAGGGTTAGATATAAAATTAAAACACTATTAAACACATAGATATAAGGTTTTAACCTCAAGATCATAACTTTTCACAAATCAAATAAAAAGGAATTAGACTATATAGGTAGAGATTTTTGTTATACATTAGCTTTTCTTCCTTTTTCTTCTTCCTAAGCTTAGTTAGGAAGCTATTGAACCATAAGAACTCTCCCTCTCTTCTTCTCCTTCATGGTCAAACTCCCTCTTCTCTCTCTTGCTTCTAGCTCTGTTCTTTATTTCTCTCTCCCTTAGCTTTATATTTTCTTTTGCTAGTTAACTTGGAGAATGAAAAAAAATAAAGAAAACTTTTTAATTGGAATGAAGGGAAAGGTATTTATAGTAGGAGAGATGTATATATATAACATTTGTATTGATAGTAGTGTGCATACAAGCCAATCATGTATGATGATAAAGCACGTACTTTGTAAACAATCTTACTTATTTATTAATAAAATATTCATTTATTAAAGGCATTTAATTATCTACATGTTGCTGTTTTTATAATATGTAAATAACCCATAGTTTTAAGCAATGCTTTTAGAATCATAATGATGATCATGCTAATGAGATCTAAATTCTTAGAAAGTTTTAAAACTAAAATAGTTCCCAATCGTGGGATTACTAAACAGGGGATTAGTAAATCCGGATAGATTGGTACATATGTTGCTTGCTCATTGGATGAGGATGATTGATCTCATGATCATTTGTGTGGAGACACTAAAGCAAGTATGTAGGTGCTTATTGGAGAATAAGTTCACTGAACGTGATTCGCTATGGAATACCTAATGGAGATTTACTCGCCTGTCAATAGGAATTCTTAATGTGATAGTAGTACAAGTGATCCTTGGACTTGAGATCATCATAGTATCTTGTATGTAACAAATTATACTTTGACTTATTCCTTAAGACCTTTTAAGGCATATATAGGGTATGCTTGGGTATAATGAGTTACATATGGAGATAATGAATGATCAATAAAGAATCTACCACCTCTAGTAAAAGAGGAGATATGTCCTATGTGATTCGTTAAATGACAACCCAGGAATCCTTGGCCAAGGTGAAATGAAATAAGAAAGGAGTTTTTAATTTTCATTATTTGGAGTTGTGCATTTTCTAATCGAAATACATATAATTAAATAAAATAAGACTTGACAGTAAATTCATGTCTTATATTTAATTGGGACATTGTATGGTGGAAGGATTGAATTGTATGGTAACTATTTACTCACAGGTTCTTTTATGATTAATGTTGAAATCTATATTATCTTGAAAGTCGTTGATCGCTAGGGAGGCTTATCCCTATTGTAGAATAAATATTATTTATTTAAATAGATTATTAGTTTAATTTATTTATTTAAATAAGATTAGAATTGTTCTAATTGATTTATTCACAACCGGTTTAATATAGAGAACCTAAAGGGTCACACCATAAAAGGAAGAATAATTATTTAAGAAGGTAATGGCATAATCGTAATAATGCATTAAGTGTAATTAATTTAATCTATAGTGATAGAATAAATTAAATAGCTTAATGTTTATTATTTAATATTTTAGAAATATTAAATATAAATTAATAAGAGGAATCTTATTAATATTATTATAATTATTATTATTTTAATTTCTAAAGGAGTTTAGTAATTAATTTAATATTAGTACTCTCATTTATTCCTAATAAGATTAGGAGACAAATTAATTAAATGAATTTAATTAATTATTCCCCATGTGGTGGGAAGCCTAAATTAATTAAAGGAGTTCAATTAATTAAAAAAAATTCCATGTCTAATAGGATTAGAAGGGTTGACCAATATCTATATAAGAGGAGTCTTATAATAGATATCAGTTGAGGCAATTCCAATTGTTGGAGAGTACTCCTTTTCTATAGAGGATAGAAAACTAAGTCAACCACCCTCCTTCTTGATAATTCATCTTCCTTGGTGGATCACCTCTAGAGGCCAAACACTTGGGTGGCTAACGCTGATCAAAGGAAGGAATCTAACCCAGAAATTCAAGGAGATCACGAAGAACAAGGAGTTGAACTAGTACCTGTGGAAGCTTCGTTCTACAAGGGTATGATTCCATAACTTCTTATTTATCGTTTTAAATTAATAATTTGCATAAAGGATGATCCGGGTAATGATTTTGTAGAAAGTTTTTTAAACTCTGATATACCATGCTTCCGCTAATTTTTGCAATTTGATTGCATCACGATTTCGTACAAACCCAACATTGGCATCAGAGCCAAACCTTTATGCAATTATTAATTTATTTTTGATTTCATATACATATGGGTATATATTTAAAATAATTTATTGTGCATAATTTTATTGTATAAAATTATTATTTTTAAGAAAAAAAAAATGTCGTTTTTTTTTTTTGGGACGAATCAGAATTTTTTTTTTGGGTGCTAATCTTGAATTCTGCAAAGAAAATGTGTTGTCTCTTTCTTACTCCAAAAAGAAGATGACCCATCAATAAAGGACTCTTTTAATAAACCTGCATGACTCTTTTAATAAAAGAAGGTGACTTCTTTTTAAAAAATAAATGTGAATTTATATTATATATATATATATATATATTTATATATTATATTCTAAATAATTTTATAATTAAAATAAAGAGTTTATTTTAATCTTGAAATTGGATTTCATGCAATTTAAAATTGCCCATTAAATGATACTCATATATATTTGGAATGTTTTAATTCATGAGATGAATATTTATTTATTGATATATATGGTGATATGTATGATAATAAATGGGGATTGATTATGGACTATTTGACCAATGTGATTGGATTTTATTTTAGTTGAATGCTTGAATGAATGAGTTTTATTAAATGGGGTCTGTGTACCTCGTCTTCTCTAAATTTTTTTTCTTGATGTAAAATTCTATCTCCCTCCTATATACTTCCCCTTGACTGTTGATCAAGGCTTCTATTTAAATTAAATAGTTTAATGTAATAGAAATAGTTAGAATTATCTTGAAGAAATTGGAGACCAAGGAGCGCGTGAAGACCCGTTTGTATGGAACCCGGTTTAAATGTAATAGTTATATTTAAATTTAAATTCTTGCACTCCTAGGTTTGACCTTTTGGTTCACTTGGTGGCTCTAGTGAACCAAACTAGAATAAAAGTCCATAATCAATCCGGGTAGAATATAATATTCTATATTGCATGCTAAATATTATATATATTATATTTTATGCAAACATGCTTCGCATGTTTAATAAAATGACGCGTATTTTATATATATATGTGCATGTGCGCTAAACAAGATGAGACAAATAATAACAAACCCCTCAAAGAAATAATATTAAGTCCGAAGCGTTCAAATGATATTTGGAATATCGAACGTCGCCTTCTAGCATGATAAATTAATAGAGTATTAAATATTTAATATGAGCTTGTTGTGCTATCCACAAGGCGAGTATTGTGTATTTAAGATGTTAATTAATCACATTTGATGCTTATCAAGAAAATTGAACGATCTAGTCTTGTTGTGCTATCCACAAGGACGAACATTTTTCTTTTTTGAATTTATAGAAGTGCTAGGCTGGACTTAACTTAAATCATTTTAGTTCGGATGTGCACACACTTGACCATTATGATTTAAGAGGCAAAATAAAAGGAGTTATATAGTGATGTAATTGACAAGAGTTGTCTACCTATTTATTTGTATATCGCTTGTTGTGCTATCCACAAGGTTATATACATTTGAAATGGGATTCTTATTCTCACTAGCAAATCTTTAATTAGATGTTGCTGAACTATATAAGTGAGGGTAATATAGTTTGATAAAAATAGTTGGAGATACCAATTTAAAATAAAGACCTAAATTTATTTTGGTATGCAAAATTAATAAAATGAATGTTTGCTAAAATGCTGTTTTTCACATGCAGAATTTTAAAAATGTCAAAATCACTAATTTCACTGCGAAGCATACTTGATGCTAATAAGCTTACCGGGCCGAATTATATGGACTGGCTAAGAAATCTGAGAATGGTTCTCACTGCTGAAAAGATTTCTTATGTCCTAAACTCACCTGTCCCTAGAACTGTTCTAGAAACAGCCTCTGAGGAAGAGATTGCCACCATTGTAAAGTGGCAAGATGATGCATCTGTGGCTCAATGCATCATGCTCGCATCTATGAATAACGAGCTTCAGCGTCAGCACGAAAACATGGATGCTCCTACTATGTTGATTCACCTCAAGGAGTTATACGGTGAACAAAGTAGGACTGCTAGATATGAGATATCTAAGGAGCTCTTCCGATCTCGGATGACCAAGGGCAAAGTGAACATAAAGGAACAAAAGAAATCTGATC
The DNA here is from genome assembly GCA_020205555.1 of Panax stipuleanatus. NCBI lineage: Eukaryota > Viridiplantae > Streptophyta > Magnoliopsida > Apiales > Araliaceae > Panax > Panax stipuleanatus. The sequence goes on from CM035119.1 coordinate 92,585,783, forward strand.
CAGCTAGCAAAGGAATGTGCTTCCATTGCAACGAACCGGGTCATTGGAAGAGGAACTGCAAGAAGTTTCTGGCAAAGAAGAAGCTTGGAGAAGCTTCGACTTCCAATCAAGGTTTGTTCATGATTGAAATTAATTTTTCAGAAAGTCAAAATTCTACTTGGGTATTGGATACCGGCTGTGGTTCTCACATATGTAATAATGTGAAGGGACTGGTCAGAAGTAGAAAGCTGAACAATGATGAGGTGATCCTACGAGTGGGGAATGGAGCAAACGTTGCTGCATTAGCTGTAGGAACTTATTATTTAGCAATGCCTTTGGGCAAGTCCATTTATCTTAATAATTGTTATTATGTTCCGAATATTATTAAAAACATTATTTCAATTTCTGTATTGGATATGGAAGGATTTAACGTTGTTATAAATAACAATAGTTGTTCTATTTATAAAGACGATGTTTTATATGGTGTTGGAAATTTGTGAAATGGACTTTATACACTTGACTTACAAGAAAATATTTTTCAAATTTAACAAACTAAGAAAAGGAAAAGAGATGATATTAATTATACCTACATGTGGCACTGTAGACTCGGTCATATCAATGAAACAATATTATCCAAGTTGCATAAAGATGGGCTCCTTAAGTTATCTGATTATAAATCATATCCAACTTATGAATCTTGTCTCATGGGTAAAATGACTAAATCTCCTTTTAGTAGAAAAGGAGAAAGAGTTACAGAGTTGTTGGCATTGATTCACACAGACGTTTGTGGACCTATGACAACAAGTGCACGGGGTGGGTATTCTTATTTTATTACTTTCACTGATGATCACTCAAGATTTGGATATGTGTATTTAATGAAATACAAGTCAGAATCATTTGAAAAGTTCAAAGAGTTCAAAAGTGAAGTAGAGAAACAAACGGGCAAGAGTATAAAGATACTTCGATCAGATCGAGGTGGAGAATACTTAAGCGGTGAGTTTCTCAATTGTCTCAAAGAAAATGGTATAATCTCACAATGGACTCCTCCAGATACACCACAGTTAAATGGAGTATCTGAAAGGAGAAATCGAACACTGTTGGACATGGTTCGATCCATGATGAGTTTTACCGACCTTCCAATTTCTTTCTGGGATATGCCCTAGAAACGGCTGCTTACCGACTTAACAAGGTACCTACCAAATCCGCCCCAAAGACTCCATATGAGATGTGGAAATGGAGGAAACCAAATCTTAAGCATGTTAAGACTTGGGGTTACCCAGCTTATGTCAAAAAGTTTGAAAATGATAAGCTACAGACTAAATCCGATAAGTGTAGATTTGTGGGATACCCTAAAGAAACTATAGGATATTATTTCTATCATCCAACTGATCAAAAGGTGTTTGTTGCGAAACATTCTGCCTTCTTGGAAAAGGAGTTTATCCATGAAGGGGTCAGTGGGAGTAAGATATATCTTGAAGAAGTTCAAGAACCACAAATTACCACGGATCAAAGTCAGGTACCTGACCAAGTAGAAGAACCTACTATACCACACCCTGTTCGTAAATCTGGAAGAGTACCGAAGATACCTGAGAGGTATGGGTTCGTTATAGAGGATGACGATGAGGTACACATCATGAATGATGATGATCCATTGAATTACGAACAGGCTATGAGTAATAAAGACTCAGGGAAATGGCTTGAAGCCATGAAATCCGAAATGGACTCCATGTATGAAAACAAAGTATGGACTTTGGTTTCACCACCTGAAGGCATTAAGCCTATTGGGTGTAAATGGGTCTTTAAAAGAAAGACTGGAGCGGACGGCAAGGTGGAGACCTATAAGGCCCGACTGGTTGCAAAAGGTTTCAAACAAAGACAAGGAGTTGACTATGATGAAACCTTTTCACCAGTAGCTATGCCCAAGTCCATTCGGATTTTGCTTGCGATTGCAGCTTATAACGACTATGAGATCTGGCAGATGGACGTGAAAACGGCCTTCCTCAATGGAAAACTTGAGGAGGATGTGTATATGACACAGCCAGAGTGATTTGTTTCAAAGGTTGGAATAAATCAAGTCTGTAAGCTGCAACGATCCATTTATGGATTGAAGCAAGCTTCTCGTAGATGGAACATTCGTTTTGATGAGACAATCAAAGAGTTTGATTTTATCAAAAATGACGATGAACCATGTGTGTACAAGAAGGTTAGTGGGAGCGCAGTTTCATTCCTTGTATTATATGTTGATGATATATTACTGATAGAGAATGACATTCCTATGCTACAATCGATTAAAATCTGGTTATCTAAACACTTCTCCATGAAGGACTTGGGAGAAGCATCCTATATTTTGGGGATAAAGATCTATAGAGATAGATCTAAAAGGATGCTTAGTTTATTCCAAGGAACGTACATTGATGCAATGCTAAAGAGATTTAGCATGGAAGATTCCAAAAGTGGTCTCATGCCAATGAGCCATGGAATACATCTCTCCAAGAAACAGGCCCCAAAGACACCTAAGGAGAGAGACCGTATGAGTAAGATCCCTTATGCTTCTGCAATAGGACCTATCATGTACGGTATGATATGTACTAGACCGGATGTTGCTCATGCACTTAGTGTAACGAGCAGATACCAGTCGAATCCAGGAGAAGAGCACTGGAAGGCAGTGAAGAATATCCTAAAATACTTAAGAAGGACTAAGGATATTTTTCTTGTCTACGGTGGGTCTGAATTAAAACTCGAGGGCTTCACAGACTCAAGTTTTCAAACGGACCAAGATGACAGTAAATCTGTTTCAGGGTATGTTTTTACCTTGAACGGAGGCGCAGTGAGTTGGAAGAGTTCCAAGCAGCAAACAGTTGCTGATTCAATGACAGAGGCAGAGTATATAGCTGCAAGTGAAGCTGTTTGGATGAAGAAGTTCATAGCTGAACTTGGTGTGGTTCCTAGCATTGGAGAAGCAGTTCCCGTTTACTGTGACAACACAGGAGCAGTTGCACAGGCTAAGGAACCGAGGTCTCATCAGAAATCTAAACATGTGTTGCGGCGATTTCATTTGATCAAGGAGATCATTGAAAGAGGAGACGTCACCTTGGAGCGTGTAGACTCTCAAGACAACATTGCAGATCCATTTACTAAAGCTTTAACATAACAGCAGTTTGATCGTCACTTAGAGAAGATGGGTATGAGATACCATGGCGATTGGCTTTAGTGCAAGTGGGAGATTGATAGTAGTGTGCATACAAGCCAATCATGTATGATGATAAAGCACGTACTTTGTAAACAATCTTATTTATTTATTAATAAAATATTCATTTATTAAAGGCATTTAATTATCTACATGTTGCTGTTTTTATAATATGTAAATAACCCATAGTTTTAAGCAATGCTTTTAGAATCATGATGATGATCATGCTAATGAGATCTAAATTCTTAGAATGTTTTAAAACTAAAATAGTTCCCAATCGTGGGATTACTAAACAGGGGATTAGTAAATCCGGATAGATTGGTACATATGTTGCTTGCTCATTGGATGAGGATGATTGATCTCATGATCATTTGTGTGGAGACACTAAAGCAAGTATGTAGGTGCTTATTGGAGAATAAGTTCACTGAACGTGATTCGCTATGGAATACCTAATGGAGATTTACTCGCCTGTCAATAGGAATTCTTAATGTGATAGTAGTACAAGTGATCCTTGGACTTGAGATCATCATAGTATCTTGTATGTAACAAATTATACTTTGACTTATTCCTTAAGACCTTTTAAGGCATATATAGGGTATGCTTGGGTATAATAAGTTACATATGGAGATAATGAATGATCAATAAAGAATCTACCACCTCTAGTAAAAGAGGAGATATGTCCTATGTGATTCGTTAAATGACAACCCAGGAATCCTTGGCCAAGGTGAAATGAAATAAGAAAGGAGTTTCTAATTTTCATTATTTGGATTTGTGCATTTTCTAATCGAAATACATATAATTAAATAAAATAAGACTTGACAGTAAATTCATGTCTTATATTTAATTGGGACATTGTATGGTGGAAGGATTGAATTGTATGGTAACTATTTACTCACAGGTTCTTTTATGATTAATGTTTAAATCTATATTATATGGAAAGTCGTTGATCGCTAGGGAGGCTTATCCCTATTGTAGAATAAATATTATTTATTTAAATAGATTATTAGTTTAATTTATTTATTTAAATAAGATTAGAATTGTTCTAATTGATTTATTCACAACCGGTTTAATATAGAGAACCTAAAGGGTCACACCATAAAAGGAAGAATAATTATTTAAGAAGGTAATGGCATAATCGTAATAATGCATTAAGTGTAATTAATTTAATCTATAGTGATAGAATAAATTAAATAGCTTAATGTTTATTATTTAATATTTTAGAAATATTAAATATAAATTAATAAGAGGAGTCTTATTAATATTATTATAATTATAATTATTTTAATTTCTAAAGGAGTTTAGTAATTAATTTAATATTAGTACTCTCATTTATTCCTAATAAGATTAGGAGACAAATTAATTAAATGAATTTAATTAATTATTCCCCATGTGGTGGGAAGCCTAAATTAATTAAAGGATTTCAATTAATTAAAAGAAATTCCATGTCTAATAGGATTAGAAGGGTTGACCAATATCTATATAAGAGGAGTCCTATAATAGATATCAGTTGAGGCAATTCCAATTGTTGGAGAGTACTCCTTTTCTATAGAGGATAGAAAACTAAGCCAACCACCCTCCTTCTTGATAATTCATCTTCCTTAGTGGATCACCTCTAGAGGCCAAACACTTGGGTGGCTAACGTTGATCAAAGGAAGGAATCTAACCCGGAAATTCAAGGAGATCACGAAGAACAAGGAGTTGAACTAGTACCTGTGGAAGCTTCGTTCTACAAGGGTATGATTCCATAACTTCTTATTTATTGTTTTAAATTAATAATTTGCATAAAGGATGATCCGGGTAATGGTTTTGTAGAAAGTTTTTTAAACTCTGATATACCATGCTTCCGCTAATTTTTGCAATTTGATTGCATCACGATTTCGTACAAACCCAACATTGGCATCAGAGCCAAACCTTTATGCAATTATTAATTTATTTTTGATTTCATATACATATGGGTATATATTTAAAATAATTTATTGTGCATAATTTTATTGTATAAAATTATTATTTTTAAGAAAAAAAAAATGTCGTTTTTTTTTTTTGGGACGAATCAGAATTTTTTTTTTGGGTGCTAATCTTGAATTCTGCAAAGAAAAGGTGTTGTCTCTTTCTTACTCCAAAAAGAAGATGACCCATCAATAAAGGACTCTTTTAATAAACCTGCAGGACTCTTTTAATAAAAGAAGGTGACTTCTTTTTAAAAAATAAATGTGAATTTATATTATATATATATATATATATGATATATTTATATATTATATTCTAAATAATTTTATAATTAAAATAAAGAGTTTATTTTAATCTTGAAATTGGATTTCATGCAATTTAAAATTGCCCATTAAATGATACTCATATATATTTGGAATGTTTTAATTCATGAGATGAATATTTATTTATTGATATATATGGTGATATGTATGATAATAAATGGGGATTGATTATGGACTATTTGACCAATGTGATTGGATTTTATTTTAGTTGAATGCTTGAATGAATGAGTTTTATTAAATGGGGTCTGTGTACCTCGTCTTCTCTAATTTTTTTTTCTTGATGTAAAATTCTATCTCCCTCCTATATACTTTCCCTTGACTGTTGATCAAGGCTTCTATTTAAATTAAATAGTTTAATGTAATAGAAATAGTTAGAATTATCTTGAAGAAATTGGAGACCAAGGAGCGCGTGAAGACCCGTTTGTATGGAACCCGGTTTAAATGTAATAGTTATATTTAAATTTAAATTCTTGCACTCCTAGGTTTGACCTTTTGGTTCACTTGGTGGCTCTAGTGAACCAAACTAGAATAAAAGTCCATAATCAATCCGGGTAGAATATAATATTCTATATTGCATGCTAAATATTATATATATTATATTTTATGCAAACATGCTTCGCATGTTTAATAAAATGACGCGTATTTTATATATATATGTGCATGTGCGCTAAACAAGATGAGACAAATAATAACAAACCCCTCAAAGAAATAATATTAAGTCCGAAGCGTTCAAATGATATTTGGAATATCGAACGTCGCCTTCTAGCATGATAAATTAATAGAGTATTAAATATTTAATATGAGCTTGTTTTGCTATCCACAAGGCGAGTTTTGTGTATTTAAGATGTTAATTAATCACATTTGATGCTTATCAAGAAAATTGAACGATCTAGTCTTGTTGTGCTATCCACTAGGACGAACATTTTTCTTTTTTGAATTTATAGAAGTGCTAGGCTGGACTTAACTTAAATCATTTTAGTTCGGATGTGCACACACTTGACCATTATGATTTAAGAGGCAAAATAAAAGGAGTTATATAGTGATGTAATTGACAAGAGTTGTCTACCTATTTATTTGTATATCGCTTGTTGTGCTATCCACAAGGTTATATACATTTGAAATGGGATTTTTATTCTCACTAGCAAATCTTTAATTAGATGTTGCTGAACTATATAAGTGAGGGTAATATAGTTTGATAAAAATAGTTGGAGATACCAATTTAAAATAAAGACCTAAATTTATTTTGGTATGCAAAATTAATAAAATGAATGTTTGCTAAAATGCTGTTTTTCACATGCAGAATTTTAAAAATGTCAAAATCACTAATTTCACTGCGAAGCATACTTGATGCTAATAAGCTTACCGGGCCGAATTATATGGACTGGCTAAGAAATCTGAGAATGGTTCTCACTGCTGAAAAGATTTCTTATGTCCTAAACTCACCTGTCCCTAGAACTGTTCTAGAAACAGCCTCTGAGGAAGAGATTGCCACCATTGTAAAGTGGCAAGATGATGCATCTGTGGCTCAATGCATCATGCTCGCATCTATGAATAACGAGCTTCAGCGTCAGCACGAAAACATGGATGCTCCTACTATGTTGATTCACCTCAAGGAGTTATACGGTGAACAAAGTAGGACTGCTAGATATGAGATATCTAAGGAGCTCTTCCGATCTCGGATGACCAAGGGCAAAGTGAACATAAAGGAACAAAAGAAATCTGATCCAGCTAGCAAAGGAATGTGCTTCCATTGCAACGAGCCGGGTCATTGGAAGAGGAACTGCAAGAAGTTTCTGGCAAAGAAGAAGCTTGGAGAAGCTTCGACTTCCAATCAAGGTTTGTTCATGATTGAAATTAATTTTTCAGAAAGTCAAAATTCTACTTGGGTATTGGATACCGGCTGTGGTTCTCACATATGTAATAATGTGAAGGGACTGGTCAGAAGTAGAAAGCTGAACAATGATGAGGTGAACCTACGAGTGGGGAATGGAGCAAACGTTGCTGCATTAGCTGTAGGAACTTATTATTTAGCAATGCCTTCGGGCAAGTCCATTTATCTTAATAATTGTTATTATGTTCCGAATATTATTAAAAACATTATTTCAATTTCTGTATTGGATATGGAAGGATTTAACGTTGTTATAAATAACAATAGTTGTTCTATTTATAAAGACGATGTTTTATATGGTGTTGGAAATTTGTGAAATGGACTTTATACACTTGACTTACAAGAAAATATTTTTCAAATTTAACAAACTAAGAAAAGGAAAAGAGATGATATTAATTATACCTACATGTGGCACTGTAGACTCGGTCATATCAATGAAACAATATTATCCAAGTTGCATAAAGATGGGCTCCTTAAGTTATCTGATTATAAATCATATCCAACTTATGAATCTTGTCTCATGGGTAAAATGACTAAATCTCCTTTTAGTAGAAAAGGAGAAAGAGTTACAGAGTTGTTGGCATTGATTCACACAGACGTTTGTGGACCTATGACAACAAGTGCACGGGGTGGGTATTCTTATTTTATTACTTTCACTGATGATCACTCAAGATTTGGATATGTGTATTTAATGAAATACAAGTCAGAATCATTTGAAAAGTTCAAAAAGTTCAAAAGTGAAGTAGAGAAACAAACGGGCAAGAGTATAAAGATACTTCGATCAGATCGAGGTGGAGAATACTTAAGCGGTGAGTTTCTCAATTGTCTCAAAGAAAATGGTATAATCTCACAATGGACTCCTCCAGATACACCACAGTTAAATGGAGTATCTGAAAGGAGAAATCGAATACTGTTGGACATGGTTCGATCCATGATGAGTTTTACCGACCTTCCAATTTCTTTCTGGGATATGCCCTAGAAACGGCTGCTTACCTACTTAACAAGGTACCTACCAAATCCGCCCCAAAGACTCCATATGAGATGTGGAAATGGAGGAAACCAAATCTTAAGCATGTTAAGACTTGGGGTTACCCAGCTTATGTCAAAAAGTTTGAAAATGATAAGCTACAGACTAAATCCGATAAGTGTAGATTTGTGGGATACCCTAAAGAAACTATAGGATATTATTTCTATCATCCAACTGATCAAAAGGTGTTTGTTGCGAAACATTCTGCCTTCTTGGAAAAGGAGTTTATCCATGAAGGGGTCAGTGGGAGTAAGATATATCTTGAAGAAGTTCAAGAACCACAAATTACCACGGATCAAAGTCAGGTACCTGACCAAGTAGAAGAACCTACTATACCACACCCTGTTCGTAAATCTGGAAGAGTACCGAAGATACCTGAGAGGTATGGGTTCGTTATAGAGGATGACGATGAGGTACACATCATGAATGATGATGATCCATTGAATTACGAACAGGCTATGAGTAATAAAGACTCAGGGAAATGGCTTGAAGCCATGAAATCCGAAATGGACTCCATGTATGAAAACAAAGTATGGACTTTGGTTTCACCACCTGAAGGCATTAAGCCTATTGGGTGTAAATGGGTCTTTAAAAGAAAGACTGGAGCGGACGGCAAGGTGGAGACCTATAAGGCCCGACTGGTTGCAAAAGGTTTCAAACAAAGACAAGGAGTTGACTATGATGAAACCTTTTCACCAGTAGCTATGCCCAAGTCCATTCGGATTTTGCTTGCGATTGCAGCTTATAACGACTATGAGATCTGGCAGATGGACGTGAAAACGGCCTTCCTCAATGGAAAACTTGAGGAGGATGTGTATATGACACAGCCAGAGTGATTTGTTTCAAAGGTTGGAATAAATCAAGTCTGTAAGCTACAACGATCCATTTATGGATTGAAGCAAGCTTCTCGTAGATGGAACATTCGTTTTGATGAGACAATCAAAGAGTTTGATTTTATCAAAAATGACGATGAACCATGTGTGTACAAGAAGGTTAGTGGGAGCGCAGTTTCATTCCTTGTATTATATGTTGATGATATATTACTGATAGAGAATGACATTCCTATGCTACAATCGATTAAAATCTGGTTATCTAAACACTTCTCCATGAAGGACTTGGGAGAAGCATCCTATATTTTGGGGATAAAGATCTATAGAGATAGATCTAAAAGGATGCTTAGTTTATCCCAAGGAACGTACATTGATGCAATGCTAAAGAGATTTAGCATGGAAGATTCCAAAAGTGGTCTCATGCCAATGAGCCATGGAATACATCTCTCCAAGAAACAGGCCCCAAAGACACCTGAGGAGAGAGACCGTATGAGTAAGATCCCTTATGCTTCTGCAATAGGATCTATCATGTACGGTATGATATGTACTAGACCGGATGTTGCTCATGCACTTAGTGTAACGAGCAGATACCAGTCGAATCCAGGAGAAGAGCACTGGAAGGCAGTGAAGAATATCCTAAAATACTTAAGAAGGACTAAGGATATTTTTCTTGTCTACGGTGGGTCTGAATTAAAACTCGAGGGCTTCACAGACTCAAGTTTTCAAACGGACCAAGATGACAGTAAATCTGTTTCAGGGTATGTTTTTACCTTGAACGGAGGCGCAGTGAGTTGGAAGAGTTCCAAGCAGCAAACAGTTGCTGATTCAGTGACAGAGGCAGAGTATATAGCTGCAAGTGAAGCTGTTTGGATGAAGAAGTTCATAACTGAACTTGGTGTGGTTCCTAGCATTGGAGAAGCAGTTCCCGTTTACTGTGACAACACAGGAGCAGTTGCACAGGCTAAGGAACCGAGGTCTCATCAGAAATCTAAACATGTGTTGCGGCGATTTCATTTGATCAGGGAGATCATTGAAAGAGGAGACGTCACCTTGGAGCATGTAGACTCTCAAGACAACATTGCAGATCCATTTACTAAAGCTTTAACATAACAGCAGTTTGATCGTCACTTAGAGAAGATGGGTATGAGATACCATGGCGATTGGCTTTAGTGCAAGTGGGAGATTGATAGTAGTGTGCATACAAGCCAATCATGTATGATGATAAAGCACGTACTTTGTAAACAATCTTATTTATTTATTAATAAAATATTCATTTATTAAAGGCATTTAATTATCTACATGTTGCTGTTTTTATAATATGTAAATAACCCATAGTTTTAAGCAATGCTTTTAGAATCATGATGATGATCATGCTAATGAGATCTAAATTCTTAGAATGTTTTAAAACTAAAATAGTTCCCAATCGTGGGATTACTAAACAGGGGATTAGTAAATCCGGATAGATTGGTACATATGTTGCTTGCTCATTGGATGAGGATGATTGATCTCATGATCATTTGTGTGGAGACACTAAAGCAAGTATGTAGGTGCTTATTGGAGAATAAGTTCACTGAACGTGATTCGCTATGGAATACCTAATGGAGATTTACTCGCCTGTCAATAGGAATTCTTAATGTGATAGTAGTACAAGTGATCCTTGGACTTGAGATCATCATAGTATCTTGTATGTAACAAATTATACTTTGACTTATTCCTTAAGACCTTTTAAGGCATATATAGGGTATGCTTGGGTATAATAAGTTACATATGGAGATAATGAATGATCAATAAAGAATCTACCACCTCTAGTAAAAGAGGAGATATGTCCTATGTGATTCGTTAAATGACAACCCAGGAATCCTTGGCCAAGGTGAAATGAAATAAGAAAGGAGTTTCTAATTTTCATTATTTGGATTTGTGCATTTTCTAATCGAAATACATATAATTAAATAAAATAAGACTTGACAGTAAATTCATGTCTTATATTTAATTGGGACATTGTATGGTGGAAGGATTGAATTGTATGGTAACTATTTACTCACAGGTTCTTTTATGATTAATGTTTAAATCTATATTATATGGAAAGTCGTTGATCGCTAGGGAGGCTTATCCCTATTGTAGAATAAATATTATTTATTTAAATAGATTATTAGTTTAATTTATTTATTTAATTAAGATTAGAATTGTTCTAATTGATTTATTCACAACCGGTTTAATATAGAGAACCTAAAGGGTCACACCATAAAAGGAAGAATAATTATTTAAGAAGGTAATGGCATAATCGTAATAATGCATTAAGTGTAATTAATTTAATCTATAGTGATAGAATAAATTAAATAGCTTAATGTTTATTATTTAATATTTTAGAAATATTAAATATAAATTAATAAGAGGAGTCTTATTAATATTATTATAATTATAATTATTTTAATTTCTAAAGGAGTTTAGTAATTAATTTAATATTGGTACTCTCATTTATTCCTAATAAGATTAGGAGACAAATTAATTAAATGAATTTAATTAATTATTCCCCATGTGGTGGGAAGCCTAAATTAATTAAATGATTTCAATTAATTAAAAGAAATTCCATGTCTAATAGGATTAGAAGGGTTGACCAATATCTATATAAGAGGAGTCTTATAATAGATATCAGTTGAGGCAATTCCAATTGTTGGAGAGTACTCCTTTTCTATAGAGGATAGAAAACTAAGCCAACCACCCTCCTTCTTGATAATTCATCTTCCTTGGTGGATCACCTCTAGAGGCCAAACACTTGGGTGGCTAACGTTGATCAAAGGAAGGAATCTAACCCGAAAATTCAAGGAGATCACGAAGAACAAGGAGTTGAACTAGTACCTGTGGAAGCTTTGTTCTACAAGGTTATGATTCCATAACTTCTTATTTATCGTTTTAAATTAATAATTTGCATAAAGGATGATCCGGGTAATGGTTTTGTAGAAAGTTTTTTAAACTCTGATATACCATGCTTCCGCTAATTTTTGCAATTTGATTGCATCACGATTTCGTACAAACCCAACAGCTTGGATTTTGCTTAGAATACTTACTAATTAAAATTAACTTGGGCTCCCACCCATAATAAATTGGACCATTATTATACTTGTCCCATACATGAGATATTGGGCTAGCTTAATAATTTAATTACTCTTAAATCAATTTAGCTACAAGTCCAATGCTTAAATAAATAATTGGAGTTTTTATTAAATTCCTTGGGCCATAAAATCAACTTAGCTCCATACTTTTAATTTTTATCTTACCCTAATTATTTAGTTAGGGTTGCCACTACACACCTTTGTAAATAAATTCTTTACTCATATATCTTTAATTTCATAACTCAATTAGACTTGCTTTACTTAAGTTATAAAATTAATTGTTTGAGATGTATAAAATAAATCTCTCAGAGTATTTAATTACCCCACCTGATATATATATTAGGTTATAAAACTTTATTCTTAATTCTCTTTTTATACAAAATAAATGTATACACATTATATACTGTATAATTATTTAATCATACACATAATTCACATAAGTCATAACATACTCCACTAAGTGTATTAACTTAATAGTCCTAATTGATTTAATAAGTTATAAACACTCACATAATCATACTAAATAATCTAATAGGTTGATACATATTTCATAAATCTTTTATAACAGGTTACTAGTATATAATTAAAATACTAGGATAATTAAATAAAAATAATACTTGAGGTTATTTAATTCAAATACCTAATTTATATATTAGGTCACCAAACTTAATAGGTATCATAGTACCTTATCCTTAATATTCTTTCAAGTACATATAGATTTATTTCTAGGGTTTAAAAATTTTTGTAACCCCTACTTTTCTTTATTCTCATTCAAATAGTAAATCATATAGCTTCTACTTAAAAATTTTAAATTATTCCTCTATTTCCACTCTAGGTTTTATCCTTTAATATTTATTTTAATCATTTAAAATCTTATAAATTTTCGGGTTGTCACAAAAGAGTAGGCTTAGGCCTTAGCGCTATGCACTTGAAGAAAAATGAGAGGTGACTCTTATTATGGGACAAGAGAATGCAGCTCAGCCATTGGGCAATATGGGTATATACAACACTTACATATACATCATATATATACATAGGTTATAATTTAATGTCACCATGTAGTAAATGTAATTTGCACACATATAATCCATGTATATTTTATCACATCGGTATAATTTAATCGGATATTATCACACCACATTATCTCATTTATTATTCAATTAAATATTAAAATCATCATCCATATATTCAAGTGATATTAATTTAATGTTCACACACTCACATTTTTCCACATAAGCATTGATATGTAACTTATATAATTTAATCAATCTTAATATATGGTTTCTATATATAATATAGTCACATTGATCGTCACATTACACTATATAATATAGTCGTAGCTACGATATCTAATTATCGCATGCTCTGCACATAACAATTAGTTGAGCAAATATAATCTTATTATATTAATAATTTACTCGCTTATGCGTTATTAATCACAATGTCAATTAATCAACAATAATTAATTACTTATCTTATCAAATTAATTAACAATAATATTAATTAATCCTCCCACATTAATCTACTCTTTTAATCAAGTATTATTATACGATAAATTATCACATTCCTCAACAATTTAATAAATATAAATCTTATTATATTTATAAATAATTTACTTACTATTACTTGCAATAATAATAAATCATCATACTATTATTATATTTCTCATAATCACAATTAACAATTCGTATAGATTAATTGTTCACTTAATAATTCCTTCTTTCTCAAATTAATTAACTCATCATCGTTCCTATTCTCGTGCCACACAAGACATTCCAACGAGTTTATCACAAACTCCATATTTTCCTCAATTATTACATATATTCAATTTGAAACAATTGAGTTAACTCGTCTCATAACACATAAATATTTATATTCACATAAATATTCGACTTTTATTAATATCGATATAATTCTTTATTCACGAAAATTCTCTGGTATTACACTAACCCCTCGAGTTCGTCTTCAAGATCCAAATATTATATATACAATGATATTTACGCTATTGAAACATTACAACATGAAAACTGATCCATCGTGGGAATCAAGTCGGATCCATTCGGGGATCTCAACACCTAGATTCCTAGGCTCACATTATTTATGTGGAAATACATATATACAATGTCCTCAGCTTCGATATTAGGTGATTTCATCGGTTAAAATCACCGTTTTAAGCCATTTCGGACCCCTTTCACCTCTAAATATAGATTTAGGGTTATACTAGGTAACCGGGACCATTTAAATCAATAAATCCATAGATCTACCATGAATCTAAGCCAATCTAGCACACGGGTTAAACCTTCATGCTTAATAACCTCTCAAAGGCTAGATTTGGCTTAGATCTAGGTAGATCTAGCCTCCTCGATCAATTTACAACGTAATAAACATAATATAATCGATAAAAATGTAATATCTATCAACTATTACACAATATACTTAAAGTACAACAAGTTTAACTATATTTAAACAATATATATCATCAATCTAGTATTTAAACAACGTTTACAAAGAATGAAGCTAGAAAGTGCGTTGTTTCACCTTGGGGGACGCGTGAACAAGCGTTTTAACTCCCGTGGCCAACGTGGAACACTCCCGGGACTTCAAATAGGTACTAAATGAGATGATTAAGCTTCAAGTTGGTGTTAATGTGCTAAACCCGAGCATCTCTCTCTCTAGAATGTCTTTCTCTCTTTATAAAATTATCTCTCTTTTTCTAAAATAAACTAGTGTGGGGGATATAAGCTGGCCGAGCCAGCCGCATGTATATATGAGTCTAGGCTAGGTGGGCCCCACACTCTCGATAGGTGCTCCTTCGGTCCTGGTTCGGCAGAAGTTGACCTCCGCCGCTCGACCTTTCGGATAGTCTTTAATGAATGCAGCGGGATAAGATCGAGTCTGATTGAATTAGGGTTCGAGAAGTCGATACTCGTAGCCGAGATATATCCTCCAGGTCCAAATATCAGTTAGTTGGCTTACCTTTGATGGCACGCCATTCAAGGTTTGCTGAGGTGGTTTTCGGTGAACACTGTTTCAGCTTGGCGATCCTCGTTCGATTCGCGATATGTTCGGATGCCATTGGTCCTTCACATCAATCCCAGGGTTGTCTCCGAGATGACCTGGCTCTTTTTCCCTACCTCGGGGTTGTCTCCAAAGTACAATTACGCTTTTGCCCTTCTGCAAGGTTAGTATAAAGAAAGCAAAATTTTGAGTGTCTACATAGATGTAAAGGTTTTCAGTCCAAAATCTCAAGATAATGATGAAGATTTGGCTAAAATGACCACAGTACCGAAAGTTAGCGAAGCAGGTGAAGAGGATGTGAAGGACTCCCCTTATGAGTTTTATAAAAATGATGAATTATTGACCAAGAAGGATGTAATTTTTAAGTCCGAACAAGAGATAGGTGACAACATGGCTGAGTAGTCTTACACGTCTAAGCCACACAGATTCGAGGAAGAAGAAGAAAGTGACGATGAAGTGGATATGAAAGTTTTCACCCCTTAACCCAATAAAGAAGATTTAGAATGAAGGCTTACTCTCCTGAACCTCAAGAAAGTGATAATTCGAATGTGATAGCTAATATACCAAAGCAATCAAGAAAAAGGCAAAGATCGAGTAAAGTAGAAGAGAAGAAGAAAAGAAAGAAAGAAGAGAGACAACAAAGAAAACTTGAAAGGAAGAAGGAGGGAAAATTAGGAAAAGCACAAAGGAAGGAGGAAAGGAAGAAGAGAAAAGAAGAAAAGAAGAAAAGAAGAAAAGAAGAAAAATAGAAAATTGAAAGACAAGGAGAGGTCTGTGAACAAACAAATTGGAATGGTCTTCATGAGCTCGAGTGAGCCCTCAAGTAGTTCTCAAGATCTAGAGATGGACATAAATACTATTCTCTACGACCCTGACATCAATCAAATGATGAACTTCATGACCATGCTACCATTGCTGAAGGTTATATCTCTTCAAGATCAAAGTTCCATCTGGTGATGATATTCATAGTTTCAAAACCTCAATCTGGTATCTCAAAACTTTTCACGAGTTTTGACATTTGCAACTATGTTAATGTAACGCCCCCAAAATTGAGACTATTTCTCTTCCCGATCTTGTGCGTTAACACTATCTTCTTCAAGCTTTAAAACATTATTTAATGTTAAAATAGCTAAAAATACGAAATAAATTTTTAAAATTTTTCTTTTTATAACTTTCGTTCCCTAAATCGTAACCTTTACGATTCTTCTTTATATTAAAATCAAATTTATTATATGATTTATTTCATCTATGTAGATATGAATATATATACATTTTATTCTTTCAAACATATCTCTATTTCAGAACAAATGATCTTCATCTATTGAATAATTCAATGATTTACTTCTTTGTGGTTTACACATGTAAAATGCCATCATCTGGATTTAATGCCATCTGCATTAAACAACTAGTCTTCTTTTCATGGGCTCCTAGTCACGATAGTTCACATCATAGCTTTAACCTGCAAATTAAGCAAGATTGAGCACGACGGCCCAGCAAATCTAACAGCCTATCATGCATCACGTAGCACATAGGTTTCACATTCAGTTCATGCATTTATATTCTTGGTGTTCAAGCATATTACAAATGCATCATCAAACCTATGCAAGGCTAGTAGAAATATATGTACCATAGCATACTACACATGTTCTACACCTGTCATTCATTTCACATAGATATATATTGAGTTCCCCGACTCAATCTAACAATTAGTCATAATTTGACCTTCATCATTCATAAAGTAAATACTGCAGTTCATAGGTAATCACATACTTATAAACATAAGCCATGCTAACAGTTATTCGTAGCAATTATAAGTCCACATAAATAAATTGAGAAACATGCCTTGATTGGAGATTGCCATAAAATATAACTTAGCTCTTCTCCACAAATCCTACACAATTGTGTTTACATATATACACACATTAGATAACTAACTATGTCACAAAACATACATGCATATTCACTATTATTAATTATTAATTTATAAAAATTAATATTATTTATTCTTCACTTAAAACCAATCTTGGTTCCTTTAGAAAATTTATTCATTTTAATCCTTTATATAAATAATAAAGATTTCTCACATTTTTAATATGTAAATATTTTACGCCTTGATGCTTATACCATCCATATTCCATTTTAGAAATATTTTTTGCCTTTACTCACGAATTCAGGATTAAAATGGTTAAAATATAACCTTTTATTGTAAAACACGGCATACTATATTATATCTTTTATTTTTTTATAATGTTATACTTTTTCAATAGTTCATGAGTTAACTTATGTTATTGCTTCATACACGAATATCTTATTTCGTTAGGAAGTTAGTTTCTCATTTCGCTTTGCAAATAACTCGCATATTCTTTTAGTATATATATTAAGTTTATATATATACACCATTATGTAAATCATCGTTCAAAGTCTCTATTTCGAACTCCGAAAATCATCGTTTCTTTACTTTTATTATCATTACAATTGTTAACGGTCCTAGCTTTTTGTTTCGCTACAAAACCATTTTACATTCCCTTTCCGACTTATAATCGCTTAAATATGCAAATTCATATTTATATTATATATATATATATGTATATATATATATATATATATATATATATTTGCATTCTTTATGCTCAAAAAGGTTCCATCATGGATTTAGTATATAAATTCTTTATGCTTCGAGTTATAAATCATTTACAACCCGTTTTACGGATATTTCTTACCTTATATATGTGTACTTGAATTTATATAGCTTATTGAAGGTTTATTTTGCATGTACATAGCTCATCTATTGAACCGAATAGATTTATATCTCTCACAACTTTTATTTTTTCGCAATAGTCCATGTGCTAAACCATTTTGTAACCACGTACATGGATGTCTCATACTCTTAGTTTACATCACATATCCATAGCTTACTATTTACTCCCGCGAATAAATAGAACTCCTCATTTCATATGTATATTAGTTTTATACATACGTCCTTTAATGGATTCTTGACTCCGTTTGTATAATCTTTGTTCCGTATTTCAAAAACTTATTGTTTTCACATTTTTCGCATTTCATTTTAATATATAATTCTTTTTATACTCCATTGTATGAGTAAACTACGCATATGTAAATTTACATTTACATATCACTTTTCTCGCTTCTCTTGATGCTTTTCAATTTCAAACGAGTTTTGCATATTATATTGCATTATATCACTTATATCTTTGTTTTTATTTCATTTCCCCGACATTATAATGTCCAAACGACCAAAATTTTTCGCGAAACCGAGCAGTACACTAACTGAGCACTGCCTGGCTCAGCTGGGTGCAGCTGCTTGGCCCCAAAGCCCACATCTGCTGCTATCTGTTGTTGCCACAGGCAGCATCCTCTCTCCCTTGACATCCACTTCGCACAATTATCATTCCTTGCTCGCTTAACGGATTGCTCCCAATTTTAAATATTTTATTCGCGGTATATGAGTCTATTTTTAAAAAATATGAAAACCCCATTTCAGGTTCGTTAGGCAGCCCTAACAGAGCGCCAAAAGTGTACGTTCATAATAGTTTTCACTTTCGTTTCAGCTTTACATTCTCTCGCTAAAACAGTCATAACTTTTTCATTTTAAAACATTTTTGAGCGATTCTTGAGCCCACGCGAAACTAACTTCTGGGGCTAAAACTCATATGCCAATTGTTTTTTCCAATTATTAACAAATAATTCTAGAAAATGCGTGCAAGGGGACTGCTCTACATCTAATTCAAGATTTTGGACAGATTCAACGCGTGTACTTTGAACGGTCATAAATCCTTGCTCCAAAGTCAGAATTAGTCCGTTCCAGAGTCTATGGAAAGCTTATTCAGTGTACTATACTTCTCCAAAAGCCCAGAAATTTTTAAAACTTCTAGATAAACCCAAAATTTTCTTTTAGGGTCAGCAACCCCTAACTTTAAAACTTTTCATTTTCTTTTTTAACATCGAAAACTTGCCCCGACTTGTTCCAATCCAAGTCGCTTTACAAATAAGTCTTATTAAACATATTAAGAATCGTCCAAAGTCTTGGCTCCGTTAAATTCCAAGTTTTTAGTCATTTTAACTCTTTAAGTCCATTTAACGAACACTATATGTGCGTTTTTGTTTTCATTTGCTTTCTTATCGATTTGGTTGCGGGTATTCCATAACTCCATCCTTATAACATCCCACAACCCAAACCTATTCACCAAATCTCTAATCTGACTATCCAACATTATTTACATAAGTCAATTTAAAGCATATATAAGCATTCACTAAGAAATTAGCTTACTAACAAAACTAATTCTTTATCCTTTTGATTTAAAATCAATTCTAATTCCATATTACATATACATAAATCAAATATTGATTTATCACAAAGAAATTCCACTAAGAATTTCATCATAAACCACAAAACTTCCAAAAATTAAAATTTAGTTATAAAATTTACATAATCACATAATTTTGATTAAACTCAAAATTGAATAAGAAATTATACCTTAAGCAAGATATCTTCACTTAATCCAAGCTTGATCTCTTCTAATTTATTTTAATCTTTGATTCTAACTTGGCTATGGCTTTAGGAACTCAAGGTTCTACCACTTTTTCATTCTTGGAAAATTTTGAAATTCTAAGTAATAGGAGAGAGAGACTTCCGGTTAAATGGGGAGAGAATGAAGGAGAAAATTCAATTTTTGCAAGCTCATAATCTTGGTGCCTAAGCATAATTTGGTATAATCTATACTCCTCCTTTTCCCTCTTCCTTCACGGCATTAAAAAAATGAAGAACACTATAACAAGCTTGGCCTCTAAGTTTACAATAGTAACTTGGATAGTTTAGGCATTAGCCAATTTACCTAATTACTTAAATTACCCAATTGTTCTTGTAATGCTTTTATTGAATAAATAATTTACCCAATAGGTAGTAACTAGGTTTTAAACTCTCAGGTTACTACTTCATCCACACTAAAATGTTTTACCCTCCTTGAATATATATAATATATAACCTAATCTTGATATATACAAATTATATATTTTCAAAATAAAACATAACATAATAGGCTTTCATTACATATTTATTTATTAATATCAAATAAATATGCAACACTTAATTTCTTATGTAAATTTAATTATTTATTTACTTAAGATATTATAATAAATATAATATCCTTGCCTCATTGATATAAATTCATTTATTAAGAATTTATTTACTTTCTTAAGATATTATAATAAATATAATATCCACCCATTATTAAAATAATTTCACATAAGAATTTATCCTAATATTCTTGGATAAAGTATATTTAAATGTTATATAAACTTAAACCACCTCCTTTAATTCATTACACAAATCTATCTCACCAATTTTTATTTCCTCGTGTAATAAATATATATTTATATTTATCGCCTTTCAAATATTCCATGTATTGCACATGTACACATATCACATATAGAAAATAAATAATAAATTTATTCTCTTACAATATAAATTGTTTATATATATAATAATAATATTCTCTCTTTATTAAAATAATTCGATGATAGAATTTATTTTAATATCCTTTATTTAAAGTATATAATAATTTTTGTATACTTAACTAATTATTTTCTTTTCCCTTCTATAAATTGTTTTCAACAATTTAAGTATAATAAATATAAAAATATATTTACTAAATTAAACATGCATACATTACACTCAATAATGTAATATATGATTTCTTCAATATAATGATGGTTATACATTAAGTATATTTAATGCCACCAATTTACCACATTATATTAATTTAATATTATAAATTATTTTAATTTTACCCATCTCATTTCCTTTAATAATTATCCCTACAATTTACTTACATATAATAAATATATAATACTAATATATTTATTATATACAACATCACATATTACTTAGCACATATTCACTTATGTAATACAATATCATTCAACATATCATCTAATTAGAATTTTCTTTATTTAATTCTTATTTTAATATTTCCAAAAAATTTGGGTTATCACAATTAATCTGCAATGAGCACTTCTATTCAAATTACTATAACTTTCGGATAACTTCTATCTCAACTCTGTTTATGTTCCACCCAACTATCCCTTCGATCTCAAATCATAATGAAGGGGTTGTGAAATCTCCAACTACGATCCTTGAGAAATATCTTGCTGATTTCGAAAAAAAAACTCCTCAACTCTCAGTTCGTAGAGTCTCAACCTTCTGTGACTGATAACCAAAAATCTATCCTCCCGTTTGTAGAATTTTTACACTCTACGAATGACTCAATCCATGTTAATACTCTAATTATAGGGTATCAAAACTCTATGATTAATATCCTATTGCTATCTCTCACACAATGACCCATATACTAAGTCACTCCTCATTCCAAGCTTAACAGAAGAATCAAGGATCCAAACCACCTAATCTCTTAGATATTCCTTCTTTAACCTAGATTATCATTCCATAACTTCAGGAAACAGTTTCTGTAGCTGTAGGTCATTATTCTGAGTATGATCATATAAGATCCATCATCCATGATATTGAAAGTAGTATGCATACAAGCCAATCATGTGTGATGATAAAGCATCTACTTTGGAGACGATCTTATTTATTTATTAATAAAAGTATTTATTTATTAAAGACATTTAATTATCTACATGATGTTATTTTTATAATATGTAAATAACCCATATTTTTAATCAATGCTTTTAGAATCATGATGTTGATCATGCTAATGAGATCTAAATTCTAAGAAAGCTTAAAACTAAAATAGTTCCCAATCGTTGGATTACTAAATAGGGGATTAGTAAATCCGGATAGATTGGTACATATGTTTCTTGCTCATTGGATGAGGATGATTGATCTCATGATCATTTGTGTGGAGACACTAAGGCAAGTATGTAGGTGCTTATTGGAGAATAAGTTCACTGAACGTGACTCGCTATGGAATACCTAATGGAGTTTTACTTGCCTGCCAATAGAAATTCCTAATGTAATAGTAATACAAGTGATCCTTGGTGTAGACACTCAAAATTGTCCTTGCCTCAATAAGAACACTGTGAGAGGACAAAACCGTCAATCAAGCCAATCCCGGTACCGATACCGGGATTCCAAACATAAATTTGATCCCTAATATTGGTAAACCTAAATCCGATCCCCAATATCGTTAAACCCAAATCCGATCCCCAATATCGGTAAACTCAAATCCGATCCCCAATATTGTTTAACCCAAATCTGATCCCTAATATCAGTAAACCCAAATCCGATCCCCAATGTCGGTACTCCAGTTAAATTCAATCACCAATATCGGTACTCCATTCAGCTTCGATCGCTAATCGGACAGTCAATCCAGCTCCGATCGTCAATCGGACTGTCTATCAAGCTCCGATATCCAATTGAACCGTCTATCCAAATCCGATCTACAATCGAACCGTCAATCCAGCTCCGATCTCCAATCGGACCGTCTATCCAGCTTCGATTTCCAATCGGGCAGTCTATCCAGCTCCGATCTTCAATTGGACCATCTATCCATCTCCGATCTCCAATCGGACCGTCTATCCAGCTCCGATCTCCAATCGAACCATCTATCTAAATTCGATCTCTAATTGGACCGTCTATCCAGCTCCGATCTCCAATCGGACCGTCTATCCATCTCCGATCTCCAATCGAACCGTTTATCCATCTCCGATTTCCAATCAGACCTCCAATTGGACCTCCTTTCTAGCTCCGATCTCCAATCGAACCGTCTATCCATCTCCGATCTTCAATCGGACCGTTTATCCCGCTCTGATCTTCAATCGAATCGTCTATCCATCTTCGATCTCCAATTAGACCGTCTATCCATCTCTGATCTCTAATCGGACCGTCTATCCAGCTCTGATCTCCAATCGGACCATCCATCCAGCTCCGATCTCCAACCGGACCATCTATCCAGCTCCGATCTCTAATCGGACCCTCTATCCAGCTCCGATTTCCAATCGGACCGTCTATCCAGATCCGATCTCCAATCGGACCGTCTATCCATCTCCGATCTCCAATCAAACTGTCTATTCAGCTCCGATCTCCAATCGTACCGTCTATCCAGCTCCGATCTCCAATCGAACCATCTATCCAGCTCTGATCTCCAATCGGACAGTCTATCCATCTTCGATCTCCAATCAGACTGTCTATCTACCTAGCTCCGATCTCCAATCGGACCGTCTATCCAGCTCCGATCTCCAATCCTACCATCAGTTCAAACCTCGATCTCAATATTGGGCCTTTATATCAGCCTCGGCAGCAACCCGAGAGGTACAAATCAGCCCCGGCAGCAACCCGAGAGGTACAAATCAGCCCCGGCAGCAACCCAAGAGATACTGATCAATCCCGATCTCAATATTGGGCCGTCAAGTCAGCCCCGGCATCAACCCGGGAGGTACAGGTCAACCTCAACATCAACCCAGGATATGTCGAATCATCCCGGTCTTAGTCCGGGAAGTGCAGTTCAGCCCCAGAGATGACCCTGGGAAGCCAGATCCACCAATGACCACCCCGGAAGGGGCAAAACGGTCATTTTATCAACTCTTAGTTGATTCTTTTACACTCAAGCCGAATTGATGCCATTGAAGTCAGAATAAACCATAACGACGATTCTGAGTGCAAACAGCGCAAGACAGCTCAACGGATAAATTGCGGGGAATCGAAGACCTGGTTATGAACCCGTCTTCTCAGACCCGAAAAATGTTTTATCCCATGTCATTGCGACACTCTCGATAAGGGCTTTCTGAAAAGGTATCGCACACCTCAAACGGAAGCTCCGATCAAAAGTTAAAAACTTTCGACATCGACTGTGCATTGTTCGGAGTGCACGTTCTTCGAGACGACAGAACCCAACACTCTGGCCCCACCAGGGGGGTCGCATCTCTACCTACGGCAGCAGCAGGTAGAGTGGAGGCTACCTGGCCTATAAATAGAGGTTCCCCCCTTCATTTGAAAAAAATAAGAAACGCAGCGAAGCTCTGCCAGTTCAATTTTCTAACTTTTACACATCTTCTAAACCCAAATATTTTTAGTCTAACAAGTAGATATACCCATATACTACCACATATCAGTAAATAGCCGATAGATTTGGACGTATAGAGCCAACGATTTGGCAAAGAGCCTGTGTAGCAGTCCATTGTAAGTATTTTCACGATCAAAAAGTGAATATTACTTCTTCGTACTTTTATACACTTGCACGTTAAGTTTCGTTTTCTAACAATGCCCGGAACTTAGTTCCGTGGCCGTTTTCGTCAAAATTTGGTATATTTTTGTACATAAACTGATTGTTTTGGCATTTTTACAACTCGGATTGATGATCCGTCAACTCCTGCAGCTTCAATGCACTAGTACACACGTTCTGGCAACTTCGCCGGACTGGGTTATCTTCCTAGTCCGGGTTTGGCCCTTTTTTTATATATTTAACTGTATATATACTAATATTTCTATTCTGTCAAGCCCAGATGTCAAATCCGAGATAGTTTATCGCTTTTATATATATTTACGCATATATAAGCGACTTTCACCATAACTAGGTTCTTTTTCCAGTATTGGTTGACTACATTTTTGTCTATATATATATATATTCAATTCAAGTCCGGGCACCGGCGTGAAAACCCATCGCCCTTTATACTGTTTTTGCACACTTCACCATACTGGGTGATCTTTCCAGTCACTGGTTGACTACATTTCTGCAATTTACATTCTAGTTTGGCCTGGACTATTTCGTGGCCTTTATACTGTTTTTGCACACTTCGCCATACTTGGTGATCTCCCTAGTTACTGGTTGACTACTTTTCTGTATACTTATATTCCAATTCAGCCTAGATCATTCTGTGGCCTTTTTTCTACTTTTATATATATTTATACATATATAAGCAACCTTCACCATCACTGGTCCTCTTCCCAGTCTTGGTTGACTACGTTTTTGTCTATATATATATATATATATATATATATTTCAATTCTAGTCCGGGCACTGACATGAAAACACATCACCCTTTACAGCTTGTATATATATTTGTATATATATATATATATTGCTTTACTAGCTTTCTATTCAACTGCTGCTTTAAATATTCATTTTATATGAATTGGCAGTGACATATCTGCAGGCGAACTAGATTTATTTAAATCTCGCCAATTCTAGTTTTTAAATGGTTCAAAACCCCCAGACTGAACTGGGAAGCTAGAATGGTTGAGATTTCCTTAAATCTAGCTTTCTTTCTAGTTTCAGCTGCAAAAGCAACCTCACATCCCTTAGATTGCTATCTAGTGGGAACGAGATGCTTCGGCCAAACGGACCAGGATTTACTGAATGAATTCTCGGTTCTGGCAATATTTGGATATTTATCTGTTTCTATACAAATTTAAACTGTGCATGTTTTGGCTACTCATATGTGAGCCTAAGAATCGTGGGATTCACGATCAAAACGATCGGAATCTGATTCCCACGATGGACAAACTCCGATTTACAAATGTACCCTGCCAATTTTTTTTTTAAAAAATATATATGTAAACAGACCTTAAAATGGTTATTCGGGTTGTGACCCGACCCGCGAATTTTTTAAACCAACGTCGACACTTGGACTTGCGATCATCATAGTATCTTGTGTGTAATGAATTATACTTTGACTTATTCCTTAAGACTCTTAGAGTATATCAAAGGGTATGCTTGGGTATAATATGTTACATATGGAGATAATGGATGGTCAATAAAGAATCTATCACTTCTAGTAAAAGAAGAGATATGTCCTATGTGATTCTTTAAATGACAACCCAGTAGTCCTTGGCCAAGGCAGAATGAAATTAAAAAGGAGTTTCTAATTTGCATTATTTGGAGTTGTGCATTTTCTAATCGAAATACATATAATTAAATAAAATAAGACTTGACAATAATTCCATGTCTTATATTTAATTGGGACATTGTATGGTGGAAGAATTGAATTGTACGGTAACTATTTACTCACAGGTTCTTTTATGATTAATGTTGAAATTTATATTATCTAGAAAGTCGTTCATCGCTAGGGAGGCTTATCCCTATTGTAGAATAAATATTATTTATTTAAATAGATTATTAGTTTAATTTATTTATTTAAATAAGATTAGAATTGTACAAATTGATTTATTCACAACAGGTTTAATATGGAGAACCTAAAGAGTCACACCATAAAAGGTAGAATAATTATTTAAGAAAATAATGGCATAATCGTAATAATGCATTAAGTGTAATTAATTTAATCTATGGTGATAGAATAAATTAAATAGCTTAATGTCTATTATTTAATATTTTGAAAATATTAAATAATAAGAGGAGTCTTGTTAATATTATTACAATTATTATTATTTTAATTTCTAAAGGAGTGTAGGAATTAATTTAATATTAGTACTCTCATTTATTCCTAATAAATTTAGGATGCAAATTAATTAAAGGAGTTTAATTAATTAATCCCAATATGATTGGGAAGCCTAATTAATTAAAGGAGTTTAATTAATTAAATGAAAACCTATTTCTCATAGGATTAGAAGGGTTAACCAATATATATATATATAAAAGATAAGATAAGTCTTATAATAGATATCAGATGATGCAATTCTAATTGTTGGAGAGTACTCCTTTTCTATAGAGGATACAATACTAGGGTTTAGCCAACCACCCTCCTTCTTGAATAATTCGTCTTTCTTTGTGGATCATCTCTAGAGGCCAAACACTTGGGTGGCTAACGTTGATCAAAGGATGAAATCTAACCCGAAAATTCAAGGAGATCACGAAAAATAAAGAGTTGAACTCCTACCTGTGGAAGCTTCGTTCTATAAGGGTATGATTTCATAACTTCTTATTTATCGTTTTAAATTAATAATTTGCATAAAGGATGATCCGGGGTAATGGTTTTATAGAAATTTTTTAAACTCTGATATACCATACTTTCGCTTAGTTTGCAATTTGATTGCGTCACGATTTTGTACAAACCCAACAGTGGCATCAGAGCCAAACCTTTATGCAATTATTAATTATTTTGATTTCATATACATATAGGTATGTATTTAGAATAATTTATTGGGCATAATTTTAGTTGTATAAAATTAATTTTTTATGAAAAAAAATTATTTCGAAATCGCGAAAACTGTTTTGACGATTTAGGCTGTCAAGTTAGTAACGTGGTGATCATTATTTCTAAAAAAAGTGGTTTCCATATGTGAATCAGGTGATGACCCCATTTTTTAGTCGCCTGAAGCGAAAAGTGATTCAAATTCACTTGGTAACCTGTGATTATATATATATATATGCGATTATATTATATATATATATATATAAGATATTATATATATATATATATATATATATATATATAATATAAGATATATTATATATATATATAATAAATGAGATTAATTATGGGACTATAGATCAATGTGATTGGATTTATTTTAGTTGAATGCTTGAATAAATGTGTTTTATTAAATGGGGTCTGTGTACCTCGTATTCTCTAATTTTTTTATGTAAAATTCTATCTCCCTCCTATGTAATTCCCCTTGACTGCTGATCAAGGTTTCTATTTAAATTAAATAGTAACGTAATAGAAATAGTTAGAATTATCTTGAAGAAATTGGAGACCAATGAGCAAGGAGCGCGTGAAGACCCGTTTGTATGGAGCCTAGGTTTAAATGTAATAGTTACGTTTAAATTTAAATTATTGCACTCCTAGGTTTGACTTTTTGGTTCAATTGGTAGCTCTAGTGAACAAAACTAGAATAAAAGTCCATAATCAATCCAGGTAAAATATAGTATTCTATATGTGCATGTTAAGTATTATATATATTATATTTTATGCAAGCATGCTTTACATGTTTTAATAAAATGATGCGTATTTTATATATATATGTGTGTTCATGCGCGTTAAACGAGATGAGAAAAATAATAACAAATCCCTCAAAGAAATCATATTAAATCTAAATCGTTCAATGATATTTGGAATATCGAATGTCGCCTTCTAGCATGATAAATTAATAGAGTATTAAATATTTAATATGAGTTTGTTATGCACACATAAGGAAAGTATTAAGTATTTAAGATATTAATTTAATCACATTTGATGTTTATAAAGTTAATTGAAAAATATTGTTTTGTTGTGCACACACAAGGATAATATTTTTCTTTTTTGAATGTATGTAGTGTTAGGTTGGACTTAACTTAAATCATTTTAGTTTGGATGTGCACACACTTGACCATTATGATCTAAGAGGCAGAATACAAGGAGTTACATATCGATGTAATTGACAAGAGTTGTCTACCTATTTATTTATATATCGTTTATTATGCACATACAAGGTTATATACATTTGAAATGAGATCCTTATTCTCACTAGCAAATCTTTAATTAGATGTTGCTGAACTATATAAGTGAGGGTAATATAGTTTAAAGAAATTAGTGGCCCAATTTAAAATAAGACATAATTTATTTTGGTATATAAAATTAATTAAATGAATGTTTGCTAAAATATTATCTTTTCACATGCAGAAATTTAAAAATGTCAAAATCACTAATTTCACTACGTAGCATACTTGATGCTAACAAACTAACTAGGCCGAATTACACGGACTGGTTAAGGAATCTGAGAATAGTTCTCACTGCTGAAATGATTTCTTATGTCCTAAATTCATCTGTCCCTAGAACTGTTCCAGAATCAGCCTCTGAGAAAGAGATTGCTACTATTTCAAAGTGGCAAGATGATGCATCTGTGGCTCAATGCATCATTCTCGCATCCATGAATAACGAGCTTCAGCGTTAGCATGAAAATATGGATGCTCCTACTATGTTGCTTCACTTCAAGGAGTTGTATAGTGAACAAAGTAGGATTGCTAGATATGAGATATCTAAGGAGCTCTTCCGATCTCGAATGATTGAGGGAACTGCTGTAGAGACTCATTTCTTAAGGGTGATCAATCTGATTTAACGCCTAGGACAGCTTGGGTTCGTCATGGATGAAAAGTTGAGTCAAGACTTGGTCTTGCAGTCACTCCCTGAGACCTTCTCGCAGTTCGTTATAAATTTCCACATGAATAAGTTAGATGTCAGCTTGCCTGAATTACTTAACATGTTAAAAACTGCAGAAGGTTACTTCCCATCCAAGAAGAACCATGTCTTAATGGTGGATTCTTCCAAGAAATGGAAGAGGCACAAGGTATCTTCTGAAAAGAAGAAATCTAAGAATGCTAAGGGCAAGGTGAACATAAAAAAAACAAAAGAAACCTGATCCAGCTAGTAAAAGAATTTGCTTCTATTGCAACAAGCCGGGTCACTAGAAGAGGAATTGCAAGAAGTTTCTGGCAGAGAATGTAGCGCCCCCAAATCCGGGTCCCCAGAACCTCGGCCCTAGCACATTACGATACATCATTTCTATAACTACTGCGAAAGATATAAACATAAATTGTTTATACAATAACTTTTACAACATAATTTCCAAGGTCTGTAACCTTAACTTAATACCTGCATTCAATATCCTACACGACATACAATATCATTTGTATCTTATACTATTACCATTTTAATCGTATAATAATTCCATCCTGGAACTTGTCTTTGCCTTTTACTGTGTCCGAAGTTTCTTCTTTAATCTGAAATATTTATCATGATATAGCAAGGGTGAGCAACAAGTTTGCCCAGCAAGTTTAAATACAACAAAGATATATCATGATTGAAAGAAAGAATAATAAGTTGACAAAATTTCAACAATATAAGAATTGTGAAAGTACATGAATCAATAATGCTGAATAGTCAACAATGAACATGAATAAATTCAACTGAACAATATGGTAATGAAGGTGATCAACCTTTCATACCTGATGAACATATACAATATGTACAACGTGCGAATCAATAAATCATAGATGTGATATAATCAACAATGATTAATCACAAACATGCTTTACAATAACAACTCGAGTTCGAGTTAGAAAATTTGCTCAATAAAAGTATGGTTTAGGAAATTGCCTGTATTGTCGATTAGTGCTACGTAATTTAAGTTAATCGCTTTATTGAAAAGACCTATTCTTTATAAGATTGATCTTTCAATTAGCATAACATACTTTATAAGTAAACTATCTAACATTTAAACACATAGTCAAATATTAGATAACCTTAACACTATACATATACACAAGTCTAAACCTATCACATATCAAGTCTTTATTAATATTCAATATAGTATACTGAGTGATTTTTCACAAACAACTACCAAATTAGTTTCCGTCTAGTCTACACTATTTTCACAGTGAGTTAGATCGGTTACTAATTCCTAGATCCCTTCCCCATATGAAGGAGTCGTTTAGCCCAGCTACAATACATCAACCATTAAAAGGTACGACTGTACTACCTTAGACTTAACACTACTGTAACATATAACTTGCGAATTAACACTTAGTCTTTTATTTTATAAGTCCATTATAATTAAGTAAGTCAAATACCTAATGCAGCAACCTGGATTCAGAATGAATTTCAATATAGTAAACTATTTTCCAATCCAGCAGACTGGATTCAACTGACCTCCAATCCAGCAAACCTAGATTCAAACTGACATCCAATCCAGCAAGCCTGGATTCACTAACCTCAAATCCAGCAAGCCTGGATTCATCAATCCTTCAATCTAACAACCTAGATTATCTATACAGACCAATCCAGCATCCTGGATTATCCAAACATCTCTTCCAGCAACTTGATGGCCAATTCAGCAAACCAGATTGCAATCCAGCAAGCTGGATTCCCCCTTTTTAACCAAATCATCTTATTATTTTTTTATCTTTTGTACACACATAAATACATATATTTCATACACAAAAATAATTTTTTAGGAATTTTTCAATTTCCTTAAGTATTTTTGAAAAATCAATTTATAGTTAATTCCTTAAAAAATTTGCTACATCACGCTTAACTCCAGAAATTCCCAACTCTTGGCAGGATCTTACACATGTTATCGTGAGCTTCCAGTTTAAATTTCATGGCCATCGGAGTTATAGAACTCCGGTTATAGCGATTTTCGTCGAAAAAACGCAAATATTGAAATAGTCATAACTTGCTCAATTTAAGTCGGAATGAGCTCATTTTTGGACACAAGCTACTTCATTCCATATATTTTCATCCCAAAAGGCCTGATTTTATTACACAATTTAAGTGGCCAAAACAGTCCTTTCAATTTCTGGACAGCTTGTTTTTTGACATTTTTAGATTATACGTCCTTTGCTAAAAACGGAATTTTTCAGTGATTCCACTTGCAAAAGTTAGAAGGCATCTAGATCTAACTCTAGAAATTGACCACACTCAAAAATTCGAAATAGAATGGGAGATATGGTCTTTTGAATTTTATGTTACGTTTTCTCAAAATCTGATTTTCTAATTTTGTTGATTTTTAAGAAATCTTTCATATTCTCACCTATTCACCAACATAATCCATCATTAAACCATCATAAACCATCATAATACATACTAATACACCTTAAGATCAAGGATCTTCCATGATCCATGATCTATTACACCAAACATACACCAAATCCAAGCAAAACATAATTTATGTTAAGAAAATTAAGATTTTCAACCTTTTGAAACATAGTTTCATTTTTCTTGCTTTTGATCTAACTTTTGACACACCAAATGGTTATATCTACACATAACACACTCTAGATCATGTAGATCTAAAGTTTTGAATTTTAAGAACAAAAATCCAGATTTTGGTTTGAAACAACTAAAAATAACTTAAATCAAAGGTGGTTTATACCTTTATTTCTTGCTAGCCTTCCTTGTTCTTCCAAAGTAGATGATGATTTTGGGGAAAAGGAAGATGAAATCCTCCTCCTTTCTTCCCTTAACCATCCAAAATTTCCCTCTCCCTCTCTCTCTAGTTTTCTTTTTGGCTATTTGGAAATAAGAAGAAAGAGAGAAAAAAAATTGGTTTTGCTTGGGAGAGTCATTTAGATATACAAATATGTATGCATATTAATGTCCAACACTCCACTCTTCACATCTCTTCCTTAATCATTTAGATTGTTGCTTGTAGACTTAGATTGCTTGCAAATCTAGACTAAATAATGAGGATAAGCACTTGGAGTGACACTTGGCTAGTAGTTGGTGAAGAGTTGGTAATTGTAATGATGAGCTCACATGCTTTCTTTTTCTTCCTTGTTCTTGATAGTAGTGTGCATACAA
This sequence comes from Panax stipuleanatus, assembly GCA_020205555.1. Taxonomy (NCBI): domain Eukaryota; kingdom Viridiplantae; phylum Streptophyta; class Magnoliopsida; order Apiales; family Araliaceae; genus Panax; species Panax stipuleanatus. The sequence continues at coordinate 92,618,306 of CM035119.1, forward strand.
GCCAATCATGTATGATGATAAAGCACATACTTTGTAAATAATCTTATTAATTTATTAATAAAATATTCATTTAAGGCATTTAATTATCTACATGGTGCTGTTTTTTATAATATGTAAATAACCCATAGTTTTAAGCAATGATTTTAGAATCCTAATGAGATCTAAATTCTTAGAAAGCTTAAAAACTAAAATAGTTTCCAATTGTGAGATTACTAAAATGGGGATTAGTAAATCTGGATAGATTGGTACATATGTTGCTTGCTTATTGGTTGAGGATGACTGATCTCATGGTCATTTGTGTGGAGACACTAAAGCAAGTATGTAGGTGCTTATTGGAGAATAAGTTCACTGAACGTGACTCGCTATGGAATACCTAATGGAGTTTTACTCGCCTGTCAATAGGAATTCCTAATGTGATAGTAGTACAAGTGATCCTTGGACTTGAGATCATCATAGTATCTTGTATATAACAAATTATACTTTGACTTATTCCTTAAGGTCTTTTAAGGCATATATAGGGTATGCTTGGGTATAATGAGTTACATATGGAGATAATATATGATCAATAAAGAATCTACTTCCTCTAGTAAAAGAGGAGATATTTCCTATGTGATTCGTTAAATGACAACCCAGGAATCCTTGGCCAAGGTAGAATGAAATTAGAAAGAGGTTTCTAATTTGCATTATTTGGAGTTGTGCGTTTTTTAATCGAAATACATATGATTAAATAAATTAAGACTTGATAGTAAATCCATGTCTTATATTTAATTGGGAGATTGTATGGTGGAAGGATTGAATTGTACGGTAACTATTAACTCACATGTTCTTTTATGATTAATGTTGAAATCTATATTATCTGGAAAGTTGTTGATCGCTAGGAAGGCTTATCTCTATTGTAAAATAAATGTTATTTATTTAAATAGATTATTAGTTTAATTTATTTATTTAAATAAGATTAGAATTGTTCTAATTGATTTATTCACAACCGGTTTAATATGGAAACCTAAAGGGTCACACCATAAAAGGAAGAATAATTATTTAAGAAGAAAATGGCATGATAGTAATAATGCATTAAGTATAATTAATTTAATCTATGGTGATAGAATAAATTAAATAGCTTAATGTTTATTATTTAATATTTTAGAAATATTAAATATAAATTAATAAGAGGAGTCTTATTAATATTATTATTATTTTAATTCTAAAGGAGTTTAGGAATTAATATAATATCCGTACTCTCTCTCTCTCTCAATCCTAATAAGATTAGGATTTAAATTAATTAAAAGTGTTTAATTAATTAATTAAATAAAATCCTATTTTAATTGGATTAGGAGGGTTAACCTAATATCTATATAAGAGTGTCTTCTATCAGAAATAAGGTACGTGAATTTTTCCAAATACGTGAATTTTTCCAAAGGTTGGGAGTACACATATTCTATAGAGATAGAAACAAGGGTTAAGCCAATAACCCATCTTCCTGAGTTCTTCATCTTCCTTGGTGAATCACCGTTAGAGGCCAAACATTTGGGTGGCTGACATTGATCAAGGGAAGGAGCCACTACAGAGGAATTAAAGTAATCGAAGGAGTAGAACTTGTACCTGAGGAAGCTTTGATCTGCAAAGGAATAATTCCATGTTCTCTCTTTTTTGTTATTGATAACTAGCACAAAGCATGATCATGGTTATGGGTTTGTATAAATTTTTGAAAACCTATGTTTCACACTTCCGCCCTATTTATGTGATTTGATTGCATGATTGCATTACGTACAAACCCAACAGTGGTATCAGAGCCTAACTTTGTGCTAATTATCAATTTTATGATTCCATTTTTGAATTGATGTGAGAATTGGATCGATTTTTCTGGACAAAATCGTTTTCTTCAAGTTTTTGCGACGAACGGCGCAGCTGCGCAACTGCCCAGTTCATTACTGGCGTAGCTACCCCGGTCTACAAAAATTGGCGCTTCAAGCTACCTGCGCAGCTGCGCAGCTTCCCAGTTCATTCTGGGCGCAGCTGCGCCGGTTCTTGAACAGACCCTGAAATTTCATTTTCGTTAATTAAGTAAACTGCTTATTTAATTAATAAAGTTTTAAAATAAAGATGTTTATTTTATCTGAAATATGATTTCAAATTGCTAAAATTAAAAGAGTTTAATTTGGATTTATTTTTTATTAAAATAAAAGAGTTTATTTTGTTTTAAAAAAAAAATTTAGCAAGACTTTTGTCCATTAAATGACATCGATCCATATATGGAATATCTTTATTATTCATGAGATGAATGGATATTTTATTGATGCATATGTTGATGTGTATGATAATAAATGGGGTTGATTATGGACTATGACCAATGTGATTGGATTTTATTTTGGATGAATGCTTGAATGCATGGGTTTTAATAAATGGGGTCTGCGTACCTCGCCTTCTATGGTTTTATTTATTCTCGATGTAAATTCTATCTCCTTCCTATGTACTTCCCCTTGACTGCTGATCAAGGTTTCTATTTAATTATAATTTATGTAATAGAAATAGTTAGAATTATCTTGAAGAAATTGGAGACCAAGGAGCAAGGAACGTGTGAAGACCCATTTGTATGGAACTCGGGTTTAAATGTAATAGTTATATTTAAATTTAAATTCTTGCACTCCTAGGTTTGACCTTTTGGTTCACTTGTTGGCTCTAGTGAACTAAACTAGAATAAAAGTCCATAATCAATCCGGGTAGAATATAGTTTTCTATATTGCATGCTAAATATTATATTTTATGCAAACATGCTTCGCATGTTTAATAAAATGATACGTATTTTATATATATATGTGCATGTGCGCTAAACAAGATGAGACAAATAATAACAAACCCTCAAAGAAATAATATTACGTCCGAAGCGTTCAAATGATATTTGGAATATCGAACGTCACCTTCTAGCATGTTTAATTAATAGAGTATTAAATATTTAATATGAGTTTGTTGTGCTATCCACAAGGCGAGTATTGAATATTTAAGATGTTAATTAATCACATTTGATGCTTATCAAGAAAATTGAACGATCTTGTTTTGTTGTGCTATCCACAAGGACGAAAATTTTTCTTTTTGAATTTATTGAAGTGCTAGGCTGGACTTAACTTAAATCATTTTAGTTCGGATGTGCACACACATGACCATTATTATTTAAGAGGCAAAATAAAAGGAGTTACATGGCGATGTAATTGACAAGAGTTGTCTGCCTATTTATTTGTATATCGCTTGTTGTGCTATCCACAAGGTTATATACATTTGAAATGGAATCCTTAATCTCACTAGCAAATCTTTAATTAGATGTTGCCGAACTATATAAGTGAGAGTAATGTAGTTTGATGAAAATAGTGGGAGATACCAATTTATAATAAAGACCTAAATTTATTTTGGTATACAAAGTTAATAAAATGAATGTTTGCTAAAATGTTATCTTTTCAAATGCAGAATTTAAAAAATGTCAAAATCACTAATCTCACTACGAAGCATACTTGATGCAAATAAGCTTACCTGGCCGAATTATGAGGACTGGCTAAGAAATCTGAGAATTGTTCTCACTGCTGAAAAGATTTTTTATGTCCTAAATTCAACTATCCCTGAATTTGTTTCGGAAACAGCCTCTGAGGAAGAGATTTCCACTTTCAATAAGTGGTAAGATGATGCATCTGTGGCTCAATGCATCATGCTCGCATCCATGAATAACGAGCTTCAGCGTCAGCACAAAAAAATGGATGCTCCTGCTATGCTGCTTCACCTAAAGGAGTTGTATGGTGAACAGAGTAGGACTGCTAGATATGAGATATCTAAGGAGCTCTTCCGATCTCGGATGACCGAGGGCACTGCCGTCGAGACTAATGTTATGAAGGTAATCAATTTGATTGAACGCCTTGGACAGCTTGGGTTCGTCATGGATGGGGAGTTGAGTCAAGACTTGGTCTTGCAGTCACTCCCTGAGACCTTCTCACAATTTGTGGTTAATTTTCACATGAATAAGCTAGATGTCAGCTTGCCTGAGCTGCTTAACATGTTGAAAACTGCAGAAGGTCACTTCTCATCCAAGAAGAACCATGTCTTGATGGTGGACTCTTCCAATAAAAGGAAGAGGCGCAAGGTGTCTTCTGAAAAGAAGAAATCCAAAAAGGGAAAGGGAAAGGGGAAAGAAAAGGAACAAAAGAAACCAGAACCAGCTAAAGGAATGTGCTTTCATTGCAACGAGCCAGGACATTGGAAGAGGAACTGCAAGAAATTTCTAGCAGTGAAGAAGCTTGGAGAAACTTCGACTTCCAATCAAGGTTTGTTTATGATTGAAATTAACTTTTCTGAAAGTCATAATTCTACTTGGGTATTGGATACCGGCTGTGGGTCTCACATATGTTACACTGTGCAGGGACTGGTCAGAAGTAGAAAGCTGAACAATGAAGAGGTGATCCTACGAGTGGGGAATGGAGCAAAGGTTGTTGCATAAGCTGTAGGAACTTATTGTTTAGCAATGCCTTCGAACAAGTCCATTTATCTTAATAACTGTTATTATGTTCCGAATATTATTAAAAACATTATTTCAATTTCTGTATTAGATATGGAAGGTTTTGACGTTATTATAAAGAACAATGGTTGTTCTATTTATAAAGACGATGTTTTATATGGTATTGGAAATTAGCGAAATGGGCTTTATATACTTGACTTGCAAGAAAATATTTCAAATTGAACAAACTAAGAAAAGGAAAAGAGATGATATTAACTATACCTACATGTGGCACTGTAGACTCGGTCATATCAATGAAATAAGATTATCCAAGTTGCATAAGGATGGTCTCCTAGAGCTAGCCGATTATGAATCATATCCAACTTGTGAATCTTGTCTCATGGGTAAAATAACTAAATCTCCTTTTAGTGGACAAGGAGAAAGAGTTACAGAGTTGTTGGCATTGATTCATACATACATTTGTAGACTTATGACAACAAGTGCACGGGGTGGGTATTCTTATTTTATTACTTTCACTGATGATCACTCAAGATTTGGATATGTGTATTTAATGAAATACAAATTAGAATCATTTGAAAAGTTCAAAGAGTTCAGAAGTGAAGTAGAGAAACAAACGGGCAAGAGTATTAAGATACTTTGATCAGATCGAGGTGGAGAATACTTAAGCGGTGAGTTTCTCAATTGTCTCAAAAAAATGATATAATCTCACAATGGACTCCTCCAGGTACACCACAGTTAAATGGAGTATCTGAAAGGAGAAATTGAACACTGTTGGACATAGTTGGATCCATGATGAGTTTTACCGACCTTCCAATTTTCTTTTGGGGTTATGCCCTAGAAACAGCTGCATACCTACTAAACAAGGTACCTACAAAATCCGCCCAAAGACTCCATATGAGATGTGGAAAGGGAGGAAACCAAATCTTAAGCATGTTAAGACTTGGGGTTGTCCAGCTTATGTCAAAAAGTTTGAAAATGATAAGCTACAGACTAAATCCGATAAGTGTAGATTTGTGGGATAACCTAAAGAAATCGTAGGGTATTATTTCTATCATCCAACTGATCAAAAGGTGTTTGTTGAGAAACATGCTACCTTCTTGGAGAAAGAGTTTATCCATGAAGGGGTCAGTGGGAGTAAGATATATCTTGAAGAAGGTCAAGAGCCACAAGTTACCACGGATCAAAGTCAGGTACCTGACCAAATAGAAGAACCTACTATACCACACCCTATTCGTAAATCTGGAAGAGTACCAAAGATGCCTGAGAGGTATTGATTCATTATAGAGGATGACGATGAGGTACACATCATGAATGATGATGATCCATTGAATTACGAACAGGTTATGAGTAATAAAGACTCAGGGAAATGGCTTGAAGCCATGAAATTCTAAATGGACTCCATGTATGAGAATAAAGTATGGACTTTGGTTTCACCACCTGAAGGCATTAAGCCTATTGGGTGTACATGGGTTTTTAAGAGAAAGACTGGAGCAGACGGGAAGGTAGAGACCTATAAGGCCCGACTGGTTGCAAAATATTTTAAACAAAGACAAGGAGTTGACTATGATGAAACCTTCTCACTAGTAGCCATGCTCAAGTTCATTCGGATTTTGCTTGCGATTGCAGTTTATAACGACTATGAGATCTGGCAGATGGACGTGAAAATGACCTTTTCCAATGGAAAACTTGAGGAGGATGTGTATATGACACAGCCAGAGGGATTTATTTCAAAAGTTGGAACAAATCAATTCTGTAAGCTACAACGATCCATTTATGGGTTGAAGCAAACTTCTCGTAGATGGAACATTCGTTTTGATGAGACAATCAAAGAGTTTGATTTTATCAAAAACGAGGATGAACCATGTGTATACAAGAAGGTTAGTGGGAGCGCAGTATCATTCCTTGTATTATATGTTGATGATATATTACTGATAGGGAATGACATTCCTATGTTACAATCAATTAAAATCTGGTTATCTAAAAACTTCTCCATGAAGGACTTGGGTGAAGCATTCTATATTTTGGGGATAAAGATCTATAAAGATAGATCTAAAAGGTTGCTCGGCTTATCCCAAGGAACGTACATTGATACGATGCTAAAGAGGTTTAGCATGGAAGATTCCAAAAGAGGTCTCATGCCGATGAGCCATGGAATACATCTCTCCAAGAAACAGGCCCCAAAGACACTTGAGGAGAGAGACCGTATGAGTAAGATCCCTTATGCTTCTGCAATAGGATCTATCATGTACGGTATGATATGTACTAGGCCGGATGTTGCTCACGCACTTAGTGTAACGAGCAGATACCAGTCGAATCCAGGAGAAGAGCACTGGAAGGCAGTGAAAAATATCCTAAAGTACTTGAGAAGGACTAAAGATATTTTTCTTGTCTACGGTGGGTCTGAATTAAAACTCGAGGGATTCACGGACTCAAGTTTTCAAACAGACCAAGATGACAGTAAATCTATTTCAGGGCATGTGTTTACCTTGAACGGAGGCGCAGTGAGTTGGAAGAGTTCCAAGCAGCAAACAGTTGCTGATTTAGTGACAGAGGCAGAGTATATAGCTACAAGTGAAGCTGCAAAGGAAGCTGTTTGGATGAAGAAGTTTATAAGTGAAATTGGTGTGGTTCCTAGCATAGGAGAAGCAGTTCCCGTATACTGTGACAACACCGGAGCAGTTGCACAGGCTAAGGAACCCAGGTCACATCAAAAATCCAAACACGTGTTGTGGCGATTTCACTTGATCAGGGAGATCATTGAAAGAGGAGACGTCACCTTGGAGCGTGTAGACTCTCAATATAACATTGTAGATCCATTTACTAAAGCTCTAACACAACAACAGTGTGATCGTTACTTAGAGAAGATGGGTATGAGATACCATGTCGATTGGCTTTAGTGCAAGTGGGAGATTGATAGTAGTGTGCATACAAGCCAATCATGTATGATGATAAAGCACATACTTTGTAAACAATCTTATTTATTTATTAATAAAATATTCATTTAAGGCATTTAATTATCTACATGGTGCTGTTTTTTATAATTATAAATAACCCATAGTTTTAAGCAATGATTTTAGAATCATGATGAGATCATGCTAATGAGATCTAAATTCTTAGAAAGCTTAAAAACTAAAATAGTTCCCAATTGTGGGATTACTAAAATGGAGATTAGTAAATCCGGATAGATTGGTACATATGTTGCTTACTCATTAGATGAGGATGACTGATCTCATAGTCATTTGTGTGGAGACACTAAAGCAAGTATGTAGGTGCTTATTGGAGAACAAGTTCACTGAACGTGACTCGCTATGGAATACCTAATGGAGTTTTACTCGCCTGTCAATAGGAATTCCTAATGTGATAGTAGTACAAGTGATCCTTGGACTTGAGATCATCATAGTATCTTGTATGTAACAAATTATACTTTGACTTATTCGTTAAGGTATTTTAAGGCATATATAGGGTATGCTTGGGTATAATGAGTTACATATAGAGATAATATATGATCAATAAAGAATCTACTACCTCTAGTAAAAGAGGAGATATGTCCTATGTGATTCGTTAAATGACAACCCAGGAATCCTTGGCCAAGGTAGAATAAAATTAGAAAGAGGTTTCTAATTTGCATTATTTGGAGTTGTGCATTTTCTAATCGAAATACATATGATTAAATAAATTAAGACTTGACAGTAAATCCATGTCTTATATTGAATTGGGAGATTGTATGGTGGAAGGATTGAATTGTATGGTAACTATTAACTCACAGGTTCTTTTATGATTAATGCTGAAATCTATATTATCTGAAAAGTCGTTGATCGCTAGGGAGGCTTATCCCTATTGTAAAATAAATGTTATTTATTTAAATAGATTATTAGTTTAATTTATTTATTTAAATAAGATTAGAATTGTTCTAATTGATTTATTCACAACCGGTTTAATATAGAGAACCTGGGTCACACCATAAAAGGAAGAAGAATTATTTAAGAAGAAAATGGCATGATAGTAATAATGCATTAAGTATAATTAATTTAATCTATGGTGATAGAATAAATTAAATAGCTTAATATTTATTATTTAATATTTTAGAAATATTAAATATAAATTAATAAGAGGAGTCTTATTAATATTATTATTATTATTATTTTAATTCTAAAGGAGTTTAGGAATTAATACAATATCCGTACTCTCTCTCTCTCTCTCTCTCAATCCTAATAAGATTAGGATATAAATTAATTAAAATTGTTTAATTAATTAATTAAATAAAACCCTATTCTAATTGGATTAGGATGGTTAACCTAATATCTATATAAGAGAGTCTTCTATCAGAAATATGGTACGTGAATTTTTCCAAAGGTTGGGAGTACACATATTCTATAGAGATAGAAACAAGGGTTAAGCCAATATCCCATCTTCCTGAGTTCTTCATATTCCTTGGTGGATCACCGTTAGAGGCCAAACATTTGGGTGACTGACATTGATCAAGGGAAGGAGCCACTACAGAGGAATCAAAGGAATCGAAGGAGTAGAACTTGTACCTGAGGAACCTTGGATCTTAAAAGGTATAATTTCATGTTCTCTCTTTTCTGTTATTGATAACTAGAACAAAGCATGATCATGGTTATGGGTTTGTATAAATTTTTGAAAACCTATGTTTCGCGCTTCCGCCCTATTTATGTGATTTGATTGTATGATTGCGTTACGTACAAACCCAACAGTTCTATCAAGGTGGATGATTATTTTGAGTGAAAGAGAGATCAAAATCTCTTCCTATCTCTCTCTCTTCTCCACCGAAATCTCCTCAGTCTCTCTAGTCTCTCTTACTTTGTGTTAGCAAATGTAGAAAATGAAATAATATAAAAGATGAAAGAGAGAGGAATTAAATTTTTGTGTTAGTAAAAGTATATAGATATAAAACATATATATCTACATTATCTCCCCATATCTTGTTATCTCTCCCACATTATTAGGAGGTTGCTTGTAAGCTTGGTGATAAGTATTGGCTTAATCGAAGAGATGACACATGTGGGAGTTGGTAAGGAGTTGGTAAGGTTAGGTAAATCAAATGATTGCATACATGAACCTCTCCTTATTCCTTATTTGCTTGGCCGAAATTTCCACTTCTTCTCACAAATTTTGTTTTATTTTTATTTCAATATTTAGATTTACTAAATGTCCAAAATACCCCTGTTCAATTGGCTAAAAGATTGGGCTTTCATTAATTCCTTTGGGCCTTCCTTTAAATTCCTAATTTTCTTATTAACTAAAATAAATTTGGAATTCCACCAAAAATTAAATGGGCCATCTTAGTACATCTCCCCTATGTGATATATTGGGCTCGCTTAATAGCTTAATTGTTATTAAATCCAATTAGCTACAAGTCCAATGCTTAATTAAATAATTGAGCTATTCAAATAATTCCTTGAGCCATAAAATTAACTTAGTCCATTAAATCTATTCTTACTAAAAACAATGCTTAATATTTTTGATATTTATATATTCTTAATTATCTTTATATACAAAATAAATCTATACATAATATATAATGTATATTTATTTAATCGTACACCCATTTCACATAAGTCCTCACACATTCTATTAGTTTATTAACTAAATAACCATAATTGGCTTAATGAGTTATAAACACTCACACTCACATAATCATACACATGATTCACTTACCTAATTTATATATTAGGTTACCGAACTTTATAGGTATCATAGTACCTTATTCTTAATATTTCATCAAACACATATAGATTTATCTCTAGGGTTTAGAAATTTGTAACCCATAATTCCTCTATTCTCAATCAAATAATAAACCATTTAGGTTCTACTTTAAATTTTTTAAATTATTTCTCAAATTCACATCTAGGTTTTATCCTTTAACCTTTATTTTAATCATTTAAGATCTTATAATTTTTTGGGTTGTCACAGAGAATAAGCTTGGAGAAGCTTCGACTTCCAATCAAGGTTTGTTCATGATTGAAATTAATTTTTCAGAAAGTCAAAATTCCTCTTGGGCATTGAATACCGGTTGTGGTTCTCACATATGTAATAATTGTTATTTTGTTCCGAATATTATTAGAAACATTATTTCTATTTCCGTATTACATATGGATGGATTTGACATTATAATAAAGAACAACAATTGTTCTATTTATAAAGACAATGTTTTATATGGTGTTCGTAATCTGCGAAACGGACTTTATATACTTGAATTGTATGAAAATATACTTCAAATAGAACAAACTAAGAAAAGGCAAAGAGATGAGATAATCAAAGAGTTTGATTTTATCAAAAACGAGGATGAACCATTTGCGTACACGAAGGGTAGTGGAAGCGCTGTTTCATTCCTTGTATTATATGTTGATGATATATTACTGATAGGGAATGACATTCGTATGGTACAATTGATCAAAATAAAGCTGTCTAAACATTCCTCCATGAATGATTTGGGTAGAACATCCTACATTGGGGATATAAATCTGTATAGATAGATTTAAAAGGATGTTCGGCTTAACCCAAGGAACGTATATTCATTAGATGTTAAAGGCTTTTAGCATGGAAAACTCCAAAGGGTGTCTCATGATGATGAGCCATGGAGTGAATCTCTCTAAAATTATCCTCAATAAAAAATAGATCACATGAGTTACTATCATGTATGCAATGAAATATACGAGACATGATGTTGATAAGTCATATCCTGGAGAAGATCATTGTAGGACATTGATAAATATCTTGAAGTACTTAACTAACACTAAGGATGTCACCATGACACATGATGGGTCTGAATTAAACTAGAGGACTAAACAGACTCAAGTTTTTAGACTGACTAAGACGATAGCAAATCCACTTTAGGGTAAGTCGTTACCAAGAAAGGTGGTGCAGTGAATTGGAAAGGTTCCAAATAGCAAAAAGGTTGCTGGTTTAGTGACAAAGACAAAGTATATAACTGTAAGTGAAACTGCAAGTTGATTTTCGGATGAAAAGTTCATTACATAACTAAGAATAGTTCCTAAGTCTCATCTTGAATCCAAACATGTGTTGCGGCACTTTAATTAAATAAGTCATTAAAAGAGGAGAAGTTACTATAGAGATAGTAAACTCTCAAGACAGCATTGCAGATCCATTTACTAAACTTTAACACAACAGCAATTTGATCGTCACTTAGAGAAGATAGGAATGAGATACCATGTCAATTAGCTTTAGTGCAAGTGGGAGCTTGAAAGTGTGACGCCCCCAAATTCAGGCCCCGATGACTCGAATTTGGTTCATCACGTTCTAACAATAATAACTAAAATCATACAGTCACAACGGATAATCTAGAATAAGATATAATGATTTATTATATTTATTCCCCCAAGTCTCGCAACCTACAGTACTTAATAGATTACATAATAATATCAAATAAAGACTTAATACATAACCTTACTTAAGTTTAATCATAGTTCTGAATTAATCTTAATACATTATCATAGTTGTTATAATACAACACAAGAACTTCTAAAGACATAGAGGGACTGGCTAGTTTGTAGCCTTGCCCTTGCCCTTATCGACGCCCGAAGGTCCGCCCTGCTATGCCTTAAATGAAATATTTTTAGGGAAAGCAAGAATGAGCACAATTTGCCCAGCAAGTAATATACGATAAGGGTGAAGAGTTTTACAACATAAGTTGAAATATCAAGGTATAATCTCGCTGATAATCAAGAGTTTGAAGAATAACATCATGAGCAACGAGTATCAACAATTCTCCAATCAAAACCTTGGAATATGAAACAATAATTCATTATAGACCAACAGATATATATGAATTCAAAGGCCATCAACATATCCAACTGGATAAAATAATTTATACTGAGCAGTCACTAAGGACTATTGAGCATCTACTAGAAGTATCAATATTAAATGATAACCCAAAAATAATAAGTATGATAGATGATCAGTCTATAATACTTCATGTTATGCATAACACCATAATAATTTTCACGCGTGTGTTAGGCTTCCAACAATATATACACTCTCCTTACCATAAGGGTTGTTCAACTCAGTTTTCAAAGATTCCACACCAGTCAATTGGTTTGGATAGTTTTCTGAATATGCATATAGTCTAGCCGAATCAAATGGCATCGACACTTTCACGATATTTAAGAACAATACAAAGTTCAACATGAATAATAGCTTTTATAAGACTCAAATGAAACAAAAGTTTATTCAATAAGCATACTAACTCAATTTAAACGAGTAAGTAAGAAAACTTGCTTTCTCAAGGATCCATTGCATAAAGTAAATGCAAAGGTTAGGATACTATCAAATTAACAATACAAGAACGGGTTCAAGGAAACTTACACACTAAAGAGTGTAAGTTAGGGAAACTTGCATCCAAAGAGATAAAGTTTAGATACTTGCCTTAAGCATAGTCTATCCACGTTAAGTTAATCAACACTTTCGAACTCCTATAGTAATATATTTATGTATAGGATATTCATTAGCTAAGTATATTCGATATATGATAAGTAGGTTTTACACCTACTTATTGGATATCAACTTGCTATGATTATGGCTTAAACTCAAGCATTTTATTGTCTTTTTATGCATTTTATCTTTGTATGGCATTTCTTAGTCAGGAAACTCGTTTGGCATGGAATGGCATTGAAAACGGCATAAAATGGCATGGTATTGGCAAAGGTAAGGTGGAGAGCTTATGTGGAAGAAAAGATGGCTTGGCATGAAGCATAAGGGCGATGTGAAAAAATGACTAAAGCAGCAGAGAGGAAGGAAAAAGAAGCAATGAAGGAAGCACAAGAAAACACAAGGAAGCCAGATTGCACCAGCAGAATTTTGTGGCTTATGCGACCGCGCCGCCAGCAGGGTTAAAGTTCGCGCACCCGCGCCGAGTAGTAGGACCAGAGGCCTGCTCTGGGTATCAGCGCACCCGCGCTGGATGTACAAAGGAAGACCACGCGGCCGCGCTGGACAAAGATACTGACTTTTCATTCTTATTTTACTGAGTGTAATGCATATAAGGCTTTGTGTTGTGTAATGAACGGATATGACTTCTCAGACTTAATTTTATTACAGCATTCAAGTTTTCTTACATTTTTTAGGGCTAGAGAACTTGAAGGGTCTTGGAGCTTAACTCTTCTTCCCTTCTTGTTCTAAGTAGCTTCCATTGTTAGGGTTTCACTTTGGAGCTTGTTTGTGGTCTAAACATGAGCTTTTTAGCTTCTATTGATAGGGGAACCACAAGATTTGCATTCTCTAACTCTCTTTTCTCTTACTTTCATTGTTGCTTCAAATGCTTGGCTTAAATCCCATAATGGTTTGTGGTTCAGAGATTAACTAACTACCATAATGGGATTCTAATGGATCTTATTGCTTAGTCTTGGGTTTTATGCCTCTTTGAAATGTATAAGTGAAAATGTATGGATTTCCTAGCATGGTTGTATTGTATGTTTAGATGCTTGATCAACATCTACTGTAATAGTTTATATGGAATTGAAAGAGGAAGTATAAACTTAGATTTTGCCATGCTAGCTTATGTTCTTGAAACTTGCATTCGATGAGTTTTGTCTTTCGTAATCCGGATAGAAATATACCGTATTGCCATATGTAGTCTATTGGGGGCTTGCACTTAAACTGATATAGCTTATAAATCACATAGACATATAGTGATTTAGGTTTTATTGGTGTTCATGTGATTTCTATCTCTTTTGTGGATATTATATGATATGGACTTGGTTTATTGAGAAATAGCCTTGTCTCACATTCGTGCTCCCGACTAGCATTCCTATGTGATTATTTATACTTGACATGAGGTGTTGGTAATCTAGACGATGCAATAGGTGAAGTCAGGATCCCATATTTCTCCAATTTGAACCCCTCATCTGTTAATTAGTTAAGTTTATTTTAAAACTAGTCTAGTTATTAAAGCACACTTTGATATTCATTTAAGCAGTCGAAAATTACTATAGGATTGTTGCATGATAGTTTAAACCTAACCTCTTTTCTCCGTGGGAACGTTCTCTACTTATCACATTTATTACTTGTCGACCGTGTATACTTGCACCCGTTTTATGCCCATTTTGTTAACACCGAAACGACGAAACAAGTTTTTGGCGCCGTTGCCGGGGATATGAGTTGTTAGTTTATTACTATTGACATCAGTTTTTGTTAGATTTGTCTGACTTGAACAAATCTCTTCTTATCTTATTTGTAATTTATTTTCATTTGTGTTTCATGTACTTGTGGTTAGTTTATGCAAACACGAGCCTCCAATCCTGAGTTGGTGCCTCTGCAAGGGAATATTAACGGCAGAGCTTGGAGAACAAACACTAGAAATACTAACCAACAAGAGCAACCTGAACAACCAGAACAAATGGCGGCCAAAGAGCAAAGAGCCAACAATAGAGCCTTGAGGGACTACTCCATACCAAAAATTTCTGATCTGTAATCCAGTATAGTTAGGCCAGCGATAACTGCGAATACTTTCAAGATAAAACCAAGGACACTGCAGATGGTTCAAAACACTGTCCAATTTGGGGGTGCAGCTACAGAAGATCCAAATGAACATATGCTGAGCTTCGTTGAGATATACGACACCTTTAAATTTAACAATGTTTCGGATGATGCAGAAAAACTTCGATTATTCCCATTCACCTTGAGGGATAAGGCGAAGAGTTGGTTTCATTCATTACCTTCAGGATCAATCACCACGTGGGAAGACTTAGCACATAAATTTCTAACCAAATTCTTCCCCATGGCTAAGACTGCTTCCATGAGGAGTACTCTAACTCAGTTTGCACAACAACAAGGGGAATCGTTGTATGAGGTATGGGAACGCTACAAAGAGATGCTCATGAAATGCCCACACCATGGAATGCCTGACTGGATGGTGATAAATTCATTCTATAATGGTTTGGGGTGGCAATCAAGGCCAATCATTGACACCGCATCGGGAGAAGCTCTATGGGCCAAAGATTATCCGACAGCCTATGATCTGATTGAAACTATGGCGGCCAATGAATATCAAAATCCAACAGCAAGAATGGTTCAACCTAAAGTGGCCGGAGTATTGTATGTAGATGCCATCACAGCATTGTTTGCACAAATAGCGGCCATGAACAAGAAGATAGATTCTATGGCTGAGAATAGAGTTTAGCAAGTTACATTTTTATGTGAGTTGTGTGCCGGAGCACACCCGACTGAGCAGTGTGCCATCACTACCGAGTCGGTCCAGTTCGTCAGCAACTACCAGAAGCCTCAGAATCAGTTCCCAAACTCCTACCATCCAAACAATCGGAACCATTCTAACTTCAGTTGGAGTAACAACCAAAATGCCCAACAGCCTCAAACATCTCAACAAAATCAATACCAACCTCCTCAACAACAACCACAACAAACATATCGAAATGCCCAACATTCCCAATATCAACCCTACCAACCAAAATCTCAGCCACAACACTCTCAACAACAGTATGCACCGAGACAGTCACACCCACCAGGATTTCATCAACCACAACATCAACACACTCCAGCTCTTAGTCATTAATCAGAGGAGAGAGTTGAAATAGAAGAACTCAAGTTGTTGGTTAAGAGTCAAGCGGTATCTCTCAAGACATTGGAGACTCAAATTGGCCAAATTGCCAATGTAGTCCTAAATAGACCGCAAGGGACTCTACCAAGCAGTACAGAAGAAAATTCGGGGAGAAGAGACGACAAAGAGCAATGCCAAGCAATTACCTTAAGGTCTGGAAAACAAATTATTGGGAAAGAGGCTGGCGCGGCCACGCCCTAGGAAGGCCAAAACCCGAGGCGCCCGCGCCCAAGTGTAGAAAATGTTGAAGAAAATCTGAAGGATGGGAATAATGGGGGCAAAGCAGTTGAGGCAGATAAGGAGGAAAACACTGAGAAAACCCATGTTCCACCCCAAGTAGTCTACCCTCCTACACCTTATCCACAGAGGATTCAGAAGAAGAAATTGGATAAGCAGCTCGCCAAGTTTCTAGAGGTATTCAAGAAACTGCAGATAAACATTCCCTTTGCCGAGGATTTGGAACAAATGCCGAGCTACGCAAAATTTATGAAGGGGATACTATCAAGGAAGAAGAGGTTAGAAGACTATGAAACAGTGGCCTTGACAGAGAAGTGCATTGTCGTATTACAGAGAAAGTTACCTCCAAAGCTTAAGGATCCAGGGAGCTTCACAATTCCATGCTCTATTGAGGAGTTGTCCTTCAATAAGTGCCTATGCGACTTGGGGGCAAGCATAAATTTGATGTCACTATCGGTGTTCACTCAATTGGGTTTGTCGGCTCCTAAGCCGACAAGAATATCTTTGCAGCTAGCCGATAGATCCATCACCTACCCAAGAGGCATTGTTGAAGACGTGTTGGTGAAGGTAGACAAATTCATATTCCCTGCAGACTTTATCATCTAGGACTTCAAGGAAGACAAGAACATTCTAATTATTCTGGGGAGTCCGTTTCTAGCCACCGGGAGACACTCATAGATGTACAAAAGGGAGAATTAACTTTGAGGGTTCAAGACCAAGAGGTGATGTTCAATGTCTTCAAGGCTATGAAGTTTCCCACAGATGAGGAAGACTGTTTCAGAATTGTTACTATCGACAGGATACTGCAGGAGGATACTGAGCACTTGCTGAGTGTGGGTCCATTGGAGAGTACTCTTTTGGGAGAATCTGACATGGAAGAGACAGATGTGGTGGAGTGCATCCAAATTCTGAATACGGTGCCTCAGATGCGAAAGTTCAAAATTCCCATCGAACCACTTGGACAGACTGGGGAGTCATCAGAGCGACTAAAGCCTTCTCTAGAGGTGGCTCCCACACTTAACCTGAAACCTCTTTCGGATTATTTGAGATATGCATATCTGGGAGAATCTTCTACGTTGCCGGTTATCATCGCTTCTGCTTTATCATCCGAACAGGAGAGTAAATTGCTGAGGGTCCTAAGAGTGTTTAAATCAGCTATTGGGTGGACCATAACTGACATCAAGGGGATCAGCCCTTCCTACTGCATGCACAAAATACTCTTAGAGGATGACAGCAAGCCATCAATAGAGCAACAACAAAGATTGAACTCGATCATGAAAGAGGTTGTTAAAAAAGAGATCCTTAAGTGGTTAGATGCTGGAATAATTTATCCTATATTAGATAGCCTGTAGGTGAGCCCGGTGCAGTGCATCTCGAGGAAGGGAGGCATGACAGTCGTGACTAATAAAAAGAATGAGCTTATACCTACCAGGACAGTTACGGGATGGAGAGTCTGCATGGACTATCGTAGACTGAATAAAGCTATAAGGAAAGATCATTTTCCTCTCCCGTTCATTGACCAAATGCTGGATAGGCTAGCAGGCCACGACTACTATTGCCTCTTGGACGGTTACTCGGGCTATAATCAGATTGTAATAGCCCCCGAGGACCAAGAAAAGACCACCTTCACGTGCCCATATGGCACTTTTTCTTTTCGAAGGATGTCTTTAGGGCTATGTAACGCACCAGCCACTTTCCAGAGATGCATGATGGCTATATTCTCTAACATGGTCGAACACAATGTAGAAGTCTTCATAGACGATTTCTCTGTCTTTGGAGACTCTTTTGACATCTGTTTAGAGAATCTGGTATTGGTGTTAAGGAGATGTGTTGAGACTAACCTTGTTCTGAACTAGGAGAAGTGCCATTTTATGGTACAAGAAGGTATTATTCTGGGCCACAAATTTTCTGAGAAAGGTCTAATGGTGGATAGAGCTAAATTGGATACCATAGAAAGTCTACCACCACCATCCTCAGTAAAGGGAGTCCGTAGTTTTCTAGGGCATGCAGGCTTCTACCAGTGTTTCATCAAAGACTTCTCGAAGATTACTAAGCCTTTGTGCAGTCTACTTCAGAAGGACGTATCATTCAAATTCAACGATGAATGCTTAGTAGCCTTTGAACATTTGAAAAAGAAATTGACTACGGCTCCCGTCATTACAGTACCAGACTAGTCTCTGAAAGTAGTATGCATACAAGCCAATCATGTATGATGATAAAGCATATACTTTGGAGGCAATCTTATTTATTTATTAATAAAATATTTATTTATTAAAGGCATTTAATTATCTACATGGTGCTGTTTTTATAATATGTAAATAACCCATAGTTTTAAGCAATGCTTTTAGAATCATGATGTTGATCATGCTAATGAGATCTAAATTCTTAGAAAGCTTTAAAACTAAAATAGTTCCCAATCGTGGGGTTACTAAAAAGGGGATTAGTAAATCCGAATAGATTGGTACATATGTTGCTTGCTCATTGGATGAGGATGACTGATCTCATGGTCATTTGTGTGGAGACACTAAAGCAAGTATGTAGGTGCTTATTGGAGAATAAGTTCACTGAACGTGACTCGCTATGGAATACCTAATGGAGTTTTACTCGCCTGTCAATAGGAATTCCTAATGTGATAGTAGTACATGTGATCCTTGGACTTGAGATCATCATAGTATCTTGTATGTAACAAATTATACTTTGACTAATTCCTTAAGGCCTTTTAAGGCATATATAGGGTATGCTTGGGTGTAATGAGTTACATATGGAGATAATGAATGATCAATAAAGAATCTACCACCTCTAGTAAAAGAGGAGATATGTCCTATGTGATTCGTTAAATGACAACCCAGGAATCCTTGGCCAAGGTAGAATGAAATTAGAAAGAGGTTTCTAATTTGCATTATTTGGAGTTGTGCATTTTCTAATCGAAATACATATGATTAAATAAATTAAGACTTGACAGTAAATCCATGTCTTATATTTAATTGGGACATTGTATGGTGGAAGGATTGAATTGTACGGTAACTATTAACTCAGAGGTTCTTTTATGATTAATGTTGAAATCTATATTATCTGGAAAGTCGTTGATCGCTAGGGAGGCTTATCCCTATTGTAGAATAAATGTTATTTATTTAAATAGATTATTAGTTTAATTTGTTTATTTAAATAAGATTAGAATTGTTCTAATTGATTTATTCACAACCGGTTTAATATGGAGAACCTAAAGGGTCACACCATAAAAGGAAGAAGAATTATTTAAGAAGAAAATGGCATGATAGTAATAATGCATTAAGTATAATTAATTTAATCTATGATGATAGAATAAATTAAATAGCTTAATGTTTATTATTTAATATTTTAGAAATATTAAATATAAATTAATAAGAGGAGTCTTATTATTATTATTATTATTATTATTTTAATTCTAAAGGAGTTTAGGAATTAATATAATATCAGTACTCTCTCTCAATCCTAATAAAGATTAGGATATAAATTAATTAAATAAAACCCTATTCTAATTGAATTAGGAGGGTTAACCTAATATCTATATAAGAGAGTCTTATATTAGAAATAAGAGATGTGAAATTTTCCAAGAGTTGGGAGTACACATATTCTATAGAGATAGAAACAAGGGTTAAGCCAATAACCCATCTTCTTGAGTTCTTCATCTTCCTTGGTGGATCACCGTTAGAGGCCAAACATTTGGGTGGCTGACATTATTCAAGGAAAGGAGCCACTATCAGAGGAATCAAAGGAATCAAAGGAGTAGAACTTGTACCTGAGGAAGCTTAGATCTTCAAAGGTATAATTCCATGTTCTCTCTTTTCTGTTATTGATAACAAGCACAAAGCATGATCATTGTTATGGGTTTGTATAAATTTTGAAAACCTAGTTTTTACGCTTCCGCCCTATTTATGTGATTTGATTGCATGATTGCGTTACATACAAACCCAACAGTGGTATCAGAGCCTAACTTTGTGCTAATTATCAATTTTATAATTCCATGTATGAATTGATGTGAGAATTGGATCGTTTTTCTGGACAAAAATTGTTTTCTGCAAGTTTCTGCGGCGAACGGCGCAGCTGCGCAGCCTCCCAGTTCATTACTGGCGCAGCTGCGCCGGTCTGCAAAAACTGCTGCTTCCGTCTACCTGCGCAGCTGCGCAGATGCCCAGTTCATTACTGGCGCAGCTGCGCCGGTACCTGGACAGACCCTGAAAATTGATTTTAATTAATTAAGTAAACTGTTTATTTAATTGATAAAGTTTTAAAATAAAGAAGTTTATTTTATCTGAAATATGATTTCAGAATGCTAAAATTAAAGGAGTTTAATTTGGATTTATTTTTGATTAAAATAAAAGAGTTTATTTTGTTTCAAAAATAAAATTTAGCAAAACTTTTGTCCATTAAATAACATCGATCCATATATGGAATAGCATTGTTATTCATGAGATGAATGGATATTTATTGATGCATATGTTGATGTGTATGATAATAAATGGGATTGATTATGGACAATGACCAATGTGATTGGATTTTATTTTGCATGAATGCTTGAATGTATGGGTTTTATAAAATGGGGTCTGCGTACCTCGTCTTCTCTAGTTTTATTCTCGATGTAAATTCTATCTCCTTTTTATGTACTTCCCCTTGACTGATGATCAAGGTTTCTATTTAATTTTAAAATAAGTTAATGCAATAGAGATAGTTAGAATTATTTTGAAGAAATTGGAGACCAAGGAGCGAGGAGCGCGTGAAGACCCGTTTGTATGGAGCCCGGGTTTAAATGTAATAGTTACATTTAAAATTTAAATTCTTGCACTCCTAGGTTTGACCTTTTGGTTCACTTGGTGGCTCTAGTGAACCAAACTAGAATAAAAGTCCATAATCAATCCGGGTAGAATATAGTATTCTATATCGTATGCTAAATATTATATATATTATATTTTATACAAACATGCTTCGCATGTTTAATAAAATGACGCGTATTTTATATATATATGTGCATGCGCGCTTAAAAGATGAGACAAATAATAACAAACCCCTCAAAGAAATAATATTAAGTCTGAAGCATTCAAATGATATTTGGAATATCGAACGTCGCCTTCTAGCATGATTAGTTAATAGAGTATTAAATATTTAATATGAGTTTGTTGTGCTATCCACAAGGCGAGTATTGAATATTTAAGATGTTAATTAATCACATTTGATGCTTATCAAGAAAATTGAACGATCTAGTCTTGTTGTGCTATCTATAAGGACGAAAATTTTTCTTTTTGAATTTATAGAAGTGCTAGGCTGGACTTAACTTAAATCATTTTAGTTCGGATGTGCACACGCATGGCCATTATGATTTAAGAGGCAAAATAAAAGGAGTTACATGGTGATGTAATTGACAAGAGTTGTCTACCTATTTATTTGTATATCGCTTGTTGTGCTATCCACAAGGTTATATACATTTGAAATGGGATCCTTAATCTCACTAGCAAATCTTTAATTAGATGTTAAAGAAAAGCCGAACTATATGAGTGAGGGTAATATAGTTTGATGAAAATAGTGGGAGATACCAATTTAAAATAAAGACCTAAATTTATTTTGGTATGCAAAGTTAATAAAATGAATGTTTGCTAAAATGTTGTCTTTTCACATGCAGAATTTTAAAAATGTCAAAATCACTAATCTCACTACGAAGCATACTTGATGCAAATAAGCTTACCGGCCCGAATTATGAGGACTGGCTAAGAAATCTGAGAATTGTTCTCACTGCTGAAAAGATTTCTTATGTCCTAAATTCCACTATCCCTGAATCTGTTTCAGAAACAGCCTCTTAGGAAGAGATTGCCACTTTCAATAAGTGGCAAGATGATGCATCTGTGGCTCAATGCATCATGCTCGCATCCATGAATAACGAGCTTCAGCGTCAGCACGAAAAAATGGATGCTCCTTCTATGCTGCTTCACCTCAAGGAGTTGTATGGTGAACAGAGTAGGACTGCTAGATATGAGATATCTAAGGAGCTCTTCTGATCTCGGATGACCGAGGGCACTACCGTCGAGACTCATGTTCTGAAGGTAATCAATTTGATTGAACGCCTTGGACAGCTTGGGTTCGTCATGGATGGGGAGTTGAGTCAAGACTTGGTCTTGCAGTCACTCCCTGAGACCTTCTCGCAGTTTGTGGTTAATTTTCACATGAATAAGCTAGATGTCAGCTTACCTGAGCTGCTTAACATGCTGAAAACTGCAGAAGGTCACTTCTCATCCAAGAAGAACCATGTCTTGATGGTGGATTCTTCCAATAAAAGGAAGAGGCCCAAGGTGTCTTCTGAAAAGAAGAAATCTAAGAAGGCTAAGGGAAAAGGGAAAGAAAAGGAGCAAAACAAACCTGAACCAGCTAAAGGAATGTGCTTTCATTGCAATGAGCCGGGACATTGGAAGAGGAACTGCAAGAAGTTTCTAGCAGAGAAGAAGCTTGGAGAAGCTTCGACTTCCAATCAAGGTTTGTTTATGATTGAAATTAATTTTTCTGAAAGTCATAATTCTACTTGGGTATTGGATACCGGCTGTGGTTCTCACATATGTAATACTGTGCAGGGACTGGTCAGAAGTAGAAAGCTGAACAAAGATGAGGTGATCCTACGAGTGGGAAATGGAGCAAAAGTTGATGCATTAGCTGTAGGAAATTATTGTTTAGCAATGCCTTCGGGCAAATCCATTTATCTTAATAATTGTTATTATGTTCCGAATATTATTAAAAAACATTATTTCAATTTCTGTATTGGATATGGAAGGTTTTGACGTTATTATAAAGAACAATGGTTGTTCTATTTATAAAGACGATGTTTTATATGGTATTGGAAATTTGCGAAATGGACTTTATACACTTGACTTGCAAGAAAATATATTTCAAATTGAACAAATTAAGAAAAGGAAAAGAGATTATATTAATTATACCTATATGTGGCACTGTAGACTCGGTCATATCAATGAAACAAGATTATCCAAGTTGCATAAAGATGGGCTGCTCGAGCTATCTGATTATGAATCATATCCAACTTGTGAATCTTATCTCATGGGTAAAATGACTAAATCTCCTTTTAGTGGAAAAGGGGAGAGAGTTACAGAGTTGTTGGCATTGATTCACACAGACGTTTGTGGACCTATGACAACAAGTGCACGGGGTGGGTATTCTTATTTTATTACTTTCACTGATGATCACTCAAGATTTGGATATGTGTATTTAATGAAATACAAATCAGAATCATTTGAAAAGTTCAAAGAGTTCAGAAGTGAAGTAGAGAAACAAACGGGCAAGAGTATTAAGATACTTCGATCAGATCGAGGTGGAGAATACTTAAGCAGTGAGTGTCTCAATTGTCTCAGAGAAAATGGTATAATCTCACAATGGACTCCTCCAGGTACACCACAGTTAAATGGAGTATCTGAAAGGAGAAATCGAACACTGTTGGACATGGTTCGATCCATGATGAGTTTTACCGACCTTCCAATTTCCTTCTGGGGATATGCCCTAGAAACGGCTGCATACCTACTTATCAAGGTACCTACCAAATCCGCCCCAAAGACTCCATAAGAGATGTGGAAAGGGAGGAAACCAAATCTTAAGCATGTTAAGACTTGGGGTTGTCCAGCTTATGTCAAAAAGTTTGAAAATGATAAGCTACAGACTAAATCCGATAAGTGTAGATTTGTGGGATACCCTAAAGAAACCGTAGGGTATTATTTCTATCATCCAACTGATCAAAAGGTGTTTGTTGCGAAACATGCTACCTTCTTGGAGAAAGAGTTTATCCATGAAGGGGTCAGTGGGAGTAAGATATATCTTGAAGAAGTTCAAGAACCACAAGTTACCACGGGCCAAAGTCAGGTACCTAACCAAGTAGAAGAACCTACTGTACCACACCATGTTCGTAAATCTGGAAGAGTACCGAAGATACCTGAGAGGTATGGATTCGTTATAGAGGATGACGATGAGGTACACATCATGAATGATGATGATCCATTGAATTACGAACAGACTATGAGTAATAAAGACCTAGGGAAATGGCTTGAAGCCATGAAATCTGAAATGGACTCAATGTATGAAAACAAAGTATGGTCTTTGGTTTCACCACCTGAAGGTATTAAACCTATTGGGTGTAAATGTATTTTTAAGAAAAAGACTAGAGCAGATGGAAAGGTAGAGACCTATAAGGCCTGACTGGTTGCAAAAGGTTTCAAACAAAGACAAGGAGTTGACTATGATGAAACCTTCTCACCAGTAGCCATGCTCAAGTCCATTCGAATTTTGCTTGCGATTGCAGCTTACAACGACTATGAGATCTGGCAGATGGATGTGAAAACGGCCTTCCTCAATGGGAAACTTGAGGAGGATGTGTATATGACACAGCCAGAGGGATTTATTTCAAAAGTTGGAACAAATCAAGTCTGTAAGCTACAACGATCCATTTATGGGTTGAAGCAAGCTTCTCGTAGATGGAACATTCGTTTTGATGAGACAATCAAAGAGTTTGATTTTATCAAAAACGAGGATGAACCATGTGTATACAAGAAGGTTAGTGGGAGCGCATTATCATTCCTTGTATTATATGTTGATGATATATTACTGATAGGGAATGACATTCCTATGTTACAATCCATTAAAATCTGGTTATCTAAAAACTTCTCCATGAAGGACTTGGGTGAAGCATCCTATATTTTGGGGATAAAGATCTATAGAGATAGATCTAAAAGGATACTCGTCTTATCCCAAGGAACGTACATTGATACGATGCTAAAGAGGTTTAGCATGGAAGATTCCAAAAGAGGTCTCATGCCGATGAGCCATGGAATAAATCTCTCCAAGAAACAGGCCCCAAAGACACCTGAGGAGAGAGACCGTATGAGTAAGATCCCTTATGCTTCTGCAATAGGATCTATCATGTACGATATGATATGTACTAGACCGGATGTTGCTCACGCACTTAGTGTAACAAGCAGATACCAGTTGAATCCAGGAGAAGAGCACTGGAAGGTAGTGAAAGATATCCTAAAGTACTTGAGAAGGACTAAAGATATTTTTCTTGTCTACGGTGGGTCTGAATTAAAACTCGAGGGATTCACGGACTCATGTTTTCAAACAGACCAAGATGACAGTAAATCTATTTCAGGGTATGTGTTTACCTTGAACGGAGGTGCAGTGAGTTGGAAGAGTTCCAAGCAGCAAACGGTTGCTGATTCAGTGACAGAGGCAGAGTATATAACTATAAGTGAAGCTGCAAGTTGATGTTTTAGATGAAAAGTTCATTACAGAACTAGGAATAGGTCCTAAGTCTCATCTTGAATCTAAACATGTGTTGCGGCACTTTGATTAAAGAAATCATTGAAAGAGGAGAGTGTAGACTCTCAAGACAACATTGCAGATCCATTAACTAAAGCTTTAACACAACAGCAGTTTGATCGTCACTTAGAGAAGTTGGGTATGAGATACCATGGCGATTGGCTTTAGTGCAAGTGGGAGATTGAAAGTAGTATGCATACAAGCCAATCATGTATGATGATAAAGCATATACTTTGGAGACAATCTTATTTATTTATTAATAAAATATTTATTTATTAAAGGCATTTAATTATCTACATGGTGCTGTTTTTATAATATGTAAATAACCCATAGTTTTAAGCAATGCTTTTAGAATCATGATGTTGATCATGCTAATGAGATCTAAATTCTTAGAAAGCTTTAAAACTAAAATAGTTCCCAATCGTGGGGTTACTAAAAAGGGAATTAGTAAATCCGGATAGATTGGTACATATGTTGCTTGCTCATTGGATGAGGATGACTGATCTCATGGTCATTTGTGTGGAGACACTAAAGCAAGTATGTAGGTGCTTATTGGAGAATAAGTTCACTGAACGTGACTCGCTATGGAATACCTAATGGAGTTTTACTCGCCTGTCAATAGGAATTCCTAATGTGATAGTAGTACATGTGATCCTTGGACTTGAGATCATCATAGTATCTTGTATGTAACAAATTATACTTTGACTAATTCCTTAAGGCCTTTTAAGGCATATATAGGGTATGCTTGGGTGTAATGAGTTACATATGGAGATAATGAATGATCAATAAAGAATCTACCACCTCTAGTAAAAGAGGAGATATGTCCTATGTGATTCGTTAAATGACAACCCAGGAATCCTTGGCCAAGGTAGAATGAAATTAGAAAGAGGTTTCTAATTTGCATTATTTGGAGTTGTGCATTTTCTAATCGAAATACATATGATTAAATAAATTAAGACTTGACAGTAAATCCATGTCTTATATTTAATTGGGACATTGTATGGTGGAAGGATTGAATTGTACGGTAACTATTAACTCAGAGGTTCTTTTATGATTAATGTTGAAATCTATATTATCTGGAAAGTCGTTGATCGCTAGGGAGGCTTATCCCTATTGTAGAATAAATGTTATTTATTTAAATAGATTATTAGTTTAATTTGTTTATTTAAATAAGATTAGAATTGTTCTAATTGATTTATTCACAACCGGTTTAATATGGAGAACCTAAAGGGTCACACCATAAAAGAAAGAAGAATTATTTAAGAAGAAAATGGCATGGTAGTAATAATGCATTAAGTATAATTAATTTAATCTATGATGATAGAATAAATTAAATAGCTTAATGTTTATTATTTAATATTTTAGAAATATTAAATATAAATTAATAAGAGGAGTCTTATTAATATTATTATTATTATTATTATTTTTATTTTAAAGGAGTTTAGCAATTAATATAATATCAGTACTCTCTCTCAATCCTAATAAAGATTAGGATATAAATTAATTAAATAAAACCCTATTCTAATTGGATTAGGAGGGTTAACCTAATATCTATATAAGAGAGTCTTATATTAGAAATAAGAGATGTGAAATTTTCCAAGAGTTGGGAGTACACATATTCTATAGAGATAGAAACAAGGGTTAAGCCAATAACCCATCTTCTTGAGTTCTTCATCTTCCTTGGTGGATCACCGTTAGAGACCAAACATTTGGGTGGCTGACATTATTCAAGGGAAGGAGCCACTATCAGAGGAATCAAAGGAATCAAAGGAGTAGAACTTGTACCTGAGGAAGCTTAGATCTTCAAAGGTATAATTCCATGTTCTCTCTTTTCTGTTATTGATAACAAGCACAAAGCATGATCATGGTTATGGGTTTATATAAATTTTGAAAACCTAGTTTTTACGCTTCCGCCCTATTTATGTGATTTGATTGCATGATTGCGTTACATACAAACCCAACAGTCTCTCCCTTCGAATTGATGTGTGATGCAAGTGACTTCGCCGTGGGAGTGGTATTGGGGCAACGCAGGGATAAGGTTTTTCATGTGATATATTATGTAAGCAACGCCCTAACAGACGCCCTGTTAAACTACACCACCACCGAGAAGGAACTTCTTGCAGTGGTATATGCTTTTGACAAATTCAGGTCATATTTGATTGGCAAAAAGTAATTGTATACACAGATCATGCTGCGATTTGATACCTGATTTCAAAGAAGGATACGAAACCTCGACTCATTTGGTGGATACTTCTTCTCCAAGAGTTTGACTTAGAAATTAAAGACAGAAAAGGGACCGAGAACCAAGTGGCTGACCATTTATCTAGACTAGAGAATCCAGGGATGGACGAAAATGACAAAGTGATGATCAATGAGTCCTTCCCGGACTAGCAGTTGTTCGTGGTGCAAGGCGAAAAGCCCTGGTTCGTAGATTTTGCAAACTTCTTAGTGAGCAATATTATCCCGTCTGACTTTACTAGAGCCTAAAAGAAGAAGTTTCTGCAGGATTCTAGATGGTACAATTGGGATGAGCCGTATTTGTTTCAGCAGTGTGCTGATAGGGTGATCAGGCGGTGCATCCCAGAGAGCGAGATGGAAAGCATACTGCGAGATTGCCACTCATCAGATTATGGAGGCCATTATGGGGGTGAGAGGTGATAGTAGTGTGCATACAAGCCAATCATGTATGATGATAAAGCACATACTTTGTAAAAAAACTTATTTATTTATTAATAAAATATTCATTTAAGGCATATAATTATCTACATGGTGCTGTTTTTATAATATGTAAATAACCCATAGTTTTAAGCAATGCTTTTAGAATCATGATGAGATCATGATAATGAGATCTAAATTCTTAGAAAGCTTAAAAACTAAAATAGTTCCCAATTGTGGGATTACTAAAATGGGGATTAGTAAATCCGGATAGATTGGTACATATGTTGCTTGCTCATTGGATGAGGACGACTGATCTCATAGTCATTTGTGTGGAGACACTAAAGCAAGTATGTAGGTGCTTATTGGAGAATAAGTTCACTGAACGTGACTCGCTATGGAATACCTAATGGAGTTTTACTCGCCTGTCAATAGGAATTCCTAATGTGATAGTAGTACATGTGATCCTTGGACTTGAGATCATCATAGTATCTTGTATGTAACAAATTATACTTTGACTAATTCCTTAAGGCCTTTTAAGGCATATATAGGGTATGCTTGGGTGTAATGAGTTACATATGGAGATAATGAATGATCAATAAAGAATCTACCACCTCTAGTAAAAGAGGAGATATGTCCTATGTGATTCGTTAAATGACAACCCAGGAATCCTTGGCCAAGGTAGAATGAAATTAGAAAGAGGTTTCTAATTTGCATTATTTGGAGTTGTGCATTTTCTAATCGAGATACATATAATTAAATAAATTAAGACTTGACAGTAAATCCATGTCTTATATTTAATTGGGACATTGTATGGTGAAAGGATTGAATTGTACGGTAACTATTAACTCACAGGTTCTTTTATGATTAATGTTGAAATCTATATTATTTGGAAAGTCGTTGATCGCTAGGGAGGCTTATCCCTATTGTAGAATAAATGTTATTTATTTAAATAAATTATTAGTTTAATTTGTTTATTTAAATAAGATTAGAATTGTTCTAATTGATTTATTCACAACCGGTTTAATATGGAGAACCTAAAGGGTCACACCATAAAAGGAAGAAGAATTATTTAAGAAGAAAATGGCATGATAGTAATAATGCATTAAGTATAATTAATTTAATCTATGATGATAGAATAAATTAAATAGCTTAATGTTTATTATTTAATATTTTAGAAATATTAAATATAAATTAATAAGAGGAGTCTTATTAATATTATTATTATTATTATTATTTTAATTCTAAAGGAGTTTAGGAATTAATATAATATCAGTACTCTCTCTCAATCCTAATAAAGATTAGGATATAAATTAATTAAAAGTATTTAATTAATTAATTAAATAAAACCCTATTCTAATTGGATTAGGAGGGTTAACCTAATATCTATATAAGAGAGTCTTATATCAGAAATAAGGTACGTGAATTTTTCAAGAGTTGGGAGTACACATATTCTATAGAGATAGAAACAAGGGTTAAGCCAATAACCCATCTTACTGAGTTCTTCATCTTCCTTGGTGGATCACCGTTAGAGGCCAAACATTTGGGTAGCTTACATTGATCAAGGGAAGGAGCCACTACAGAGGAATCAAAGGAATCAAAGGAGTAGAACTTGTACCTGAGGAAGCTTGGATCTTTAAAGGTATAATTCTGTTTTTCTCCTTCCTCATTCACTGATAATTGATGCACAAGAATGATCATGGCAATGGGTTTGTATAAATTTTTGAAAACCTAGTTTTTACGCTTCCGCCCTATTTATGTGATTTGATTGCATGATTGCGTTACGTACAAACCCAACAGTGGTATCAGAGCCAATCTTGTGCTAATTATCAGTCTATGTGATTCCATACATGTATAATATGCGATTGGATCGAGTTCTGGGCAACAAATTTTTTTTTCAGATTCTGCGAAGCTGCGCAGCTGTGCCGGTTCCTGGCCTTCTTGCTGCACAGCTGCGCCGGGTGCTGTTCCTGGTTTTCATGCTGCGCAGCTGCGCCGGTTTCCTTTACATTCTTGGCGCAGCTGCGCCACTGGACAGGAACTTAAATTTTTTTTTGTTTTATTTAATTAAATGAATGGTTTATTTAATTAATAAAGGTTTAAAATAAAGATGTTTATTTTATATGAAATGAGATTTCAGAATTGCTAAAATTAAAGAGTTTAATTTGGAATTGTTTTTGAATGAAATAAAGGAGTTTATTTTTCCAAAAACAAAGTTTAGCAAACTTTTGCCCATTAACTGATATTAATACATATATGGAATGAATTTATTTTCTTGAGATGAATAAGTTTTATTGATACGTATGATGATATGTATGGTAATAAAAGGGATTGATTATGGACTATGACCAATGTGATTGGATTTTATTTTGGTTGAATGCTTGAATGAATGGGTTTTATAAAATGGGGTCTGCATACCTCGTCTTCTCTAGTTTTATTCTCGATGTAAATTCTATCTCCTTTCTATGTACTTCCCCTTGACTGTTGATCAAGGTTTCTATTTAATTTTAAATAGTTAATGTAATAGAGATAGTTAGAATTATTTTGAAGAAAATGGAGACCAAGGAGCAAGGAACGCGTGAATACTCATTTGTATGGAGCCAGGGTTTAAATGTAATAGTTATATTTAAATTTAAATTCTTGCACTCCTAGGTTTGACCTTTTGGTTCACTTGGTGGCTCTAGTGAACCAAACTAGAATAAAAGTCCATAATCAATCCGGGTAGAATATAGTATTCTATATTGCATGCTAAATATTATATATATTATATTTTATACAAACATGCTTCGCATGTTTAATAAAATGACGCGTATTATATATATATATATATATATATATATATGTGCATGCACGCTTAAAAAGATGAGACAAATAATAACAAACCCCTCAAAGAAATATTATTAAGTCTGAAGCGTTCAAATAATATTTGGAATATCGAACGTCGCCTTCTAGCATGATTAGTTAGTAGAGTATTAAATATTTAATATGAGTTTGTTGTGCTATCCACAAGGCGAGTATTGAATATTTAAGATGTTAATTAATCACATTTGATGCTGATCAAGAAAATTGAACGATCTAGTCTTGTTGTGCTATCCACAAGGACGAAAATTTTTCTTTTTGAATTTATGAAAGTGCTAGGCTGGACTTAACTTAAATCATTTTAGTTCGGATGTGCACACACATGACCATTATGATTTAAGAGGCAAAATAAAAGGAGTTACATGGTGATGTAATTGACAAGAGTTGTCTACCTATTTATTTGTATATCGCTTGTTGTGCTATCCACAAGGTTATATACATTTGAAATGGGATCCTTAATCTCACTAGCAAATCTTTAATTAGATGTTGAAGAAAAGCCGAACTATATGAGTGAGGGTAATATAGTTTGATGAAAATAGTAGGAGATACCAATTTAAAATAAAGACCTAAATTTATTTTGGTATGCAAAGTTAATAAAATGAATGTTTGCTAAAATGTTGTCTTTTCACATGCAGAATTTTAAAAATGTCAAAATCACTAATCTCACTACGAAGCATACTTGATGCAAATAAGCTTATCGGCCCGAATTATGAGGACTGGCTAAGAAATCTGAGAATTGTTCTCACTGCTGAAAAGATTTCTTATGTCCTAAATTCCACTATCCCTGAATCTGTTTCAGAAACAGCCTCTGAGGAAGAGATTGCCACTTTCAAAAAGTGGCAAGATAATGCATCTGTGGCTCAATGCATCATGCTCGCATCCATGAATAACGAGCTTCAGCGTCAGCACGAAAAAATGGATGCTCCTGCTATGCTGCTTCACCTCAAGGAGTTGTATGGTGAACAGAGTAGGACTGCTAGATATGATATATCTAAGGAGCTCTTCCGATCTCGGATGACCGAGGGCACTGCTGTCGAGACTCATGTTCTGAAGGTAATCAATTTAATTGAACGCCTTGGACAGCTTGGGTTCGTCATGGATGGGGAGTTGGGTCAAGACTTGGTCTTGCAGTCACTCCCTGAGACCTTCTCGCAATTTGTGGTTATTTTTCACATGAATAAGCTAGATGTCAGCTTACCTGAGCTGCTTAACATGCTGAAAACTACAGAAGGTCACTTCTCATCCAAGAAGAACCATGTCTTGATGGTGGATTCTTCCAATAAAAGGAAGAGGCCCAAGGTGTCTTTTGAAAAGAAGAAATCTAAGAAGGCTAAGGGAAAAGGAAAAGAAAAGGAGCAAAAGAAACCTGAACCAGCTAAAGGAATGTGCTTTCATTGCAATGAACCGGGACATTGGAACAGGAACTGCAAGAAGTTTCTAGCAGAGAAGAAGCTTGGAGAAGCTTCGACTTCCAATCAAGGTTTGTTCATGATTGAAATTAATTTTTCAGAAAGTTAAAATTCTACTTGGGTATTGGATATCGGCTGTGGTTCTCACATATGTAATAATGTGCAGGGACTGGTCAGAAGTAGAAAGCTGAACAAAGATGAGGTGATCCTACGAATGGAAAATGGAGCAAAAGTTGCTGCATTAGCTGTAGGAACTTATTGTTTAGCAATGCCTTCGGGCAAATCCATTTATCTTAATAATTGTTATTATGTTCTGAATATTATTAAAAATATTATTTCAATTTCTGTATTGGATATGGAAGGTTTTGACGTTATTATAAAGAACAATGGTTGTTCTATTTATAAAGACGATGTTTTATATGGTATTGGAAATTTGCGAAATGGACTTTATACACTTGACTTACAAGAAAATATATTTCAAATTGAACAAATTAAGAAAAGGAAAAGAGATGATATTAATTATACCTATATGTGGCACTGTAGACTCGGTCATATCAATGAATCCAAGTTGCATAAAGATGGGCTCCTCGAGATATCTGATTATGAATCATATCCAACTTATGAATCTTGTCTCATGGGTAAAATGACTAAATCTCCTTTTAGTGGAAAAGGAGAGAGAGTTACAGAGTTGTTGGCATTGATTCACACAGACGTTTGTGGACCTATGACAACAAGTGCACGGGGTGGGTATTCTTATTTTATTACTTTCACTGATGATCACTCAAGATTTGGATATGTGTATTTAATGAAATACAAATCAGAATCATTTGAAAAGTTCAAAGAGTTCAGAAGTGAAGTAGAGAAACAAACGGGCAAGAGTATTAAGATACTTCGATCAGATCGAGGTGGAGAATACTTAAGCAGTTAGTTTCTCAATTGTCTCAGAGAAAATGGTATAATCTCACAATGGACTCCTCCAGGTACACTACAGTTAAATGGAGTATCTGAAAAGAGAAATCAAACACTGTTGGACATGGTTCGATCCATGATGAGTTTTACCGACCTTCCAATTTCCTTCTGGGGATATGCCCTAGAAACGGCTGCATACCTACTTAACAAGGTACCTACCAAATCCGCCCCAAAGACTCCATATGAGATGTGGAAAGGGAGGAAACCAAATCTTAAGCATGTTAAGACTTGGGGTTGTCCAGCTTATGTCAAAAAGTTTGAAAATGATAAGCTACAGACTAAATTCGATAAGTGTAGATTTGTGGGATACCCTAAAGAAACCGTAGGGTATTATTTCTATCATCCAACTGATCAAAAGGTGTTTGTTGCGAAACATGCTACCTTCTTGGAGAAAGAGTTTATCCATGAAGGGGTCAGTGGGAGCAAGATATATCTTGAAGAAGTTCAAGAACCACAAGTTACCACGGACCAAAGTCAGGTACATAACCAAGTAGAAGAACCTACTGTACCACACCCTGTTCGTAAATCTGGAAGAGTACCGAAGATACCTGAGAGGTATGGATTCATTATAGAGGATAACGATGAGGTACACATCATGAATGATGATGATTCATTGAATTACGAACAGGCTATGAGTAATAAAGACTCAGGGAAATGGCTTGAAGACATGAAATCCGAAATGGACTCCATGTATGAAAACAAAGTATGGTCTTTGGTTTCACCACCTGAAGGTATTAAACCTATTGGGTGTAAATGGGTTTTTAAGAAAAAGACTGGAGCAGACGGAAAGGTAGAGACCTATAAGGCCCGACTGGTTGCAAAAGGTTTCAAACAAAGACAAGGAGTTGACTATGATGAAACCTTCTCACCAGTAGCCATGCTCAAGTCCATTCGAATTTTGCTTGCGATTGCAGCTTACAACGACTATGGGATCTGGCAGATGGACGTGAAAACGACCTTCCTCAATGGGAAACTTGAGGAGGATGTGTATATGACACAGCTAGAGGGATTTATTTCAAAAGTTGGAACAAATCAAGTCTGTAAGCTACAACGATCCATTTATGGGTTGAAGCAAGCTTCTCGTAGATGGAACATTCGTTTTGATGAGACAATCAAAGAGTTTGATTTTATCAAAAACGAGGATGAACCATGTGTATACATGAAGGTTAGTGGGAGCGCAGTATCATTCCTTGTATTATATGTTGATGATATATTACTGATAGGAAATGACATTCCTATGTTACAATCCATTAAAATCTGGTTATCTAAAAACTTCTCCATGAAGGACTTGGGTGAAACATCCTATATTTTGGGGATGAGCCATGGAATACATCTCTCCAAGAAACAGGCCCCAAAGACACTTGAGGAGAGAGACCGTATGAGTAAGATCCCTTATGCTTCTGCAATAGGATCTATCATGTACGGTATGATATGTACTAGACCGGATGTTGCTCACGCACTTAGTGTAACAAGCAGATACTAGTCGAATCCAGGAGAAGAGCATTGGAAGGCAGTGAAAAATTTCCTAAAGTACTTGAGAAGGACTAAAGATATTTTTCTTGTCTACGGTGGGTCTGAATTAAAACTCGAGGGATTCACGGACTCAAGTTTTCAAACAGACCAAGATGACAGTAAATCTGTTTCAGGGTATGTGTTTACCTTGAACCCAGGTCTCATCAGAAATCTAAACACGTGTTGCGACGATTTCACTTGATCAGGGAGATCATTGAAAGAGGAGACGTCACCTTGGAGCGTGTAGACTCTCAAGACAACATTGCAGATCCATTTACTAAAGCTTTAACACAACAGCAGTTTGATCATCACTTAGAGAAGATGGGTATGAGATACCATGGCGATTGGCTTTAGTGCAAGTGGGAGATTGATAGTAGTGTGCATACAAGCCAATCATGTATGATGATAAAACACATACTTTGTAAACAATCTTATTTATTTATTAATAAAATATTCATTTAAGGCATATAATTATCTACATGGTGCTGTTTTTATAATATGTAAATAACCCATAGTTTTAAGCAATACTTTTAGAATCATGATGTTGATCATGCTAATGAGATCTAAATTCTTAGAAAGCTTTAAAACTAAAATAGTTCCCAATCGTGGGGTTACTAAAAAGGGAATTAGTAAATCCGGATAGATTGGTACATATGTTGCTTGC
The DNA here is from genome assembly GCA_020205555.1 of Panax stipuleanatus. Lineage (NCBI taxonomy): Eukaryota > Viridiplantae > Streptophyta > Magnoliopsida > Apiales > Araliaceae > Panax > Panax stipuleanatus. The sequence goes on from CM035119.1 coordinate 92,654,032, forward strand.
TCATTGGATGAGGATGACTGATCTCATGGTCATTTGTGTGGAGACACTAAAGCAAGTATGTAGGTGCTTATTGGAGAATAAGTTCACTGAACGTGACTCGCTATGGAATACCTAATGGAGTTTTACTCGCCTGTCAATAGGAATTCCTAATGTGATAGTAGTACATGTGATCCTTGGACTTGAGATCATCATAGTATCTTGTATGTAACAAATTATACTTTGACTAATTCCTTAAGGCCTTTTAAGGCATATGTAGGGTATGCTTGGGTGTAATGAGTTACATATGGAGATAATGAATGATCAATAAAGAATCTACCACCTCTAGTAAAAGAGGAGATATGTCCTATGTGATTAGTTAAATGACAACCCAGGAATCCTTGGCCAAGGTAGAATGAAATTAGAAAGAGGTTTCTAATTTGCATTATTTGGAGTTGTGCATTTTCTAATCGAAATACACATAATTAAATAAATTAAGACTTGACAGTAAATCCATGTCTTATATTTAATTGGGACATTGTATGGTGGAAGGATTGAATTGTACGGTAACTATTAACTCAGAGGTTCTTTTATGATTAATGTTGAAATCTATATTATCTGAAAAGTCGTTGATCGCTAGGGAGGCTTATCCCTATTGTATAATAAATGCTATTTATTTAAATAGATTATTAGTTTAATTTGTTTATTTAAATAAGATTAGAATTGTTCAAATTGATTTATTCACAACCGATTTAATATGGAGAACCTAAAGGGTCACACCATAAAAGGAAGAAGAATTATTTAAGAAGAAAATGGCATGATAGTAATAATGCATTAAGTATAATTAATTTAATCTATGATGATAGAATAAATTAAATAGCTTAATGTTTATTATTTAATATTTTAGAAATATTAAATATAAATTAATAAGAGGAGTCTTATTAATATTGTTATTATTATTATTATTATTTTAATTCTAAAGGAGTTTAGGAATTAATATAATATCAGTACTCTCTCTCAATCCTAATAAAGATTAGGATATAAATTAATTAAAAGTATTTAATTAATTAATTAAATAAAACCATATTCTAATTGGATTAGGAGGGTTAACCTAATATCTATATAAGAGAGTCTTATATCAGAAATAAGGTACGTGAATTTTTCAAGAGTTGGGAGTACACATATTCTATAGAGATAGAAACAAGGGTTAAGCAAATAACCCATCTTACTGAGTTCTTCATCTTCCTTGGTGGATCACCGTTAGAGGCCAAACATTTGGGTGGCTGACATTGATCAAGGGAAGGAGCCACTACAGAGGAATCAAAGGAATCAAAGGAGTAGAACTTGTACTTGAGGAAGCTTGGATCTTCAAAGGTATAATTCTGTTTTTCTCATTCCTCATTCACTGATAATTGATGCACAAGAATGATCATGGCAATGGGTTTGTATAAATTTTTGAAAACCTAGTTTTTACGCTTCCGCCCTATTTATGTGATTTGATTGCATGATTGCGTTACGTTCAAACCCAACAAGAGGACGGCCGCCAAAGTACTTCTGGCTGGTTTTTATTGGCCAACACTGTTTAAGGATGCTCATAACTTTGTCCAGAGCTGTGACCGTTGTTAGCGCGTGGGTAACATATCCAAAAGAAACGAGATGCCTCTTACTATGATACTCGAGGTCGAAATTTTTGACGTCTGGAGAATAGACTTCATGTAACGCCCGAGAAAAATTGAGCGTTTATGTAAATAAATTTTTATTTGATTTATTGAATAAAATTTGGATTATTTGTTTATTAAACTAAGTAAGCTAATTGTAGGTCATTTTATGACCTAGAGAATGCAGAAATGAGTAGGATTCTGGCTATGTGCTTGGAATAAATGATATGAATTTATAAGATGAAAATAAAAGGTTTTCGAGAATAAAATATTTTGGGAAAAGATGAAATAGACACTATTTAACCCTAAGGGTTAGGGTTAGAGACCCTAGGCCATTTTGAGAGTTCGGGATGTCAGAATGACATTCTCTCAGAAGATTTAAAGGTAATATACCGTGAAAAGTTAAGTTAGCCAAGAAAAGTTTTCTCGAGAGGAAAAGTACGGGAATCATTAATCATCCGTTTCTGCTCGAAAATTTATTTTGAGAAACACGTAATGATAGGATTTGGATACGAGATGGAATATGTAATAATATTTCATTTACGACTCACGAAGTTTTCGCGTAGGGACTTAAAATCCTAACGATTAGGGAAAGTGATCTAATGAAATAATTATTCACGTATAATAGTAAATGATTATTGTACGGAAAGAATACGTGTATAATACGAGGTATTATACAAGAATAATACGGAGAGAATATGAGAATTAATACGACGTATAATATGAAATTTATACGGAGTAAATAAGTTAAAATAAAGTGAATTAGAATTAATTAGAATTAAAAATTAATAAGTTTGACCCGTGGGTCGAACCATTGGGTAAACGGGTGGTTTTAACCCATATTTCAACCCACAACCCATATTGGACATGGGGGAACAAGGCCACATGGGAGCATGTGGGAGCACAAAGGGGGGACATGGTTGGCCATGTGCTAGCACATGGGATCAAACTTGGTGGGAAAGTAATTGAGGAGGTGGGAATAATAGAGGAGGTTGGGCCTAAATGACTCTTTTACCCTAAGTCATGCCAACTTCTATAAATATAGAGCTTGCTCTTCATTATTTTGTTGTTTGACAATTCCTCCAACAAAGAGATAGAGAGATAGAGAAGAAGAAGAAGCTAGATTGAGCTATGCCTAGTTAACTCATCAATCAAAAAGGAAGAAGACCATTGAGTCTCCATACTCAGTCCACAAAGAACATAAAAGGTATAACCATAAGAAAGTATATAAACATCATCTTTTCTTTCAATAACAATTTTGATAGAGAGGTGTTAGAGAAAGCATGAACCCTAAAAAGTTATAAGGATGGCGTAATGAGTAACTAAGAACCTTAACAAGCCATGCATGATGGAAGACTAAGAATTGATTAGGTACTAATAATGGACTTAATGAATTCATAGGAAATGGACTAATGAACATGTGAAACTATGAAAAATTTAAATGTTTTGAATGATTAGAATTAGTAATAATCAACCATGGGATTGATTCCAAGTTGTTTGGAGTAATAATAATGAAGAACGAAGATTCGGTGAATGTTACGCAATTAGACGATAATCATCGAAAACGTAAATTTCTTGAATTAAAAGTCAAAAGTTGCCGTGAGCATCAGAAATGATAGTTTTCGATTGCAACATGTGAATTTAGGTAAATAAGACTTGCGAGGGAAAGAATGTATTGATTCCGACTTAAAACGAAGATTTTAGCATCGAACGTTCATGAACGTTTAACGAAAATGTAAAAAAATGGACTAATCGGCGAATTTCTCACTGATGGATTCGAAAACAAATTCCGACTGTATTGGATGGTAGAGCATGGCGTTTATAAACTTTTAGCTTTGGAACAAACCAATTCCGAGGTATAACGATCACGTTACGAACTCCGGAATTTCAGAATTTTGAAAGACTTAGAAATTTTTTCTAAGTTGTAGAGCTAGCGCCGCAGCGCCAGCCAATAGACTTAAATCCGGCGCTGTAGCGCCACTCCCGGGAGAAATCTCTGGAGAGTAGTGCTGCAACGCCACTTCAAGGGCAATATCCGGCGCCGCAGTGCCAGCATTGGAGAAAAGTTGACATTGTTAATAATTACTTAACCTTTTGCATATCATTAAGGGGCTAGTAAATGATGTAATGTAAACCTTAAACAACATGTTTAAGTAAGAGTTTATGAAAATTAAATGTTAAATAAACGTTATTAAACTTAGGTTTTGGACGTTAACCAAAACTAAGTTAAGGAAAAAGTAAAATACTCGTTTAATCATCATGCCTAGTGATGATTAAGAAGAGTTGGTTTATAACATAGGATGTTAATAAACCGTAATGGACATTAAATAACTTAAATGAATGTTATTAATTTAACATTTCCATTAAGTTATACAAGAAGGAGAAGTTAGGCTATACTTGGTATATCGATGATGAGTTCTCATAGGTATGCTTTGTGTTATGCTTTCTAGACGTCGTAAAGACTGAATAGACTAAAGGTTTAGAAGACACAAAGGTAAGTTTTCTAACTTCGTTCATACTTTACTATGAATGCAATTTTTCTAAACTCTTGTGTATACGTTATGGTTGGACAAGAGGTCATTGTGCATAATTGCTTATGCATGAACTGTTATTGAATAGTCGATGCCATTTAATTCGGCTAGACTGAGATTTAGCATATTTTGGTGGGTTTTTCCACAAATCTTTCTAAAATATATATAATGTTGTGATCCTATGCCAATTGCTTGGTACGAATTCTCAGGCAAACCTGAGTATGAATAAAATAAAGGTTTTAAACGTCGTTAATTCGACAAGCACGTGAGGTTGCCACCAAATAAACGTAAACACGTTTAATGTATGAGTGTTGATCAACATAGAGTACTACAGGCTGATCACTTGAATGTGCTCGTAAGCTATATCGAACTTATGACCTTCGTCCCGGGTTGTTCCTTTCAAGAATGAGAACTAAAATATATGGTTCATGGTCGTTGACCAAGATGGATTCCGAAAAGGCTATAAAGTCCTTGGGAATGGTTTTAAAGGAATCAAAACGATATTTTGATTATTCTTAAGTACTTCATAACTATTGTACAGTTATTGAAGACCAACGAATATAATTCTTGATTTTGTGGTTTCAAGATACACTGTTTAACTTTGCAGAGTTGTTTATGCTCATTCTTGCTTCAAACAAAATGATTTCAGCTAAGAACGAACGAACTGAAGGATCCGGTAAAGACAAAGGCAAGTCCAAGCTGAACAAGTAGTGACCTTTGTAATAGTATAGTATTGGTATTGTATTTACTGATATTATGACACAGAACAATGTATTAGTTAGGAATACTTGGGAAGGAATTTAACAAAATCTAATAATTAGTAAACTTATGCATTGATATTGATGTCGTCAATTGAATGTATGAGTAGATTGTAGCACCGTGTAGAACCATGTCTTGGGTTTGAAGGTACCCAGATTTGGGGGCGTCACAGGTTGGTATCAAAGCTGTAAGTTATAAAACTTAAGGGGTAAATAAACCTTATGCTATAACCTGGAGAAGTGAAGTAGAAGTTAGAAGTCAACAAACTTGGGTAAAGTTTTGAAAGAAGAAAGTAACCTTAAACATATTAAATGTGATATAAACTGTTCATATTTGATTGTATACTAATCTAGTTATTTATGTTTTATGTAGATAACAGGAATAATGAACATGTATAATAAAATACATGAGGTCAGCAAGGATTCAGTCAACTTGGTAGAAGTTGTACCAATGCCGATGGCGGAGGTACCATTAGTGATTCTAGAGGGGACTGATATAGAGGAAGAGGACCCGTCCGAGTACTCCGATAACTTTGACTACGCGTCATTGTTTGAGGGTATATCGGAGGAGGAGGTTGAGTCGGTGCTGATTAATACGGTATTGCCTACTGAGGAGGAGGAGATAATGTCGATTAATACGGTATTGCCTACGGAGGTAGATGTGGAGGATTCTACACAGGGAGAGTCCATGAAACTATTGTTCATGGCAATACTGGACAGAAATGTCCAACTAAGTAAGGAGGTCCGTGACCTCAAGAAAGTGGTGGATGATGTGGTAGAAGATAGAGAGAATACGGAGATCTTCTGGGAGGCTGAGCACGATGAGAAAGTGCTGGCTAAGGATAAAGTCTGGGACTTGAAGTTAGAAGTCCAGGAATTGAAGGATGAACTTCTGAACATAAAGCAGAAGATAGGTAGAATGTGCTATATTCATAGGTGTTTGCACGAGGATTACCAGCAACAGATGGCTGAGTATCCTGTGGAGGAAGGATAGACTCGACATACTATTAGCCGGGATATTGTGGCTAGTATGGCCGATGCGGATTACATGAATGCCGTGTTGCAGATGTAGTTTCGTAGTATGCATAGAAAAGATAGCGATGTAAATAGCTATGTAAATGTTTGTATAACTAGTGATGATGTAAAACCCTCTTTTGTATAGATAAGGGTAGTCTTTTGTAATTCCCAACTTTTGGAAAGTAATTGCGGGATAGTAATGTAAATGGCTAAAGCCATGTAATGTAAAGTGTAATGTTATACTATAAGGAAGTATTTTAATATAAAGGTTTTATTTAAAATACTTGGCAATGTGATTGAGTTATTATTTGATTGCTAATAATAACCGAATGAAGAAATAAAGAATAACAAAATGTTTTCATATTAACAGAAAATGCCGCCAAGAAGACGTGCCAGAAATCATGAAGAAGAACCTCGTAATGAGGAGGAGCAAGGGAATAATAACCCGATGCAGGAATTTATGAATCTTTTAGCTACGGCTCTCAATCGAATGAGAGGTACCGTACTCACTAATCCTGGGATAGGTCGGGGGACTACCTTTAAGAAGTTCAAGATAATAGGTCCGCCTGAGTGTTATGGGACTACGGACCCAATAGCTGCCCAAGTTTGGGTGAAAGAAATAAAGAAGGCATTTGTCATAGCAAATGTCGGTGAGGCGCAGAAGACTTCTTTTGCGACTTACATGATGAAGGGGGTGGCCAACTACTGGTGGGAAGCCAACCAGGGTAGGGCAGGAATAGAAGTGGTTATGTGGGAGCGGTTCAAGGAGTTATTCTTTGAGAACTACTTCCCCACAAGCATGCAGGGGAGAATGGAGATTCAATTCCTAGAACTGAAGCAAGGGGACATGACGGTACCCTAATATGCAGCCATATTCAATTAACTGGCAAGGTTTGCTCCACACTAAGTGGACACAGAGTTGCGGAAGGCACGACGGTTCGAGCAGGGATTGAAACCCTGGCTCTATAACCGGATATCAATTTTCCAAAGTGTTACCTTTGGAACGGTGGTAGAAAAGGTGATTATCGCCGAGGGTGGTAGTGAAGCGTTGACCTTATACCACAAAGAGAAGAATAATAAAACCAAGACTGAGGTATCAGTCAAGATCGAGGGAGCCAGTGGAAGTGGCCAGAAGAGGAAAGATTTTAGCTCCGGGAATACCGGAGTAAAACAGGAGTTTTCCAAGAGGAAGATGGAAGCGTGCAAGAATTACGGTAAGACTCTTCTGGGAGTCTGCCTCAAGGGTAAGGAGGTCTGTTATAACTGTGGACAGGAGGGGCATATTTCGCCTAACTGTCCCAGTCCCAAGAAGAGTCGCGGTTGTTTTGTATGTGGATCTACGGACCACATGGCGCGTAATTGTCCGAAGAAGGGTTCGAATGGTGGAAAGGGAGCTAGCGGTAATAAGCTGGCGATTGGTGGTGCAGTACCACAGGGTAGACCGACTGAACGTACTTTTAATATGACAGTCCAAGATGCTATAGCATCAAGCGACGTCGTAGCAGGTATTATTCCGGTCAATGACATTAATGCATATGTACTGTTTGATTCAGGTGTAACGTGTTCGTTCATTGCATGTGGGTTTGCTAAACGATTAGGATTACTCCCCGAAAAACTTGTAGTACCTTTAAACATTAAGGTAGCTAACGACGAAGTAATTCATGCGGACTCGGTTCATAGGAGTTATTGTATAGATATTAGAGGTAACAAATTGTCGGTAGATCTTATACCGATAAAGTTGGGAGAATTCGATGTAATTCTCGGTATGGACTGATTAATTAACCATGGGGAAATGATAGATTGCCAAAATAAGAGTGTGAATCTTTGAATTTCTAAGAAACCCAAGGTAGTGTTCTACGGTAGTAAATCACCGGGACACTCTTGTTATCTAACCATGACACAAGCTAGAAAATTGTTGAAGAAGGGATGCGAAGGTTACCTGTGCTATGTTGTTGATACCCAACGGTTGGGAGCAACATTGGAATAGATACCTATAGTCAATGAGTATGCGAATGTATTTCCGAGTGACTTGCCAGGTCTTCCTCTTGATAGGGAGATCGAATTTGTTATAGACCTTGCGCCAGGGATGACATCAGTTTCGAAGGCACCATATCGTATGGCGCCAGTGGAGTTAAAGGAGTTGATGATTCAGTTGCAAGAACTGTTGGACAAGAAGTATATTCAACCGAGTGTTTCTCCATGGGGAGCGTCGATATTATTTGTAAAGAAGAAGGATGGATCGTTGAGGCTTTGTATCGACTACCGAGAGTTGAACAAACTAACGATAAACAATAAGTACCCATTTCCCAGGATCAATTATCTCTTTGATCAGTTGAGATGGGCAAAATATTTTTCGAAGATAGATTTACTTACGGAGTATCACCAGTTGAAGGTGAGGGCGGAGGATGTACCTAAGACAGCATTTAGGACTCGTTACGGCCAATATGAGTTCTTAGTGATGTCTTTTGGGTTGACGAATGCGCCAGCCGCATTCATGGACATGATGAACCGAGTGTTCAAACAATATTTGGACAAGTTCGTCGTGTTGTTTATTGATGATATCCTAGTCTATTCCAAGACGAAGGAGGATCATGCTGAACATTTGAGAGTAGTGTTGGAGGCACTAAGAAAAGAGAGGTTGTATGCAAAATTCACAAAGTGTGAATTTTGGTTAGAGAGGGTGCAGTTTTTGGGGCACGTCATTGACAAGGAAGGAGTTTCAGTGGATCCAGCGAAGGTGGAATCAGTGATGAACTGGGAACAACCGAAAATGCCGACTGAGGTGCGGAGTTTCCTAGGGTTAGCGGGTTACTATCAGAGGTTTATTCAGGGCTTCTCGAAGATAGCTAGTCCGTTAACCAACTTAACCAGGAAGACGGTGAAATACGTATGGACAGAAAAGTGTGAAGATAGCTTTCAAGAGTTGAAGAAGAGGTTGTGTCAAGCCCCTGTATTATCGTTACCGGATGAGACGGGGAATTTTATAGTGTATAGCGATGCTTCACATAAAGGATTGGGTTGCGTACTCATGCAGCATGGCAAGGTCATTGTGTATGCATCTAGGCAGTTGAAGGAGTATGAGGGGAATTATCCTACTCATGACCTTGAACTTGCCGCAGTGGTTTTCGCCTTAAAGATTTGGAGGCATTACCTATATGGGGAGAAGTGTGAGATCTACATAGACCATAAAAGTCTAAACTATATCTTCACTTAGAAGGAGTTGAATATGAGACAGCGGAGATGGTTGGAGTTAATAAAGGATTACGATTGTGAAATCCTGTATCACCCAGGGAAGGCGAATGTGGTTGCAGACGCCTTAAGTAGGAAGGGTCGGGAGAAGCTATCGATGTTAACATCTCAAGATGAGTTGGTTACAGAGATGGCAAGAATGGAATTAGAAGTACGATGTCCAATCAAAGAAGGGGCGAAACTGTTTGCAATTGAAGTTCAACCCACAATAGTGGAAAAGGTGAAGGAAGTGCAACTCAGAGCTGATGAATGCGAGCGGATAAGGAAGAAGATTTCAGAAGATACCGAAATAGCGTATAGTCTTGATAACGAAGGGTTATTAAGATTTAAAGGAAGAATATGGGTTCCGTGTGAGCCAGAGTTAAAAGAGGAGATAATGGATGAAGCTAATCACTCGAGGTACTCGATTCATCCTGGTAGTACCAAGATGTATCAAGACCTTCGAACCAATTTTTGGTGGTCAAATATGAAGAGGGAGATAGCAGAGTGTGTCAGTAGGTGCTTAACTTGTCACAAAGTTAAGGCCGAAAATCAACGACCCAGTGGTTTGTTACAATTATTGGAGATTCTAGAGTGGAAATGAGAGCATATCATGACGGACTTTGTGGTGGGACTTCCATCGACTCAAAAAGGATACGACGCTATTTGGGTAATAGTGGATCGTTTGACGAAGTCGGCTCATTTCTTGGCGATAAGAGTCAGATACAATTTAGACCAGTTAGCTAAGCTTTATGTTAAAGATATTGTCTCGAGACATGGATTGCCAGTTTCGATCGTGTCAGATCGTGACCCGCGATTCACTTTGAATTTCTGGAAGAGTTTGGAAGAGAGAGTTTGGAAAAGCAGATAGGAACATAATTGAGGTTGAGTACGGCGTACCATCCACAGACAGATGGACAAAGCGAAAGAACAATTCAGACGCTAGAAGACATGCTAAGGTCTTGCGTTATGGATTTCAAGGGGAGTTGGGACGATCATCTACCATTAGTAGAGTTCGCCTACAACAACAGTTATCACGCTAGTATAGGCATGCCGCCTTACGAAGCATTATATAGACGGAAGTGTCGAATGCCACTTTGTTGGGATGAAGTGGGAGAGCGTCGATTGTTAGGACCTGAGATGGTACAACAAATGGCAGAAGTAGTTAAGTTAATACGAACGCGGCTAGTAGCAGCTCAGGACAGACAGAAAAAGTATGCCGATCCACATCGGAAGAACAGGGAGTTTGAAGTCGGTTCATATGCATTCCTGAAGGTGTCACCTTGGAAGGGGAAGATGCATTTTGGGAAAAAGGGGAAGTTAAGCCCTAGGTTCATAGGACCGTTTGAAATTTTGCGAAGGGTAGGGGAGGTAGCATATAAGATAGCATTACCTCCAGAGTTGGGGCATAGCTATAACGTGTTTCACGTTTCGGTATTACGTTATAAGTCGGATTACAAGCACGTAATCGAGTATGAACCAATTCAAGTCGAGAAAGACTTAACTTATAAGGAGATTCCTATTCAAATTATTGATAGGAAGGAACAAGCGTTAAGAAGTAAAATTGTACCTTCGGTGACGGTGATATGGAGGAACCACAATGCCGAAGAAGCAACGTGGGAACTCGAGGACAAGATGAGGAAGGCTTACCCTCATTTATTTGATTAACTTGTTTTGTAATTCTGGGGACAGAATTCTTATAAGAAGGGGAGAATGTAACGCCCGAGAAAAATCGAACGTCTATGTAAATGAATTTTTATTTGATTTATTGAATAAAATTTGGATTATTTGTTTATTAAACTAAGTAAGCTAATTGTAGGTCATTTTATGACCTAGAGAATGCAAAAATGAGTAGGATTCTGGCTACGTGCTTGGAATAAATGATATGAATTTATAAGACGAAAATAAAAGGTTTTCGAGAATAAAAATATTTGGGAAAAGATAAAATAGACACTATTTAACCCTAAGGGTTAGGGTTGGACACCCTAGGCCATTTTGAGAGTTCGGGATGTCAGAATGACATTCTGTCGAAAGATTTGACGGTAATATACCGTGAAAAGTTAAGTTAGCCGAGAAAAGTTTTCTCGGGAAGAAAAGTACGAGAATCACTATTCATCTATTTCTGCTCAGGAATTTATTTTGAAATTTCGAGAAACGCGTAATGATAGGATTTCGATACGAGATGGAATATGTAATAATATTTCATTTATGACTAACGAAGTTTTCGCGTAGGGACTTAAAATCCTAACGGTTAGGGAAAGTGATCTAATAAAATAATTGTTTACGTATAATAGTAAATGATTATTGTACGGAAAGAATACGTGTATAATACGAGGTATTATACAAGAATAATACGGAGAGAATAAGAGAATTAATATGACGTATAATATGAATTTTATACGAATTAAATAAGTTAAAATAAAGTGAATTAGAATTATTTGGAATTAAAAGTTAATAAGTTTGACCCGTGGGTCGAACCATTGGGTAAACGGGTGATTTTAACCCATGTTTCAACCCACAACCCATGTTAGACATAGGGGAACAAGGCCACATGGGAGCATGTGGGAGCACAAGGTGGGGACATGGTTGGCCATGTGCTAGCACATGGGATCAAACTTGGTGGGAAAGTAATTGAGGAGGTGGGAATAGTAGAGGAGGTTGGGCCTAAATGACTCTTCTACCCTAAGTCTTGCCAACTTCTATAAATATAGAGCTTGCCCTTCATTATTTTGTTATTTGACAATTCCTCCAACAAAGATATAGAGAGAGAGAGAGAAGAAGAAGAAGAAACTAGATTGAGCTTTGCCTAGTTAACTCATCAATCAAGAAGGAAGAAGACCATTTAGTCTCCATACTCACTCCACAAAGAACACAAAAGGTATAACCATAAGAAAGTATATAAACATCATCTTTTCTTTCAATAAATATTTTTATAGAGAGGTGTCAGAGAAAGCATGAACCCTAAAATGTTATAAGGATGGCGTAATGTGTAACTAAGAACCTTAACAAGCCATGCATGATGGAAGACTAAGAATTGATTAGGTGCTAATAATGGACTTAATGAATTCATAGGAAATGGACTAATGAACATGTGAAACCATGAAAAATTTAAATGTTTTGAATGATTAGAATTAGTAATAATCAACCATGGGATTGATTCCAAGTGGTTTGAAGTAATAATAATGAAGAACGAAGATTTGGCGAAAGTTACGCTATTAGACGATAATCGTCGAAAACGTAAATTTCTTGAATTAGAAGTTAAAAGTCGCCGTGAGCATCAAAAATGATAGTTTTCGATTATAACACGTGAATTTAGGTAAATAAGACTTGCGAGGAAAAGAACGGATTGATTCCGACTTAAAACGAAGATTTGAGCGTCGAACGTTCACGAACGTTTAACAAAAATGTAAAAAAAGGGACTAATCAGCGAATTTCTCACCAACGGATTCAGAAACAAATTCTGACTTGATAGGATGGTAGAGTATGTCGTTTATGAACTTTTGGCTTTAGAACGAATAAATTCTGAGTTATAACGATCAAGTTACGGACTCCGGAATTTCAGAATTTTCAAAGACTTAGAAAATTTTTCTAAGTTGCAGGGCTAGCGCCGTAGTGCCAGTCAATAGACTTAAATCCGGTGCCGCAGCGCCACTCCCAGGAAAAATCTATGGAGAGTAGCGCTGCAGCGCCACTCCAAGGGCAATATCTGGCGCCGCAACTCCAGCATGAGAGAAACGTTGACATTGTTAATAATTACTTAACCTTTTGCATATCATTAAGGGGCTAGTAAATGATGTAATGTAAACCTTAAACAACATGTTTAAGTAAGAGTTTATGAAAATTAAATGTTAAATAAACGTAATTTAATTTACGTTTTGGACGTTAACCAAAACTAAGTTAAGGAACAAGTTAAATACTCATTTAATCATCATGCCTAGTGATGATTAAGAAGAGTTGGTTTATAACATAGGATGTTAATAAATCGTAATGGACATTCAATAACTTAAACGAATGTTATTAATTTAACATTTCGATTAAGTTATACAAGAAGGAGAAGTTAGGCTATACTTGGTATATCGATGATGAGTTCTCATAGGTAAGCTTTGTGTTATGCTTTCTAGACGTCGTAAAGACTGAATAGACTAAAGGTTTTGAAGACGCAAAGGTAAGTTTTCTAACTTCGTTCATACTTTACTATGAATGCAATTTTTCTAAACTCTTGTGTATACGTTATGGTTGGACAAGAGGTCATTGTGCATAATTGCTTATGCATGAACTGTTATTGAATAGTCGATGCCATTTGATTCGGCTAGACTGAGATTTAGCATATTTTGGTGGGTTTTTCCACAAATCTTTCCAAAATATATATAATGTTGTGATCCTATGCCAATTGCTTGGTACGAATTCTAAGGCAAACCTGAGTATGAATAAAACAAAGGTTTTAAACGTCGTTAATTCGACAAGCACGTGAGGTTGCCACTAATTAAACGTAAACACGTTTAATGTATGAGTGTTGATCAATATAGAGTACTACAGGCTGATCACCTGAATGTGCTTGTAAGCTATATCGAACTTACGGCCTTCGTGCTGGGTTGTTCCTTTCATAAATGAGAACTAAAATATATGGTTCATGGTCGTTGACCAAGATGGATTCCGAAAAGGCTATAAAGTTCTTGGGAATGGTTTTAAAGGAATCAAAATGATATTTTGATTATTCTTAAGTACTTCATAACTATTGTACAGTTATTGAAGACCAAGGAATATGATTCTTGATTTTGTGGTTTTAAGATACACTGTTTAACTTGCAGAGCTGTTTATGCTCATTCTTGCTTCAAAAAAAATGATTTCAGCTAAGAACGAATGGACTGAAGGATCCGATAAAGACAAAGGCAAGTCCAAGCTGAACAAGTAGTGACCTTTGTAATAGTATAGTATTGGTATTGTATTTACTGATATTATGACACAGAACAATGTATTGGTTATGAATACTTGGAAAGGAATTTAATAAAATGTAATAATTAATAAACTTATGCATTGATATTGATGTCCTCAATTGAATGTATGAGTAGATTGGAGCACCGTGTAGCACCATGTCTTGGGTTTGAAGGTACCCAGATTTGGGGGCGTCACACTTCATGGTGCCATTTGTCTCATCTTGTGGAAATTTTTATATCTTACTGGCGGTCGATTATGTGTCCAAATGGGTAGAGGTAGCAACCTTACCAACCAATGATGCTCGGGTTGTTCTGCGTTTTCTTAAGAAAATTATATTCACACGCTTCGGGACACCTAGAGCAATATCAGTGATGAGGGAACACATTTCTATAATCGTCAGTTTTATGCGCTTTTGGCCAAATATGGGGTGAATTATCGTATTGCTACTACATACCATCCCTAGACAAATGGCCAGGCAGAGGTATCTAATCGTGAGGTAAAGAGGATATTAGAAAAGACTGTGAATCCCACGAGAAATGACTGGTCACTGAAGCTAGACGATGCGGTGTGGGCCTATAGGACTGCTTACAAGACGCCCCTGGGTATGTCGCCATATCAGCTTGTGTACGGGAAGGCCTGCCACCTCCCCATGGAGCTTGAACATAAGCCCTACTGGGCAATTAAGAAGCTGAATTTTGATTTGAAGGCTGCGGGGGAGAAAAGACTTCTCCAGCTTAATGAGCTTGACGAGTTCAGATTGCAAGCTTATGAGAACTCAAATCTATATAAGGAGAAGGTCAAAAGGTGGCATGACCGGAAGATTATGGAGAGATTATTTGAGTTGGGGCAGGTAGTGTTACTGTATAACTCGCGTCTTAGACTCTTTCCTGGGAAGCTAAAATCAAGGTGGTCGGGCCCCTTCACGATGAAAATCGTATTCCCGTATGGCGCAGTGGAAATTTATGATCAATACCCGGACATACCCTTCAAGGTGAATGGACAAAGGTTAAAGCACTATTATGGCGGCGAGGTGAATCGAGAGAAGGTTGCATCGATTCTGTCCACCATTTGACCAAATCAGACATAGTCTAGCTTATGGACTGTAAACAAGCGCTCGATGGGAGGCACCCCATCATCTCTTTTCTTCCTCAGTTTAATTATTGCATCACATTTCTCTATATATCTCTCTCATGTTTAATTCTGGTTACTAATCTCTACATTTCCCTTCCCCCGTTTAATTCTAATCATTTGAAAATTGGTAAAATTTTTTGGATAGTTGTGGTGTTAGGATGCTCATTGCCTACATTTTTGGATATTAGGCATGTTGCTTATATTTTTGGGAGTTAGAAACTCATTGCATATATTCGTGGGATTTAAACGATCATTGCCTACATTTTTGAACTTAGGCATTATTGCACATATTTTTGGTGTTGGAAGCTCATTGAACATATTTTTGCCGTGTTACCATATTGCATATAAGCATATAGTAATTTTTTTGGGAATTCTTATAGATATGATTCACTTACATAGCATTGCTAAGGATTTAACAGTATATACATCTTACATATGCATTTTTGATGATGGAATTAAGTTATACATAATTTTTGATTGCTATATGTGCAGGTAAGGTAGTGTTTAAAGTTGCTTCTTGAACCTTCACCTCATTGCTGCAGCAAGCAGGAAAATTTTGGCCAGGTTCAGGGCGGCGCGCCTGTGACGCCCCCAAATCCGGGTTACTTGACCCCCAAGTTTGGTGCTCATGATCCAACATTTAAATATCATCTAACTACCCATTTATTTATGAATAGAAATATACATATCATTAACTTATATTTAAAATACATTGTCTCAGGTTTTCTAACCTTAACATAATAAATATACCCTTAGATATACAAAAAGGGTTATACACAACAATATAATAAATATGTTCATTATAACTACTCCAACAATACACCTTTGCCTTTGTCTTTCTCTGCCGCTCCGGCTACCTCGTTCCTAGCTGAAATATTTTATTTAAGCAAGGGTGAGCAACAAATTTGCTTCGCAAGTTAAATCATACAATAAAGTATAAGAATAAAAAATATAAGACTATCAATTCGATAGAATATCACCAAAGTTCAAAGGACTTTGAATTAGCTGAATAAAGCGTTAATCAATAACAAGACTTTCTCGTATTTTATGCAAAATAATAATTCGATAGTAAAAGAGTAAAATGCTTTCGAAATTTCTAAATTGAATAACAAGAATCAATTATACGCAATAACAAAGTGGAATATTATCCAGATGTTTTTTAAGCTGAGCGACCCCAGAGGATCTTGAACTTCTCGAGTAACTATCAAAGGTTTTACTTTAAAGTACCCAGGTGTATCAGATAACCATAAAAATTAAATTATACCCCTCCGCAAGTATATAAATTGATCGGCTTCATTATACCCTATATTATGCATAATACTTACAAGCGCACAACGACCGAATATACGACCACAAAGCCCCTTTTTATATAAAAGGTTGTTCTTCTCAGTCTTATAACCAGAATTCGAATCACAACCATGAAATACAATGATTTCAATATCTAATCGCTTTCTCAATCTAGCCGGAATAATTGGCATTGACCTGTCAATAATAATTGAGTTCTCTTATCGAACCTATCAAGTTTCAACAAATGTTCGTCTAGCCAAAACAATTAGCTATGACATATCTCAACACGATTCAATAATAGACAGAAATTAAATGTACTATTTGCAATCAATAATAACTTCTACGGATGTGAATAACCAACAACAGTTATTCCCCAAGCATATTGTCAAAATCAATAATTCAATTTGAATTATTAAACAAGCACTAACTGCGAATAATCAACAATAATGCTCAGACGTGGTATAATCAGCAATAATTAACCACCACTATATTTAAAAAGTAATAACTCGAGATTAAGTTAAGGAAACTTGCCTGATTCGTTGACTACTGCTACGCAATTTAAGTTAACTTCTTTTGTATGACCTATCATTAATAAGATCTACCCCTTAATTAGCATCACATATCTTACTCATCGCATGTAATCACATAATCAATCATTAAATAGTACAACTATACTACCTTAAACTTAGCACTACTATATCATACAATTTATGAATTAACACTTAAGTCTTTCATTTTATAAGTCCTTTACAATTAAGTAAGCCGAATACCTAATCCAGCAACTTGGATTCAAACTGACATCTAATACAGCAAGCCTGAATTCAACTAACCTCAAATCCAGCAACTTGATGGCCAATCCAGCAAACTAGATTGCAATCCAGCAAGTTGGATTCACCCTTTTTAACCAAATTATCTTATTATTTTTTTATCTTTTGTGAACACATAAATACATGTATTTCATACACAAAAATAATTTTTTAGAAAATTTTCAATTTCCTTTAGTATTTTTTAAAAATCCGCTTCTAGTTAATTCCTTAAGAAAATAGCTACCTCACGCTTAACTCCAGAATTTTCTAACTCTTGGCGGGAACTTACACATGTTAACGTGAGTCTGCAGTTTAAATTTCGTGGCCATCGGAGTTATACAACTCCGGTTATAGCATTTTTTGTCTGGAAAACCCAAATATTGAAATAGTCATAACTTGCTCATTTTAAGTCGGAATGAGCTCATTTTTGGACACAAGTTACTTTATAACATATATTTTCACGTCCCAAAAAGGTCTGGATTTATTACATAATTTAAGTGGATGAAACTGTCCTTCAAAAATCCGGACAGCCTACTTTTGTCATTTTTTAGATTTTTCCTACTTTGCTAAAATCAGTCCATATGAAAATCTACAACTCCTTTTTCAGTGATTCCACTTGGAAGAGTTAGAAGACTTATAGATCTAAGTCCAAAAATTTACCACACTCAAAAATTCAAAATATATTGAGAGATATGCTTTTTTAATTTCATGTATCGTTTTCTCAAAAATCTAATTTCTTAACCTTTGTAATTTTTAAGAAAACTTTCTTGATCTCTCATATTAATCAAGCATAAAACCTCATAAACCAACATAATACATACTAGTACTCCTTAAGATCAAGGATCTACCATGACCCATCATCTATTTCATTAAAACTACACCAAAACTCAAACAAAACATAATCAATGTCAAGAAATACAAACAAGGGTTTTCTAGTTTTTATTTTCTTACTTTAGATCTAACTTTTGACACTCAAAAGTGATAGATCTAAACATAATAGACTTATAAGCATGTAGATCTAGAATTTTAGATCTCAAGATCATAACTTCAAAAATCAAAATAAACGAAAAGAAATTAAACTATATTACATATGAACCTTTTATACCTTAGCTTGTTCTTCCTTCTTCTTTCTAAGTTTTGATTAGGAACTTATGAAACCATAAAACCTTACTTCTCTCCTCTCCCTATACCCACCGAACTCTCTCCTCCCTTGCTTGCTTCTCTTTTGTTCTTTTATTTTCTCTCTCCTTAGCTTGGTAAACAAATGATATTTTTAACTTACTTAGTAAATAAAAGAGAATCAAGATGGGATATTATGTTAGATATATTATATCCATCCTTATCTTGGGAAATCTTTCTGCATTCTCTATCTCATTATGCAATGGTTGCTTGCAAGCAAAGAACAAAGTGTTGACCCATACAATTGGTGACACCTCAAAAGTTATCTACCAACTAAAGTAACAAGCATTCATCAAGTTCATCTCCCCTTGCTCATCCTATCTCTAATTTTCGGCCATAAGTCCTTGTTAGGCTCAATTTTATTTTCTTTGTAAGGCCCAAATAGACTACTTAGTATCCAATAGGTCGTCACCCAATTGGGCTACTCAAATAAATCTTTGGGCTTGCAATTTTCATTCTTTGGACTTGCAAATCAACATAGTTTCATACTCTTTAATTTTTATCATCTCCTAATCATTTAGTTAGGGTTTCCATTACACACCTTAGCAAGCTAATTCCTTACTAAAATATCTTTAATTTCATAACCACGTTAGAGTTGCTTTACTTAGGTTATAAAATTAATTATTTAAGATGTATACAATAAATCTCTTAGGGTTAGTATATATATTTTTAAATACTATCATTCTCTTATATTATAACCCATTATGTTATTTAATTATCATACCTAATATATGTATTAGGTTACATAACTTTATGTTTAACTCTCTTTTTATGCTAAATAAACATATACAAATTAAATAATATATATTTATTTAGTCGCAAACTTAATCCACAATACATTTATCATTGTTGATAAATCCTTGTTATATTTAAATATTCACATAATCATATAATCACTTCACATAATCTATATCGCTAATTAATTACTTAAAGATTATAAATCTTTTTAATTTACCATTCAAGGTTAACATTCAAGTTATGTTAATTTCTTACATAACTTACATTACACTTCCTAAAAAAAATTTATTCATAAAAAATAATAATATTACACATATGATCATGTGAAATTCTCGGTCCTTACATTCTCCCCTCCTTATAAGGATTTCGTCCTCAGAATCACCGCTTTCTTATTATCTACAATCTTTTAAAATTGTATCATCAATTTATTCTTATCAACACAATATTAATTCGTGTCTTATGTACTAACTTGTGACTTGGGATCTGTAAAAGAAAATAATTCACAGCTATATCTACCCAATATTTCTCGCATAATTTATTTACTTAACTAAATCGTTACCTGTCACTACCTCCTGGGCAGCTACTGCATCTTGCACCGTCATGTTGAATGTACGGGCTGTTGGTCTTCCTGGCTGTGCAGATCCTCTAATCGTCAGGGTTCCACCACCGGGTCCCTTGTTGGTACTTCCCTTCTCCATATTCTTCTTCGGACAATTTTGAACCAGATGATCTGTTGATCCACACGCAAAACAACTTTGTATTTTCTTCGAACTGGGACAATTGGGCGACATGTGTCCCTCTTGACAACAGTTATAACAGACTCCTTTCCTCTTCAGAAAAATTCCCGGATGATTCTTCCCATAAGTCGCACAAGGCTCACCTCCCTTCCTATTCTCTTCTGACTTATTACCTGATTGGGTATTCTCATTCCATTTCCTCTTGTTCGGATTACTACCACCACTACTACCTCCTTCATTTGTTTTCTTCTTCTCCTAAAGATATCGGGATGCATCTTCGCTACCCCCTTCAGCAATTATTGCTTTCTCCAACAAAGTCGCAAACGTATTAATCTGCAATACAGCTACCTTGTTGAATATCCCTGGCCTCAATCCATTCTCAAATCTTCTCGCCTTTCTTGCCTCCATATCCACCTGATGAGGTGAAAATATCGCTAACTCATTGAACTTAGCAGCATATTCTGATACCGACATATTCTCTTCCTTTAGTTCTAGAAACTTGACTTCCATCCTGGCTTGCATACTCGGCAAAAATTAGTTCTCAAAGAACAACTCTTTAAACCTTGTCCAAGTCACTACAGCTCTCCCAGCTCTAGCCTGATTGGTTTCCCACCAGTAATTAGCCTCTCCCTTCATCAAATAGGTGACAAAAGCTATCTTTTGCTCTTCTGCCACTCTCGCAATAATAAATGCTTTCTCTATCTCCTTTACCCAAGTTAGGATTTCAATAGGATCTGTAGTTCCGTTGAATTCTGGCGGTCCTACCGCTTTAAAATCTTTAAAGTTTGCCAATCTATTAGCTAGTTGTTCTCTTGCTCTTGCTCTTGCTCTTGCTGCTGGCGCCCTATGTTGCATAGCTTGGGCTAACATATCCACAAAATTCTGTATCGGGTCTGCTTGACCTCCTTTATTATTCACTGATTGCTCTTCTCTTTAATTTCGATTCTGTCGACTAGGCGGCATTATCTTATTTAAATGAAAATCTTACATTAATCCTTTTTCTCTACACAAATTCTTATTAGTAACATAAGAATTTAACTCAAATTTCTCATAAAATCGCATATTTATTCAAATAGCACATAATACTTTTAGTACTTAACACCTACTGTTATAATCAGTCACTATCCCTTTTTGATAAATATCGGGATTAACAACACAACCTTACACAAAAAGTTGCAATTACCACAACTTTACACAAAAAGTTGCAATTCTCCAAAATCATCTTAATATTCATATTGAAAATAAAGATTACATTCATACAAACAGATATATTACATATGCTCACTCATTGTTCTCGATATTACAATCTTTATATTACACCTTGTTACCAAAAAGTACTACTGCTTATACTTAAGCTGTCTACAGTCTACTCCCTTCTCCTACCTTCTTACTGGGACACTTGTTAAATTCGTGACCCATTTTTTCATATTCGGCTTAGGACAATTTGGAGAAATATGTCCTTCCTATTTATAATTGAAACACACGTTCTTCCACATCATACATTCTCCCAAGTGAGTCTTTCCACACTTGCCACAGACTTTCTTCTTTTTCGGGTTTTAATTCCCTGAGTTATTATCACTGTCATTGTCCCTTTTCGGCTTATTGCTTCTTTTCTTCTGCTTGACTACTCCCTCAGATGATCCACCACCTTCAGCTTTCATTCTTTCTACTTGTGTCTTCAGTTCATTTCGTTCTTCGGTCATCTCGCGTAATGCTCACTCCGTCTTCCATAACTCCTCCAAGAGAAATACTTTACTCTTGAGTTCTTGAACTTCTACAGATACTTGATCTTTTTCTCCCACTTTGATCTTAATCTCTGCCTCTACCTTAACTTCTTCAGACTCTGCCTCCTCATCTTCATTCAGATACATTTCGAGATTCTCATCATGATCACTCCCAGATTCACCATGGGTTCATCTTTTCCAACTTCCTCAACTGACTCGCTCTGCGCTGGCACCTCGGCTACTGGCATTGGTGCAACAGTTGCCAATACTTTTGTACTAATTTCATCTTCTCCTGATATCCTACAATAAGTTTAAACAACTTGATTAATACTTTACCAGTACGAATTTCATACTCACTATGTGTCCACACATATTTCTATTGATGTACTTCAGCAATCCCTCACTTGGTACTCTAAATGAGTTTTCTCTATCTTGCTTATGGTTATAATCCTAGGGTATCCCCCCCCCCCCCCCACTTAAGGTATAACCTATAGCTCTGATTCCAACTTGTGACGCCCCCAAATTCGAGTTACCTGACCCCCGAGTTTGGTGCTCACGATCCAACATTTAAATATCATCTAACTACCCATTTATTTATGAATAGAAATATACATATCATTAACTGATATTTATAATACATTGTCCCAGGTTTTCTAACCTTAACATAATAAAATACCCTTAGATATACGAAAAGGGTTATACAAAACAACATAATAAATATGTTCATTATAACTACTCCAGCAATACACCTTTGCATTTGTCTTTCTCTGCCCCTCCGGCTACCTCGTTCCTAGCTGAAATATTGTATTTAAGCAAGGGTGAGCAACAAATTTGCTCCGCAAGTTAAATCATACAATAAAGTATAAGAATCAAGAATATAAGACTATCAATTCGATAGAATATCACCAAAGTTCAAAGGACTTTGAATTAGCTGAATAAAGCGTTAATCAATAAAGAAACTTTCTCGCATTTTATGCAAAATAATAATTCGATAGTGAAAGAGTAAAATGCTTTTGAAATTTCTCAATTGAATAACAAGAATCAATTATACGCAATAACAAAGTGGAATATTATCCAGATTGTTTTAAGCTGAGCGACCCCACAGGATCTTGAACTTCTCGAGTAACTATCAAAGATTTTACTTTGAAGTACCCAGGTGTATCAGATAACTATAAAGATTAAATCATACCCCTCCGCAAGTATATAAAGTGACCAACTTCATTATACCCTAAATTATGCATAATACTTACACGCGCGCAACGATCGAATATACGACCACAAAGCCCCTTTTTTATATAAAAGGTTGTTCTTCTCAGTCTTATAACCAGAATTCGAATCACAAACACGAAATACAATGATTTCAATATCTAATCGCTTTCTCGATCTAGCTGGAATAATTGGCATTGACCTGCCAATAATAATTGAGTTCTCTTCTCGAACCTATCAAGTTTCAATAAATGTTCGTCCAGGCAAAATAATTAGCTATGACATATCTCAACACGAGTCAATAATAGACAGAAATTAACTGTACTATTTGCAATCAATAATAACTTCTACGGATGTGAATAACCAACAATAGTTATTACCCAAGCATATTCTCAAAATCAATAATTCAATTTGAATTATTAAACATGCACTAACTGCGAATAATCAACAATAATGCTCAGACGTGGTATAATCGGCAATATTTAACCACCACTATATTTGAAAAGTAATAACTCGAGATTGAGTTAAGGAAACTTGCCTGATTCATTGACTACTGCTACGCAATTTAAGTTAACTTCTTTTGTAAGACCTATCATTAATAAGATCTATCTCTTAATTAGCATCCATATCTTACTCATCGCATGTAATCACATAATCAATCATTAAAGAGTACAACTATACTACCTTAAACTTAACACTACCATATCATATAATTTGTGAATTAGCACTTAGTCTTTCATTTTATAAGTCCTTTACAATTAAGTAAGCCGAATACCTAATCCAGCAATTTGGATTCAAACTGACATCCAATACAGCAAGCCTGAATTCAACTAACCTCAAATCCAGCAACTTGATGGCCAATCCAGTAAACTAGATTGCAATCTAACAAGCTGGATTCCTCCTTTTTAGCCAAATCATCTTATTATTTTTTTTAATCTTTTTTCCACACATAAATACATGTATTTCATACACAAAAATAATTTTTCAAGAATTTTTCAATTTCCTTTAGTATTTTTCAAAAATCCGCTTTTAGTTAATTCCTTAAGAAAATAGCTACCTCACGCTTAATTCCAGAAATTCCCAACTCTTGGTTGGATCTTACACATATTAAGGTGAGTCTCCAGTTTAAATTTCGTGGCCATCAGAGTTATACAACTCCGATTATAGCCTTTTTTGTCGGGAAAACCTAAATATTGAAATAGTCATAACTTGCTCATTTTATGTCAGAATGAGCTAATTTTTGGACACAAACTACTTTATAACATATATTTTCTTGTCCCAAAAAGGCCGGAATTTATTCATTAATTTAAGTGGACAAAACGGCCCTTCAAAAATCCGGACAGCCTATATTTGTCATTTTTCAGATTTTTCTTACTTTGCTAAAATCAGTCCACACGAAAATCTGCAACTCCTTTTTCAGTGATTCCGCTTGGAAAATTTAGAAGACTTATAGATCTAAGTCCAAAAATTTACCACACTCAAAAATTCGAAATATATTGAGAGATATGCTTGTTTTAATTTCATGTATCGTTTTCTCAAAAATTTAATTTCTTAACCTTTGTGATTTCTAAAAAACTTTCTTGATCTCTCATATTAATCACACATAAAACCTCATAAACCAATATAATACATACTAGTACTCCTTAAGATCAAGGATCTACCATGACCCATCATCTATTTTATTAAAACTTCACCAAAACTCAAACAAAACATAATCAATGCCAAGAAATACAAACAAGGGTTTTCTAGTTTTCATTTTCATACTTTAGATCTAACTTTTGACACTCAAATGTGATAGATCTAAACATAATAGACTTATAAGCATGTAGATCTAGAATTTTAGATCTCAAGATCATAACTTCAAAAATCAAAATAAACGAAAAGAAATTAAACTATATTACATAGAAACCTTTTATACTTTAGCTTGTTCTTCCTTCTTCTTCCTAAGTTTTGATTAGGAACTTATGAAACTACAAAACCTTACTTCTCTCCTCTCCCTATACCCACCGAACTCTCTCTTCTCTTTCTTGCTTCTCTTTTGTTCTTTTATTTTATCTCTCCTTAGCTTGGTAAATGAAATAAGAACAAATGATATTTTTAACTTAGTAAATGAAAGAGAATCAAGATTGGATATTATGTTAGATATATTATATCTATCCTTATCTTGGCAAATCTTTCTCCATTATCTCTCTCATTATGCAATGGTTGCTTGCAAGCAAAGAACAAGGTGTTAGCCCATACAATTGGTGACACCTCAAAAGTTATCTACCAGCTAAAGTAACAAGCAGTCATCAAGTTCATCTCCCTTTGCTCATCCTATCTCTAATTTTCGGCCATAAGGCCTTGTTGGGCTCAATTTTATTTTTTTTCAGGCCCAAATAGACTACTTAGTATACAATAGGTCGTCACCGAATTGGGCTACTCAAATACATCGTTGGGCTTGCAATTTTTATTCTTTGGACTTGCAAATCAACATAGTTTCATACTCTTTAATTTTTATCATCTCCTAATCATTTAGTTAGGATTTTCATTACACACCTTAGCAAGCTAATTCCTTACTCAAATATCTTTAATTTCATAACCCCATTAGACTTGCTTTACTTAGGTTATAAAATTAATTATTTAAGATGTATAAAATAAATCTATTAGGGTTAGTATATATATTTTTAAATACTATCATTCTCTTATATTATAACCCATTAGGTTATTAAATTATCATACCTAATATATGTATTAGGTTACATAACTTTATGTTTAACTCTCTTGTTATACTAAATAAACATATACAAATTAAATAATATATATTTATTTAGTCGCAAACTTAATCCACAATACATTTATCATTGTTGATAAATCCTTGTTATATTTAAATATTCACATAATCATATAATCACTTCACATAATCTATATCGCTAATTAATTACTTAAAGATTATAAATTTTTTTAATTTACCATTCAAGGTTAACATTCAAGCTATGTTAATTTCTTACATAACTTACATTACTCTTCCAAAAAAAAAAATTATTCATAAATAAAAAAAATTTACACATATGATCATGTGAAATTCTCGGTCCTTACAGCGCCCGCGCCAACCTCAAGGCATACCCCGACTCGCCTACGCCAATGTTCAGTAACTCCAGAGATGTCCTTGACCCGCGCAGCCACGCCCCCAGAAAGAGCCCGTGCCGGCGCGCCCGCGCCCAAACTTGAACCCAGCAACTGACGGTTTTTAATTTTCCAAATCTGACTTCAGCCCTTATATCCTATCTCTTATTGTTCGACCCTCTCTCTCAAATACACTGAAAACCCTTTTTCTCACAAACCTATTCTCTCAATCCTAGCCCTAATCCCATTCCATCGCACAATCTTCTCCGTCTCTTACATAATTCACCCTTCTCTTCCTCATATTTGCTTGCTACCCACTATACATCCAATCCCTAACCCTAGCCTCCTCTTCCATTCCATCATCCATACCAAATTTTGCCCAGTTAGGGTTTGCTTACAGTTTGCAAAAATTTTCAGAGATAAGTTTGGGGGTTTTATTCCGAAGTCATCATCTAGGGCTTGCATATCAAAGTTTTTAGAAATTCTCATAGGTCCTAAACGATCACGATCTGCAGCTCCCGCTTCGCCCACTCACAGTGACGATAGTGAGATCCCCTTGGATTTGACTAAATTCATTAGCATCGAGGCCCAAATCGAGTATTATCGGATAGCGGCCAAGACAATCTTGAAAGAACAGGGTCTGAAACAGACAAAAGAGGATGGGGAAATACGTGCCATGATCTGAGAAATGGGATGGCAAGGTGTTTGTGCAACACCGTCGCCGGTGCCGTTGGCTATTATCCGTGAATTTTATGCCAACGCCAAAACAACGCAGAGTGTCTAGTCTTTTGTTCGAGGCCAAACCATTGGTTATCGCCCGACGGTGATCCGAGAGGTGTTCAATTTACCTCCGCCCCCAGCTGATCACGTAAATTGGACTGTGGCAGATCGGTTTGAGACAAACCTTGACCAATTGATCAGTGATTTGTGTGCGCCCGGCACGGTGTGGAAAATTAAGAAGGATACCATGGATGAGTATACCACCTTCCTCGCCTCTGATCTGAACAGATATGCTAAGGCATGTAATCTGTTCCACTGTGCCAACTTGATGCCATCCTCGCACCAGCACGAGGTTACAGTCGAGAGAGCCATCATACTGTGCAGGATTATCACTGGGAAATATATAGATATGGGTCATTTGCTTCACCAAAACATGCTGCATTTTATAAGGGGCAGCACCACAGGGTCTATTCCACACGCTTCCGTGGTGGCCCATCTATATGCTGAGGCAGACATCGATTGGGATGATGAACAGGTCCAAATGCCGAGCAGAGACATCACTCATGCCACAGTTAAGCATTTTGAGGATTGGCCTGGGGGCACAGTACACCCAAGGGGAAAAGGTTTCATTGTGTTAGCTCCTCCACCAGTTCCTCCACCGCAGCCACAGCAAGCCGAGGGCACTGCCCCTCTTCCAGCTGGTGACATACATCAGGATTGCAGGATTCGGCGCTTGGAGAGGAGGATGGTCGCTTTGCACAGTAATTTTATAGCATTTACCGATGGCTTATCACATTCCCTAGCCGAGGCCTTTGTACAACAAGGAACGATGCTGGAGTGGCCTATATTCGGTTCTGCCATGCCATACCCGCCACCAGATTCGCCACCCGAGGAGGGTGGCCATGCCAATCAGTAGGGGAGTTTTCCTGACCCTTTACCTTCAATGGGGACATTGAATATTTCAAGTTTGGGGGTATTGGGTGTTAATAGTAGTAGATGCATATAGTTTTAAATTTTTGCATGTAGTTAATTGAATATAGTTTTTATTGCATGATAGGTTGTATATAGTAGTTCCATTGCATTCTAGTTTGTGTTAGTTAAATTCGGCATAAATTTTTTTCAATTTTATTTTATTTTATTTATTTAGTTGTGTTTAATTGCATTGCATTGCATAACCCCTTATGTTTAGCTTGTTAAATTCCAGTCTGGCCAATGATGACATTGAGATATGATAGATTATTGAACTCTGTTAGTAGCTTAAGCTCAGTTATATTTTTATACATGATGTAATCTATACCTGTTGCTTTGATGTCACCGGATAGCACAGTTCTGTCTTTATTTGCTTGTTAGCTAGATTACTGCATGCTTGTCTTCTGAGGGGGAAAATTTTTGTTTTTATTTGCTAGAATTGTGTAATAAAAGTAATAATGACCTTAACAACACTAGAATACAAGTTTGAGGAAAAACTTTGGGTATGCATACTACTAAAAGGAAAAAGAAAAAGCAAAAGCAAAAGAAAAGAGAATAAGCTGTGAAAAAGAAAAAAAATAGAATAAACACCTTGGCTAGCGAAGTCTTGTGGCCTTTGATACTCGAGCAAATACGCCCTAGGGGATTGTTTGTACTCCTAGCGCCCTAAGGCCTTTATGATTTGGGAGTCGTTGGTCGAAAGCTCGTTAAATGGGTATCATTGAAAAGCCTAAGAGGGCCTAGCATTGCACAGTCGGGTGTAGCCGCGGGAAAAGTGCTAATATCACCCCCGTGTGTGAATAAAAGCATAATAAGCCCTTGTTGCTCCTTAGCTTGTATCTATATGTTGGTTTGGTCATTGTTTTGTATAAATAAAAAAATTCTTGATTTAAAACCTCAATTTTCCTTCCTTAGAAGTATAGCATGTGGAATCTTTACCTCTGTCAAGCTTGTTTAGGACACACACACACTACATCTTAGTAACAGGTTGTGATTTACAGATTATATGTCTTTATAACTGTTGCTTGAGCTGTTGCTCTGTTCATTGTCTTATTATTTCTTTGAGGCATTTCTTATTGGAATTCATAACATGGCTAATAATTTGGGATTCATTTTCATGTAGTTAGTTGCATAGCATATAGTTTACATTTCTGTTTGTTACTTGAGGGCAAGCAATAGTTCAAGTTCGGGGGTATTTGATAAGTAGGTTTTACACCTACTTATTGGATATCAACTTGTTATAATTATGGCTTAAACTCAAGCATTTTATTGTCTTTTAATGCGTTTTATCTTTATTTTGCATTTCTTAGTCAGGAAACTCGTTTGGCATGGAATGACATTTAAAACGAAATAAAATGGCATGGTATTGGCAAAGGCAAGGTGGAGAGCTTATGTGGAAGAAAAGATGGATTGGCATGAAGATGGCATGAAGCATAAGGGCCATGTGAAAAAGGGACTAAAGCAACAGAGAGGAAGGAAAAAGAAGCAATGAAGGAAGCACAATAAAACACAAGGAAGCCAGATTGCACCAGCAAAATTTTGTGGCTCGCGCGGCCGCGCCGCAAGCAGGGTTAAAGTCCGCGCACCCGCGCCGAGTGGCAGGACCAGAGGCCTGCTCTAGGTATCAGCACGCCCGCGCGGCCGCGCCAGTCAAAGATGCTAATTTTTCATTCTTATTTTGCTAAGTGTAATGCATATAAGGCTTTGTGTTGTGTAATGAACGGATATGACTTCTCAGATTTAATTTTATTACAGCATTTATGTTTTCTTACATTTTCTAGGGCTAGAGAACTTGAAGGGTCTTGGAGCTTAACTCTTCTTCCCTTCTTGTTCTAAGTAGCTTCCATTATTAGGGTTTCACTTTGGAGCTTGTTTGTGGTCTAAACTTTAGCTTTTTAGCTTCTATTGATAGGGGAACCACAAGATTTGCATTCTCTATCTCTCTTTTCTCTTACTTTCATTGTTGCTTCAAATGCTTGGCTTAAATCCCATAATGGTTTGTGGTTCAGAGATGAACTAACTGCCATTATGGGATTCTAATGGATCTTATTGCTTAGTCTAGGGTTTTATGCCTCTTTGAAATGTATGAGTGAAAATGTATGGATTGCCTAACATGGTTGTATTGTAAGTTTAGATGCTTGATCAACATCTACTGTAATAGTTTATATGGAACTGAAAGAGGAAGTGTAAACTTAGATTTTGCCATGCTAGCTTATGTTCGTGAAACTTGCATTCGATGAGTTCTGTGATTCGTAATCCGGATAGAAATATACCGTATTGCCATATATAGTCTATTGGGGGCTTGCACTTAAACTTATATAGCTTGTAAATCACATAGACATATAGTGATTTAGGTTTTATTGTTGTTCATGTGATTTCTATCTCTTTTGTGGATATTATATAATATGGACCTGGTTTATTGACAAATAGCCTTGTCTCACATTCGTGCTCCCGACTAGCATTCTTATGTGATTATTTATACTTGACATGAGGTGTTGGTAATCTAGACAATGCAATAAGTGAAGTTAGGATCCCATATTTCTCCAATTTGAACCCCTCGTCTGTTAATTAGTTAAGTTTATTTTAAAACCAGTCTAGTTATAAAAGAACACTTTGATATTCGTTTAAGTAGTCAAAAATTACTATAGGATTGTTGCATGATAGTTTAAACCTAACCTCTTTTCTCTTTGGAACGATCTCTACTTATCTCATTTATTACTTGTCGACCGTGTATACTTGCATGCATTTTATGCCCGTTTTGTTAACACCGAAATGACGTAACAATATACAAGCTCGATATGTAATTCAAGTATACACATATGTTATAACTTTATACGCACGTCATTGCTTACTTGTACGCTCGTAGCACGAAATCTGTTTATGCATTCAAGTAATATAGTTATATCATATATGGCAATATATCAATTCATAAAACTATATTGATTATGTCTTTCTTATTCATGGAGTTCCATTTATAAATTAAATATCATCATGCTTCACTACCAATACTTGTAAACACAAACTAATAGAGATCTGACCAAGTTTAACAGCTTAGGCAACATTCATATGTTAACCAACACAACCAGAAACAAGCAGACTGCACCAATCCAGAAAATAGACTGGCGCAGCTGTGCCCTGGTTAGGCCTAGGGACGGCGCAGCTGTTCTGTCCCCTGGCCAGACCAGGGTTGAGCTTTTGCTTAGCTTCTCCTGTCCATCTCGTAAGTATTTATCGACATACAGAATATACACATTTAAGAATATTGTATGCTTACGTAGTTCTTCTAAGTTCAATCTTTCATAACTTGGTTCAAGATTAATATCTTAAATAATTTAAGGCCTTACAACGCTATGAATTCACATAAGCTATCATGCTTGTTATGTAAACATATAAGGTAGTCATATATTTTATTGATAAGCATGCTCACATATTTCTATGTCATATATGCATAACTAGTATCGTTATTGGTTTCGAAAACACGCTTAAACTCATACATGGTTACCTTGCATTGTATCTAACAAGTATGTGTATATGTATGACATCTTAGTGAGGTTAAGAGCACCCTCATGCATGTTCAAAATATCAGAACACTATGACTTTGGTTCATGCAACTTTAGTTTTCCAAAATTTCCAAGTTTAGCCTTTTGAAATCATTTTAAACACAAACCATGTATGCTAGTGTAATCACAACACCTTAGACTAACTTTTCATGCTTAACAAACCATATCATCATGCTCACAAAATCAGAATATCAACATGGAAATAGCATATCAAGGTTCCTTTTTTAAAACTCTAAGTTTATTATGAAAATTATAAATCATTTTATGAATAATGTATACCATCATAGTCAAACATGTTCACGCTATGCCAATGTACTCATATACACATGTCAAACTTGTTAGCATGCTTGTCTAAGTCATAACATCTAATTAGCATATAACAAATTTATAGTAGAAATGAAAACTGAAACCAGGGCAGCTGCGCCCTAGTTCAATTCTGGCGCAGCTGCGCCGGGTCTCGGCAAGCAGCAGAAATGCTTCTGCTTCAGCAGTTAGCCAACCCAAACACAAAAGTTCTCTACAAAGTTCATTCCAAGCATTCTACAATGCAATTCTAACATAACTATAAACCTATATAACAACTAATAAACATCTCCCAATCAATTTATCATAACCATCATACTCAATTTCAAGAATTTAGAAGTTTAAGAAATAAAGAATCAAGAAATGGGATTATTCCTCTGTTACACGTATTGAGCTTTCTGCTATATCACTCCCTCAACTGATATCTCAGAATGCTATCACTGCTCTCAATTCTTAACTTAGAAAAATCTCAGCAAAAGGATTGTGAAGAAATTGGGTTGTATTTATAGAGAAATTGATATCCAGACAATGAATTCCTCCATTGAATCAAACTAATGGATTGAAGATTTGTATGATGGTAATGGAGAAGTGGGTGAGTAGTTGTTGGATTACACTATTTTGCCCACTCCCCTTTGAATCATGAGCTAGTAGCTATGGAAGTTTGATGAGTTTGAGATGAAGAGTAGACTTAGGCCTCATAATGCTATTCACGTGAGAAGGGAATAAGACTCTCATATTGGGACAAGGCAAAATAACTCAACATTTGGAAATTCAAACCACTAAGGTCACATATATAAGCCACAATGTATACTTAGGTTATATAATATACTCTTAGGTTATAATTAGGGTCACAATGTAATTCCAATAATTAAATGATATTGTAATGTATTAAATTCAAATTGCACATATATAATCCATATACATTTCGTTAGTACCAAATGTAATTCAATTGGGTATTATCTCTCCACTATATTATTCCAGCTCTATTATTCAATTATATTAAATATTAAAATAATCATCAATAGCAATTGTCTACTGTATATTCAAGAGATACTAATTTAATGTCCACACACTCACATTGTCACATAGTCTCATGATGTATTCATATACTTATTTAATTAGTCATAACATATAGTATCTATATATAGTATAGTCACATTTAACGTCACATTACACTATATAATATAGTTGTAACCACTATACTTTATACGTTTAATTATCGCATACTTGGCATATCACAATTAACAGAGTAAATATAATTATATTAATAATCTATTCGTTTATATATTATTATTCTCAATGACAATTAATCAATATTAATTAATTACTCATTAATATTCTATTAATCGATATATTATCAATTAATTACTTAATAGTAGTATATCACCCATAACAATAATTAAATAAATAAATATAAAACTTATTATATTTATAAATAATTTACTTATTATTATTCAATACCCGCAATAATAATAAGTCAACATACTATTAATTAATCACCAATTAATATTCTATTTCTCCTAATAATAATAAATTAACAAATAATATTGATTAATTATTCACTTAATAATTCCTTCATCCTTTAAATTATTTAAATCATAATTCTTGTTATCGCGCCACACAAGGCGTTCTTCGAGCTTATCGTAAGCTCCACATTTTTCTCAATTATTATATATTCGGTTTGAAATAATTGAGTTAACTAATCTCATAACACATAATCATTTATATTCAAATAATTATTCATTTCTATTAATTTATTCATTAATAATATTCAGAAATTCTAGGGTATTAATTCCTCCCCCCTTATAAAAATTTCGTCCTCGGAATTGCTACAAGGTTACACAAATAGATGGGGATAGTCCCTCATCATCCTATCTTCTAATTCCCACGTAGCCTCCTCGACATCGTGGTTACGCCAAAGTACTTTTTTTTTGCTAATTCAAGCTGAAATCTTAACATTCTTGCCTTGGGCAGGAATGGATCCCAAGACCTCTTGGACTCAAAGCCTTATGAGTAGTTGTTTTACCATTGAGCCAAGAGGGACTTGGTCGCTAAAGTATTTTTACAGATGAAATAACTTTATTTCTTAAGGTTTGCTCTTTCCTATCTAGAATTTGGACAGGAATTTCTTCATACGCCAAGTTTTTCTCCACTTGAATGGGCTCGTAAGAAATCACGTGCTTGTAGTCGGCCTTGTACGAACGCAACATGGAGATGAGGAACACATTATGCATGTGCTCCAACTCAGGTGGTAATGCTACTTTGTATGCCACTTCGCCCACTCGTTTCAGTATCTCGAGCGGTCCTATGAACCTTGAACTCAATTTTCCTTTCTTGCCGAATCGGATTTTTCCCTTCCATGGAGATACCTTTAAGAATACGAAATTGCCAACTTTAAAATCCCAGTCTTGTCGATGCAAGTCTGCGTACTTTTTCTGGCGATCTTGAGCAGCTACTAGTTTGGCTCTTATAACTGTCACCACGTCCGCAGTTTGTTGTACTAACTCCGGTCCGGGTATTCATCGCTCTCCGACTTCGTCCCAACATAACGGCGTTCTGTATTTTCTCCCGTAAAGAGCTTCGTACGGCGGCATGCCGATACTCGCATGGGAACTATTCTTATACGCAAATTCCACTAAGGGTAGGTGGTCGTCCCAATTTCCCTTGAAGTCTATCACGCAAGTCCTAAGCATGTCCTCCAACGTTTGTTTCGTTCGTTCACTTTGTCCGTCGGTCTGAGGATAATACGTAGTACTCAACCTCAACTGCGTTCCCGTTCTCTCTTGCAAGCTTTTCCAAAAGTTTGACGTAAAGCGCGGATCTCGATCAGAGACAATTGGCACCGGCACTCCATGTTGTGAAATAATCTCTTTAACGTAAAGATTTACTAACTGATTCAAACTATATCAAATCTTGATCGGTAGAAAATGTGTGGTCTTTGTTAGTCGATCC
Source organism: Panax stipuleanatus (assembly GCA_020205555.1). Classification (NCBI taxonomy): domain Eukaryota; kingdom Viridiplantae; phylum Streptophyta; class Magnoliopsida; order Apiales; family Araliaceae; genus Panax; species Panax stipuleanatus. The sequence continues at coordinate 92,688,552 of CM035119.1, forward strand.
ACGATAACCCAAATGGCATCATAACCTTTCTGCGTGACTGGAAGTCCCACCACGAAGTCCATCATGATGTGCTCCCATTTCCACTTCGGTATTTCCAACTGTTGTAGTAAACCAATAGTCCATTGATGCTCTGCTTTAACGCGTTGGCAAGTCAGACATCTACTAATGCACTCTGCGACTTCCCTTTTCAGATTGGGCCACCAAAAGTGTTGCCTCAAATCTCGATACATTTTCGTGCCTCCCGGATGAACGGAATACGTCGTATTGTGTGGCTCGTGCAAAATCTCTTCTCTTAATTCGGTTACCGCCAGCACCCACACTCTTCCTTCGAATCTTAAGATACCATCTTTATTCATTCTGAATCTTTCCTCGTCATTCTCTGAGATTCTCTTATGACTTTTCTCGCACTCCTCATCTTTCTCTTGCGATTCCTTTACTCTATCCAACAAGGTTGGACGAGCTTCCATTACGAACAACTTTTCTTTAGACCTCTCCGGTCCCTTTACCTCTATTTCCACTTTCTCCATTTCTCTTATTAACTCCTCTTGAGTCGTCAAGTGAAACAGTTTCTCCCTTCCTTTCCTGCTCAAAGCGTCGGCAACCAAGTTTTCCTTTCCCGGGTGATAAAGAATATCACAGTCATAATCCTTGATTAATTCTAACCACCTTCTCTGACGCATATTCAACTCCTTATGTGTGAAGATATATTTTAGACTTTTTTGGTCCGTGTATATCTCACATTTCTCTCCGTACAAATAATGCCTCCATATTTTCAACGGAAAAACTACTGCCGCTAACTTTAAGTCATGAGTAGGGTATCATTTTTGGTAGTCCTATAATTATCGTGATGCATACGCAATGACTTTACCATGTTGCATAAGCACACAGCCAAGTCCCTTGTGCGATGCATCACTATACACCATAAAATTTCCCGCATCATCTGGTAGTGATAACACAGGCGCCTCTCTTAACCTTTTCTTCAATTCTTGAAAACTTTCTTCGCATTTGTCCGTCCACACGAACTTCACCGTCTTCCTCGTCAGATTGGTCAACGGGGTTGCTATCTTAGAAAAATCTTGGATGAATCTTTGATAGTACCCAGCTGGCCCTACGAAACTTCTTATCTCTGTTGACGTTTCGATTTCTCCCAATTACTTACTGCTTCGACCTTTGCAGGGTCTACTGAGCTTCCATTCTTGTCCACCACGTGACCTAAGAATTCAACCTTCTCCATCCAAAATTCACACTTTGAAAATTTTGCATACATCTTCTCCTTCCTTAACGCCTCCAAAACTATCTTCAAATGTTCGGCGTGCTCTTCTTCTGTCTTCGAGTAGATCAAGATGTCATCGATGAAGACTACTATGAATTTAACCAAGTATGGCTTGAAAACTCGGTTCATCAAGTCCATAAATGCTTCCGGAGCATTAGTCAATCCGAATGACATTACCAAAAACTCGTAGTGTCCATAACGGGTTCGAAACGCAGTCTTTGGTATGTCTTCCTCCCGTACCTTCAGTTGGTGATAACTTGTCCGTAGGTCTATCTTTGAGAAACACTTCGCTCCCTTCAGTTGATCAAACAGGTCGTCTATCCTCGGTAACGGATATCTGTTCTTGATCGTTACTCCGTTCAATTCTCTATAATCGATACAGAGCCTCATCGATCCATCCTTTTTTTAACGAATAACACTGGTGCTCCCCAAGGAGACACACTTGGTCGTACATAACCTTTATCTAATAACTCTTGCAGTTGTATCATCAATTCTTTCATTTCTACTGGCACCATACGGTATGGAGCTTTCAAAATCGGTGTTGTTCCCGGTGCTAAGTCTATCACAAATTTGATTTCTCTGTCTGGCGGAAGACCAGGCATATCGTCCTGAAATACGTCTTGGAATTCATTTATTACGGATATATCCTTAATTTCTACTCCATTTTTTCGAGTATCTTTAATGTAAGCTAAATATCCTACACATCCTTTCATTAACAATTTCTTGGCCTGCATCATCGTAAGACAACACGATTGCTTAAGTGATGAGCTATTATAAAACACTACCTTAGACTTACTCAGAGTCTGAAGTTTCACACTTTTATTCTGACAGTCAATTACTACAGCATGGTTATACAACCAATCCATTCCCAGTATTACGTCAAATTCTCCCAATCTAATTGGAATCAAGTCTAAGCTCAGTTTGTGATCTCTAATGTTTGGGCGATAATTTCGATAAACGTATTTTACAGGGATTACCTCCTTATTCGCAACTTCTATGTTCAAGGGATCTTCTAATCATTCTCGGGGTGTATTAAGTCTACTAGCAAATTCTTCAGATACAAAAGAACAGGTGGCACCCAAATCAAATAATACATATGCATTTATATCATTGATTGGGATTATACCTGACACCACGTCCTTCGCAGCTACTGCATCCTGGACGGTCATGTTAAAGGTTCTAGCGGTTGGGCGGTTGGATTGTGCCGATCCGTCGACCATCAGTTTGTTTCCCCCTTATTGGCTGCTACCTCCGCCACTTCCCTTCTTCGGGCAATCCTTGATCTAGTGCTCCGTCGAGCCACAAGAAAAACATCCTTGGATCTTCTTCAGTTTTGGACAGTTGGGCGAAATGTGTCCCTCCTGACCGCAGTTATAGCAAGTGCTCTTTCCTTTCCAGCACTCCCCCTGATGATTCCTCCCACACTTATTACAAGCTTCACTCCTTTTCTTAAATACTCCACAAAAATTCTCCGACTGATTGTTGTTGTTCTTGTTGTTGTTGTTGTTGTTGTTATTCTCCCACTTCTTTTTTCCCAAGCTACTTCCTCAACTGCTGCATCCTCCTCCACGATTTTCTCCTCCCGTGTTCTTACCCTTCTTTTCCTTGTTGTATAAACTTAAGGCTTCACTGCCACCTTCCGCAATGATCGCCTTCTCCAGCAATGTCACAAAGGAATCAATTTGAAGAACAGATACCTTATTAAACAGCCAAGGGTTCAGTCCTTGTTCAAAACGTCTCGCCTTCCTCTCTTCGTCTCCCATTTGGTGTTCTGCAAATCGCGCTAGTTCATTGAACTTAGCCGCGTACTGCGCCACCGTCATATCCCCTTTCTTAAGTTCCAAAAACTTAACCTCCATCCTATTCTTCATGCTCTTCGGGAAGTAGTTCTCGAAGAAGAGCGTCTTAAATCTTTCCCACGCTATTGTTCCTTCTCCAGCTCTCTGCTGATTCGCCTCCCACCAGTAGTTTGCTTCGCCTCTCATCATGTACGTAGCAAATACCGTCTTCTGGTCTTCACCCACGCGAGCAATGGTGAAAGCCTTCTCGATCTCTTTTATCCAGGTCTGCGCAATGATCGGGTCGGTAGTACCATCGAACTCTGGGGGTCCAACGCTCCTAAAGTCCTTAAAGTTTGTAACTGGAACTGCTTGGGGATTGGGGCGAACGATTTCGTTGTTCCTTCCCCTAAGAGCTTCTCCTAATAGATCTACTAGCTTCTGGATCGGGTCTACTTGTTCCCTCTCATTGTTCACTGATTCCTCAGGTGCAGTTAATCTGCATCTGGGCGGCATTTTCTGCATCACAAAATTTTCATTTTATTAATACTCAATTATATTACTTAAGTATTTCTTTAATACTAAAGGCATAAAATTTTATAACACGTTTCTGAAATAAGATCATTTATATTCATATGCCAAATCGTTTCATTACATGATTTTCCATAGCATACTGCTATAAATATCATCACATATGGATATATCACAAAAGATGGAGAATATATCAACCTACTACCCCTCTAACATAAGTCTACTCGGGGTTTACATCACTATCCCATATCTTACATAAAAGATTGGGATTACAACACAGTATATACATCACAAAAGAAAACCACTAAGCTACTACTAGTTTAGCTAAGGGTCTCATCCCATCATCCCACACTCCACAACGCTCTTGTACTCGATCTGTGCTATGTATGCTATCAGCTCTCGGCTCAAAGTATGTAGGGTCTGTCCCTGCTTCGTTGGTTAGTGGTATACACCATCGATCACCCTTTCGAAAGCTGATCGGAACACATACCCCAACTTGTTCATCTTCCTCTTCTTGCATCTGACCTCATCCTCTAAGTCTTCAGCTCTCTCGTTAGTCGCTTCCCACATCTCCTCGAACTGGATCCTATCTATTAACTCCAACTCTAGCTGAGTATGGAGTGCCTCTTTCTCTATCTTCTCGCTCAGTTCCCTCTGCTCTACCTCTTCCAGCTTTTCTGCCAGATCCACATTCCTAGCCACCGACTTGTGAAACAAGGTCCCCATCTGGATCCCTGCCTCCTTGCAGTAGGCAATCTCCACCTCTAACTCCTGCATCACTAGCTTCCTCTGATGGTCCTCATCCCTCAGCTTCTGGAACTCATACTCTCTCTCCTAGGCCTCAACCTCCAGTTCTTGAACTATGCAGTCTAACTCCAGAATACGCTCCTCGTACTCTCCCAGCATCTGCTCCTCGAGATTAGGCTCGTAGGAGTCCTCCATAGGCTCCTCCTCTGCAGGCTCCTCCTCTACGGGCTCATCCTCTATGGGCTCCTCCTCTGGGTAAAACTCCACCTCGATCTCGTCCTCGTTGTCAGACTCGGACGGTGCAATAGCCTGCACAAGCGCAGCCTCTAGAGGTGCCTCTTATACTACATGTATATCTCTGGGCTCCTCCTCTGCCACTCTACTAGGTACTCCTGTGTCTTCCATCCTACAATCACAAACATAAGACAAACAAATAGCAACTCCATTAGAATGTTAAATAAAACATAAGTTTATTGTATAGAATGAAGTTACATTTCATAACACACTAAGTCTCTCAAGGAAAACTCTACATGAGTTTTATCTCCATCCTAACTTCTAAGTTCTCCTAAGTTATAATCTAAGGACACTCGCTCCTAAGGTTTATAACTACAGCTCTGATACCAACCTGTGACACCCCCAAATTCGGGCCCCGATGCCTCGAATTCGGTTCATCACGTTCTAACAATAATAACTAAAATCATACAAAATATAGTAGTGTTAAGTTTAAGGTAGTGAAGTTATACTCTTTAATGATTGATTATGTGATTACATGCGATGAGTAAGATATGTGATGCTAATTAAGAGATCGATCTTATTAATGATAGGTCTTACAAAAGAAGTTAACTTAAATTGCGTAGCAGTAGTCAACGAATCAGGAAAATTTCCTTAACTCAATCTCGAGTTATTACTTTTCAAATATAGTGTTGGTTAATTATTGTTGATTATACCACGTCTGAGCATTATTGTTGATTATTCGCAGTTAGTGCATGTTTATTAATTCAAATTGAATTATTAATTTTGAGAATATGCTTGGGGAATAACTGTTGTTGGTTATTCACATCCGTAGAAGTTATTATTGATTGCAAATAGTACAGTTAATTTCTGTCTATTATTGAATCGTGTTGAGATATGTCATAGCTAATTGTTTTGGTTGGACGAACATTTGTTGAAACTTGATAGGTTCGAGAAGAGAACTCAATTATTATTGACAGGTCAATGCCAATTATTTTGGCTAGATCGAGAAAGCGATTAGATATTGAAATCATCGTATTTCATTGTTGTGATTCAAATTCTGGTTATAAGACTGAGAAGAACAAACTTTTTATATAAAAAGGGGCTTTGTGGTTGTATATTCGGCCGTTGCGCGCGTGTAAGTATTATGCATAATATGTGGTATAATGAAGATGATCACTTTATATACTTGCGGAGGGGTATGATTTAATCTTTATGGTTATCTGATACACCTGGGTACTTCAAAGCAAAACCTTTGATAGTTACTCGAGAAGTTTAAGATCCTGTGGGGTCGCTTAGCTTACAAAAATCTGGATAATATTCCACTTTGTTATTGCGTAGAATTGATTCTTGTTATTCAATTGAGGAATTTCGAAAGCGTTTTACTCTTTCACTATAGAATTATTATTTTGCATAAAATACGAGAAAGTCTTGTTATTGATTAACGCTTTATTCAGCTAATTCAAAGTCCTTTGAACTTTGGCGATATTCTATTGAATTGATAGTCTTATATTCTTGATTTCTTATACTTTATTATATGATTTAACTTGCAGAGAAAATTTGTTGCTCACCCTTGCTTAAATATAATATTTCAGCTAGGAACGAAGTAGCGGGAGGGGCAGAGAAAGACAAAGGCAAAGGTGTATTGCTGGAGTAGTTATAATGAACATATTTATTATGTTATTTTGTGTAACCCTTTTTGTATATCTAAGGGTATGTTTGTTATGTTAAGTTTAGAAAACCTAGGACAATGTATTATAAATATCAGTTAATGATATGTATATTTCTATTCATAAATAAATGGGTTGTTAGATGATATTTAAATATTGGATTGTGAGCACCAAACTCGGGGGTCAGGTAAACTGGACTTGGGGGCGTCATATATGTGATTCGTGAAATGACAACCCAGTAGTCCTTGGCCAATGCAGAATAAAATTAGAAAGGAATTTCTAATTTGCATTATTTGGAGTTGTGCATTTTCTAATCGAAATACATATAAATAAATAAAATAAGACTTAACAGTAATTTCATATCTTATATTTAATTGGGACATTGTATGGTGGAAGAATTGAATTGTACGGTAACTATTTAGTCACAGGTTGTTTTATGATTAATGTTGAAATCTATATTATCTGGAAAGTCGTTGATCACTAGGGTGGCGTATCCCTATTGTAAAATAAATGTTATTTATTTAAATGAATTATAAGTTTAATTTATTTATTTAAATAAGATTAGAATTGTTCTAATTTGATTTATTCACAACCGGTTTAATATGGAGAACCTAAAGGGTCACACAATAAAAGGAAGAATAATTATTTAAGAAGGTAATGACATAATCGTAATAATGCATTAAGTCTAATTAATTTAATATATCGAGATAGAATAAATTAAATAGCTTAATGTTTATTATTTAATATTTTGGAAATATTAAATATAAATTAATAATAGGAGTTTTATTAATATTATTACAATTATTATTATTTTAATTCTAAAGGAGTTTAGAAATTAATTTAATATTAGTATTGTCACTTATTCCTAATGAGATTAGGAGGCAAATTAATTAAAGGAGTTTTATTAATTAATCCCAATATGTTGGGAAGCCTAATTAATTAAAAGAGTTTAATTAATTAATTAAATAAACCCAATTTCCAATTAGATTAGTAGGGTTGACCAATATCTATATAAGAGGAGTCTTATATCAGATATCTATAGACGTAATTACACAAACTATATGCGGAGGGTTATATAGTTTGAAGAAATTATTGGGAGAAATCATTTTAATAAAGATCTAATTATTTTGATGATTAATAAAATGAATGCATGCTAATTTTGTTATTAAAATTTCATTTACAAAATTTTACTATGTCTAATTCACTATCAATACAGAGCATACTGGATGCTTATAAGTTAACCAGATCGGACTATACAGATTAGTTAAGAAATTTGAGAATTATTCTCATTGCTGAAGAGCTATCTTATGTCCTTAATTCGTCAGTCCTTGCAACTATTGCAGACAATGCTTCTGATGCTACTGTTAGAAAGTGGCAAGATGATGCTACGGTAGTTTAGGGCATCTTGTTGGCATCCATGAGTAACTAGTTACTGCATCAACACGAGAAAATGGATGCACCTACCATGTTGCTGCACCTTCAAGATCTGTATGGTGAGGTGAGTAGGTCTGCTAGATATGAAATATCTAAAGAGCTCTTTCGAACTAGAATGATTGATGACACTACAGTACATACACATGTCCTCAAAATAATCAATTTGAATGAACAATTGGGACATTGAGTTTTGTAATGGATGGAGAGTTGAGTCTAGATTTGATCTTGCAGTAGCTCCCAGACTCTTTCTCGCATTTTGTTGTGACTTTCCACATGAAAAAGCTAGATGTCAGCCTGCCTAAATTGTTTAATATGTTGATAACTGCGGAGAGTCACTTTCCATTCAAGAAAGGCCAAGTCCTATTTGTAGATGAATCTTATAGGAAAAGGAAGAGGGCTAAAGGATCTTCTAAAAAGAAGAGAAGTTCAAATAAGGCAAAAGGAAAGGAAAAGACTAAGAATAATAAGAAGAAAACTGATTTAGATAGCAAAGGAGTTTGCTTTCACTACAATAAGCCTGGACACTGGAAAAGAAACTGTAAGGAGTATCTTGCAGAGCTTAAGTAGAAGAAGCTTAGTGAAGCTTCGGCTATAAATATAGGTTTATTTATGATTGAAATAAATCTTTTTATAATTCAAAGTTCTACTTGATTATTAGATACCGGCTGTGGTTCCCACATATACAATTCTATGCAGGGCCTAAGCAGAACTAGAAATCTGAACAAAGGAGAAGTAATCCTGCATGTGGGGAATGGAGCACAGATTGCTACATTAATCGTAGAAACTTATAGTTTTACGTTGGCTACGGGAAAGTCTATTAATTTAGTATATTGTTACTATGTTCCAATTCTAATAAGAAATATTATTTCTATTATGTTGTTGGACAAAGAAGGTTTTAATATTATATTCAAGAACAATGGTTGTTCTATTTATAATGATAATGTTTTATTTGAAACTAGTAGATTAATTGATGGACTTTACATTCTTGACTTACATGAAAATATTTTGCAAATTGAACAAACTAATAAAAGGAAAAGAGATGATGTGAATCATACCTTCATATGACACTGTAGACGTAGTTACATTAATGAAATAAGACTAAACAAATTGAATAAAGATGGGCTTTTATAGCTATTTGATTTTGAATCATATCCAAATTGTGAATCTTGTCTCATGGGTAAGATAACTAAATCTCCATTTATTGGACATGGAAAGAGAGTTACAAGGTTGTTAGAGTTGGTACACACAGATGTATGTGGACCTATGTTAACAGATGATAGAGGAAAGTATTTATATTTCATTACATTCACTGATGATGATTCGAGATTTGGATATGTGTATTTAATGAAATACAAGTCTGAATCATTTGAGAAGTTAAAAGAATTCAGAAGTGAAGTAGAGAAACAAATTGGCAAGAGTATTAAGATTCTTCAATCTGATCGAAGAAGGGAATACTTGAGCAATGAGTTTTTATATCATCTCAAAGATAATTGTATTATTTCTCAATGGACCCTCCTAGTACGCCACAATTGACTGGTGTATCTGAAAGGAGAAATCGTACCTTGTTGGACATGGTGCGGTGCATGACGAGTTTTACCGATCTTCTAGTATCATTCTGTGTTATGCCCTAGAAACGGCTACATATCTACTAAATAAGTTCCCCTCAAAATCCATCCCCAAGACTCTATATGAGTTATGGATAGGGAGGAAACCTAATCTTAAGTATGTTAAGATTTGGGGTTGTCCAGGTTATGTGAAAAGGTTTCAAAAGGATAAGTTTGGGACAAGATCTGACAAGTGCATATTTATGGGATATCCTAAAGAAAGTTTAGGGTATTATTTTTATAATTCTACTGAGAAAAAGGTGTTTGTTATGAAATACAATGCCTTCTTGGAAAAGGAGTTTTTCCTTGAACGGTAGAGTGAGAGGAAAATAGATCTTGAAGAAGTTCAAGAACCACGAAGCACTGCATGTTAAATAGAGGAACATGTCCAAGTAGAGATACCTACTATACCACAACCGAATCATAAATTTGGAAGAGTACCAAAAATATCTGAAAGGTATGGATTTATCATAAATGATAATGATGAGGTACACATCATAGAGGTTGATGATCTAGTTACATACGATGAGGCTATGAGTAGTAGAGACTTAGAGAAATGGCAAATGACCATGAAATCCAAAATTGACACCATGTATGAAAATCAGGCATGGACTTTGGTTAATCCTCCGGAAGGAATAAAGCCTATAGGGTGTAAATGAGTCTTTAAGAGAAAGACTGAAGCATATGACAAGGTGGAGACCTATAAGGCCAGACTAGTTGCAAAATGTTTCAAATAAAGATAATGAGTTGACTATGATGAAACCTTATCACCGATAGCAATTCTCAAGTCTATTCAGATTTTTCTTGCGATTTCAGCTTATCATGACTTACTAGATTTAACAAATGGATGTGAAAACGACCCTCCTCAATGGGAAACTAGAAGAGGATGTATATATGATACAATCAGAGGAATTTGTTTCCAAAGGTGGAACAAATCAAGTATGTAACCTACAACGATTCATTTATGGATTGAAACAAGCTTTTTGAAGATAGAACATTCATTCTGATGAGACAATCAACGAGTTTAATTTTATCAAAACTGAGGATTAACCATGTGTGTTTAAAAAAGTCAATGAGAGAAGTGCGACATTCTTGGTACTATATGTTGATGATATACTACTTATTGGGAATGATACCAATGCTACAATCAATAAAGATATGTTTGTCTAAACACTTCTCGATGAAGGACTTGGGAAAAGCATCCTATATTTTGGGGATAAAAATCTATGGAGATAGATCTAAAAGGATTCTCGACTTGACCCAAGGAACGTACATTGATTCGATGATAAAAGGGTTTAACATGGAATACTCCAAGATAAAACTCATACCGATAAGGTATGAAGTGAATCTCTCTAAGAAAATGTCCCCAAAGACACCTAAAGAGAGAGAACGCATGAGTAAGATGCCTTGTGCCTTGGCAATAGGATCGATCATGTATGAGATGATATGTACGAGACCTGATAATGCTTATTCACTAAGTGTGACAAACAAATATTATAATATCCGTGAATTTTATGAATAATATAAATAATTAAATTTATAAAAGTTTGAATATTTATTTGAATATATATATATATATATATATATATATATATATATATATATATATATATATATATCATTGAGGAATGAGATGTGGTAATTATATTGAATTAAGTGAAGAATATGGTGGAAATGATGAAAAGCCTAAATTGCGTTGTAGTATGCCTAGTGTGGCATAAAGGAAGATTGAGTAATCATTTAATTAAATTAATGACGGGATGATTAAATAACAGGATTAATTAGTATTATTTTATTTAATTAATTATTATGGGCAAATTACATGCGTTGTGTGAGCATATAAATAATTAATTCAACAAAGTGCTTCATGCATAAAAATATAATATATGATGTTAAGAATAATATTATAATATATGAATAGTTGTTATATGAAACTATAAGATAAAATAAGCTTAAGTTATGTAATTTACTAAGCTTGTATAAATAAGCCTTGTGTGACTTATGATGTACGGTGAATCAATAAAAAGTGTATTTTTAAAAGTATGGGAGAAAATAAATTTTAAGTAAATAAATATTTGATTTTAATTTCAATATTCATGTGTAAGTAGATTATTAAGAATATAATGGGTTGTGAATACCCACTAACTTATTTCCTAACCCAACTAGTTGTGGACTAATACTTAAAGACCAATAGAGTATACTAAGCCCAATATCCTAAACAATAAGTCTGGGATTCATGTGGGTATTATTAATCTTTACATGTTGGTTCATTAAGCCCAAAAAGGGAGAAAACTAGTTTCCAGTATAGCCAAATCACTTGTCCCATTTTCATTGTCCCTTTAGCTTATTTCAGCCGCTTATAGGCCAATGGCCTATCTTCCACTTTGCTGAAAATCAAATTTTTGATGATGGTTGGGAGCTTGGCTACAGGAGGGTTAGTAATGATTTCCACCAAATTCTTCATTAACCAATGTCTTCTTCCTCATTCCATTGGTTTGATTCAATGTGCAAGACCTAACTTTGGGAAATAAATTCTCTATAATTAAATTGAGGCTTCCCTCTTCATATCTCTAGTTGCTAAATTTGCCTGATAATTCAAATTAGAGAGTGAGTACTGCTATATTGGAGAATAATCAGTGTTTAGGAGCAAGAAATAGCAATTCAATCTCAAGAGGTAACATTAAATGTCAAACATGATCTTAATTTTGAGTATGATAAATTCTTGGAAATTCACGAAATTTCTTGTGAATTGTGTTGTACATTACTATTATGATGATTAACTAAGTTCATATGCATGTATGAAGGTAATGTGGCTTATTTTAAGCAGCTAAATGAAGAATTTCTTTTATGTGTTTTTAGTTCTACAGAAGTAGAACTGTTCCTGGAACTGTCCAGGAGTGGCTCAGCTGCGCTGTGACGCCCCCTAATCCGGGTATTTAAAACTCACAGATATGGTGCTATACGGTGCTACAAACTACTCATACATTCAATTGAAACTTCAATGATAAGCATAAGTTTAATAACTATTACATTATAATAATCATTTCCCAGGTTCTTTATAACCATTACATTCGTTCTGTATCATAATATCATTCATTACAAAAATAATACTATGTTATTACAAGGATAGACTATTTATCCATCTTTGTCTTGCCCTTGTCCTTAACGAATCCTTCGGTCCGTTCGTTCTTAGCTGAAATCATATAATTTTAAGCAAGAATGAGCATAACTAGCTCAACAAGTTTAACATTTTATTTTACAACCACAAAATCAAGAATCATATGATTTAATCTTCAATAACTGTACAATAGTTATTGTAACGCCCGAAAAATCGAACGTTTACGTAAATGAATTTTATTTAATTTATTGAATAAAATTTGATTATTTGTTTATTAAACTGAGTAAGCTAATTAAATTTAGTTCTATGACCTAGTGAATGTAGAAATGGTTAGGATTATACCTACGTGCTAGAAATAATTGAGGTGAATTTATAAGATGAAAATAAAAGATTTACGAGAATAAAAATATTTTTGAGAAAAAGACGAAATAAACACTATTCACATGACTAACCCTAAGGGTTAGGGTTTGAGAACCCTAAGTCTTTCTGGGAGATCAGGAGGTCGGAATGACATTCTGTCGAAAGATTTGACTGTAATATATCGTGAAAAGTTAAGTTAGCCGAGAAAAGGTTTCTCGGAAGGAAATCACTATTCATCTGTTTCTTGAATTTCCTTCCGTTAATCGGGAATTATTATTGAATTTTCGAGAAACGCATAATAATACGATTTCAAGACGGGACGAAAAATCTAATAATATTCCAGTTATGGCTCATGAAGTTTTCGCGTGAGGACTTAAAACCTTAAGGGTAAGGGAAAGTGAAATCTAATGATAATTAGGATTAAATATAATAATAAATGATTATTATATGGAATAAATTCGAGTATAATACGAGATATTATACGAGTATAATACGAAAAGGATACGAGAATTAATACAATATATAATATGAATTTTATACGAAGTAAATATATTCAATTTGAATTAAATTTAATAACTTAACCCGTTGATCAAACCGATGGGTTAACCGGAGGGTTAAACCCATGGGGCGACCTATGTGGCAACCTATGAGCACATGTGTGGCACATGGGGTGACATGTAGAGCATATGGGGGCATGTGCTAGCACATGGGCAAGACATTGCAAGACATAGGCAAGAGGAGGTTTGGTCCTAATGACCAAACTACCCTAAGCCTTGCAAAGTCTATAAATAGAAGAGCTCATTAGCCATTTTGTTGGTTAATTAATTTGAGCACATATTGAGAGAGAGAAAAAAAAATAGAGAAGCTAGCTTGTGTTTTGGATAAGAAAATCAAGCAAACCAAGGAACTAACAAGTAATTGAATCTTCATATTCAATCACCAAAGATCAACAAAGGTATAAAGATAAGAAAATTTGATAGTAATTCATTGTCTTTCAATAATAGAATTGATAGAGAAGTGAATTGGTGGATCATGTTCAATAAGAAGATATAAGGTTGGCTATGTAGTGAAATTAACACACTCATAAGCCATGAGTAATGAAATCATAATAACTGATAAAGGAACTAATGAAGAACTTATCAAATTCTTGAGAGTTTGCATGATAACTATGTGAAACCATAAGAACATAAAGGTTTACATTGGTTAGAATCATTAAAGAACAACCAATGGATTGATTCCATTTGGTTCGAAGTAAAAATATCAAATAACGAAGATTCGGCGAAAGTTACGCGATTAGACGTTAATCGTCGAAATCGTGAATTTTTCCAGAATAGAAGTCAAAAGTTGCCGTTTGATTTAGAAACGATGGTTTTCGATGGCGTAATGTGTAATTAGGTAAATAAGAATTATGGGAGCAAGAACGAATGAATTCGAACTTAAAACTAAGAATTGAGCGTCGAACGTTCACGAAAGTTTAACGAATGCGTAAAAATGAACTAATCGTCGAATTTATCACCCACGGATTGAGAAATGAATTCCGACTTGATGAAATTGTAGAACATAACATATGTGAACTATTGGCTTTTGAACGAGCCAATTCTGAGTTGTAACGATCGTCTTACAAGCTCGTGAATTTCAGAAATTTAGAAATTTTTTTAAGGAACAGGGCTGGCATTGCAGTGCCGCCCAGACCTTACTTCCCAGCACCGCAGTGCCGAGGCAGGGGAAATGTTCTGCGAGACAGCGCTGCCTTTAAGCTTTTGGCTGGCGCTGCCCGCCCTTAAGGAAAAAATTTTCGACGTGATTATTTCTTAACCTAGCTTTCTACATGGTAATTATTGGGCAACTATATGGTTAATATTCATGAAGAAAAATCACTTAAACAACAAGTTTAAGAATAGTTTTATGAATTAAACGTTGATAAAACGTATTTAAATTTAAAACTCGAAATCCGATAATGTGAACTATGAATAGTAATCGAGTTGTGAGCGTACCGTAAGGTCACATAGCATGTAATAAAGATGCGTGATGCATGAATGAGATTTAATGAAGGTAAAACTTACTTAATTTCCATTCGGAGTCCGAGAATGAGAATCCGATGGAAATGTGATTAACGTAGAGAATCGATTATGGTTTCGTCTGTCATGGTGCTTAATGATGATCGACAAGAGTCGGTTTATGACATATAGATGTTAATAAGGCGTAATAAATGTTAAATAACTTGAACGAATGTTATTAGTTTAACAATTGGACTAAGTTATACAAGGAGGAGAAGATAGGTTAAACATTGGATATCAATTGTGGACTCTCATTTGATATGCTATGTGTTTATGATTTGTAGAAGTTGTAAAGACCGAGTAGCGTACAATTAACGATTTAAAGACGCAAAGGCAAGTTTTCTAAACTCTTGTCTATTCCTTGTGTTGGACAAGCTGTCATTATGCATGATTTCTTATGCATAAACTGTTATTGAATAGTCGATGCCATTTGATTTAGCTAGACTGAGACTTCGAATATTTTGGTTGGTTTTTCATAAATCTTTCTAGAATGTTTACAATGTGGTTATCCTATGCCAATTGCTTGGTACGGATTCTCAGGTAAGCCTGAGTATGAATAAACAAATGTTTTTACGTCGTTAATTCGACAGGCACGTGAGGTTTCCACCAATTAAACGTAAGTACATTTAATGTATGAGTGTTGATCAACATAAAGTACTACATGCTGATTACCTGGATGTGCTCGTAAGCTATATCAAACTTACGGCCTCAGTGCCGGGTTATTCCTTTTATGAATGAGAACTAAATGATGGTTCATGGTCGTTAACCAACACAGATTCCGAAGAGGCTATAAGACCTTGGGAATGGTTTTAATGGAATCAAAACGTTATTTTGATTATTCTTAAGTACTTCATAACTATTGTATAGTTATTAAAGACAAAGCCATATGATTCTTGATTTTGTGATTTCAAGATATGTTGTTGAACTTACTGAGCTATTTATGCTTATTACTGTGTGAAGATATATTTTAGACTTTTATGATCTGTTTATATCTCACATTTCTCCCCATATAGGTAATGCCTCCAAATCATTAAGGCAAAAACCACAGCTGCAAGTTCAAGGTCATGAGTAAGATAACCTTTCTCATACTCCTTTAACTGCCTAGATGCATATGCAATGACCTTGTCATGCTGTATAAGCACGCAACCCAGTCCTTTATGCAAAGCATCACTATAATCTATGAAATTCCCCATCTCATTCGGTAAAGACAATACCGGTGCTTGACTTAACCTCTTCTTCAGCTCTTGAAAGCTATCTTCACACTTCTCTGTCCGTATATATTTCACGGTCTTCCTTGTCAAATTTGTCAACGGAGTAGCTATCTTCGAGAAGTCTTGAATGAACCTCCGATAGTAACCCGCTAACCCTAGGAAACTTCGCACTTCAGTTGGCATGTTCGGTTGTTTCCAGTTAATAAAGGCTTCCACCTACGCCGGATCTACTGAAATACCTTCCTTGTCGATGACGTGCCCGAAAAACTGCACTCTCTCTAACCAAAATTCACACTTAGTGAATTTTACATACAACTTCTCCTTGCGTAGTGCTTCCAACACTAATCTTAAATGTTCAACGTGATCTTCTTTCATCTTGGAATAGACTAGAATATCAACAATGAACACCACGACGAACTTGTCCAAATATTGTTTGAACACTCTGTTCATCATATCCATGAATGCGCCTGGCACATTCGTCAACCTAAATGACATCACGAAGAACTCATAATAGCCGTAAAGAGCCCTAAATGATGTCTTAGGTATATCCTCCGCTCTAACCTTCAACTAGTGATACCCCGTCTGCAAATCTATCTTTGAAAAATATTTTGCCCCTTACAACTGATGAAAGAGATCATCGATCTTAGGCGATGGGTACTTATTATTTATCGTTAGTTTATTCAACTCTCGGTAGTCTATACAAAGCCTCAATGATCCTTCTTCTTTACAAACAATACGAGCGCTCCCCATGGAGAGACACTAGGTTGAATGTACTTCTTATCCAACAGTTCTTGCAACTAAATCATCAACTCCTTCAATTCCACTAGCGCCATATGATATGGTGCCTTCGAAACTAGTGTCGTCCCTAGCACAATGTCTATAAAGAATTCGATCTCTCTATCGGGTAGATGACTTGGCAAAGCGCTCAAAAATACGTCCGCATATTCATTGACTATAGGTATCTGTTACAATGTTGCTTCCAATTGCTGGGTATCAATAACATGGAACAGGTAACATTCACATCCTTTCCTTAACAACTTTCTGGCATGTGTTAATGTAGACACTAGAAATTTTCTTCAGTCCTGTTGAAGACACTCGAAATTTTACATTCCTATTACTAACCCTGCAAGAGGTCAAAACCGTCTTTTTTACTCAACTCAACCCCGGTATCAATACTGGGATGTCAATTCAACCCCGGTCTCAATATCGAAATATTAATACAACCTCGGTCTCAATATCGAGATGTCAATTCAACCCCGGTCTCAATATCGGGATGTTAATTCAACACTGGTCTCAATACCGGAATGTCAATTCAACCCAGGTCTCAATACCGGGATGTCAATTCAACCACGGTCTTAATACCAGGATGTCAACTCAGCCCCGATCTCAACCCGGGAGATACAGGTCATCCCCGATCTCAACCCGGGAGGTATAAGTCATCCCAGTCTCAACCTGGGAGGTACAGGTCAACCCCGGTTACAATACCGGGATGTCAATTTAACCCCGGTCTCAATACTGGGATGTCAATTTAACTCCGATCTCAATACCGGGATGTCAACTCAGCCCCGATCTCAACCCGGGATGTACAGGTTAGCCCCGATCTCAACCCTGGAGGTACCGGTTAGCCCCGATCTCAACCCGGGAGGTACAGGCCATCCCTGGTCTCAACCCGGGAGGTACAAGTTATCCCCGGTCTCAACCCGGGAGGTACAGGTCATCCCCGGTCTCAACCCGGGAGGTACAGGTCATCTCCGCTCTCAACCCGGGAGGTATAGGTCATCCCCGATCTCAACCTAGGAGGTACAGGTAATCCCCGGTCCCAACCCGGGAGGTACAGGTCATCCCCGGTCTCAACCCGAGAGGTACAGGTCATCCCCGGCCTCATCCCGGGAGGTACAACTCAGCCCCAGGAGGTATATGTCAGCCCCGATCTCTACTCAGGAGGTACCGTTCATCCCCGGTTTCAACCCGGGAGGTCAGGTCAAGCTCTGGCCACAACCCGGGAGGCCATCTCAACTTCAGAGACAACCCCGAAGCCTCGCATCAACTCTAGAGACAAACCTGGAACCAAGTCAGCCTGAGAGACAACCCTAAGGATAAACAGAAACGGCTGGGATCCAAACCTCGAAGACAACCCTGGGAAGTCAGCCAAAGGCCATGCCAGCACTGAAGGCAACCCCAGGAAGGGAAAAATGGTTATTTTACCGACTTAAAGCCAATTCGGTCAAACGTAAGTCGAATTGATGCCACTAAGGTCAGAAAGAACCATAACATTGAACCCGAGTGGAAACAGCGCAAAACAGCTCAACGAACAAACTGCGGAGAAAGGAAGACCTGGTTATGAACCCGCCTTCTTGAACTCAGAAAAGGTTTTATCCCATGTCATTGCGAAACTCTCAGCGAGGGTTTTCTGGAAAGGTATAGCACGCCTCAAACGGACGCTCCGATCAAAAGTTAGAAAGTTTCGAATCTGACCTCTTATTACTCGGAGTGCACGTACCTCGATGCAATAGGACCCGCCACGTGGGCCCTACCACGTGGAGCCGTAGGTGGATCACCGGCTGTCGTGGGTAGACCTGCTTCCACCAAGTCTATAAATAAAGGTGCGCCCCCAGCTCATTTCATAAATCAAAAACGCTCTGAACCTCTGCCCGTTTCATTTCTCAGCCCCACTTTTGTACTCCAAACCCAAATTTTATCACTCTAACACGTAGATATACTCATATACTACCACATATCAAAAACTGAGCTGTAGAATCGGACGTTTAAAGCCTACGATTTGGTAAATAGCTTGTGTAGCAGTCCATTGTGAGTATTTTTACGATCAGAAAGTTCCTACTACTTCATTGCGCATTTATACACTTGCATGTTAAGTTTCATTTTCTGATTATGCCCGGAACTCAATTACGTGGCCGTTTTTGCTTACGTTTTCGTACATTTTAGTACATAAAACACATTTTCTAGCATTTTCACAGCTCTGATCGTCGATCCATCGCTTGTAACAGCTTATATTTAACTTTATATATACTAACTTTTTAATTCTGTCAAGCCCGGATGTCAAATCCACGGTAGCTACTACTTTTATATATATAACTACATATATATAAATTTTTCTGACTTATTTGGGCCTGGATTTCTACTTCGTGTGCTTTTTATTGCTTTAATATATATATACTAACTGTACATATTGACTTTTTACATTTTAATTTGGCCTGGATCATTCTATGGCCTTTTTAATACTTATATATATATATATATATATATATACACTTGCATTTCTATCCGGGGAAAGGATAAAATGCTCGTCTCCCTTTACAGCTTTTCTATATATATATATATATATTTACATTCAGTCCAGCCTAGATTATTCCATGCCGTTTTACAGCTTTTATAAATACATATATATTTACATTCCAGTTCGGGCATCGGAGTGAAAACCCACCGCCCTTTACAGCTTTTATATATACATATATATTTTCATTCTGTCCAGCCTTGATTACTCCGTGGCTTTTTACATCTTATATATATATATATATATATATATATATATATATATATATATTTACATTCTAGTTTGGGCATCGGAGTGAAAACCTATCGCCCTTTACAGCTTTCATATATATATAATTATATATATATATATATAATTATATATATATATATATATATATATATATATATCCTTTATTCATTGTGATTAAATTGCTGCTTTAAATATTCATTTGATATGAATTGGCGCTGACACCTCTTTGGGCGAACTAGATTTCTTTAAATCTCTCCAACTCTAGCTTTCAAACAGTTCAAAATAATTTCAAACAGAACCGAGAAGCTAGAGTGGCTGAGATTTACTTAGATCTAGCAGTTTTTCTAGTTTTATTCATTCGAAAAGCAACCTCGTGACCCTTAGATCGCTATCTAGTGGTAACGAGATGCTTCGGCTACGAGCACTGAGACACCCCCAAAACCGGGTTCTCTAACCCCGATTCGGTCGTCACGATACAATACAAATATCCACCTCTAAACAACATACAATAACTAAATGCGGAATATAATAAACATATGTCATTCATTCAAAAGGTGTTACTAGTCCCAAGATTCGATAACCTTAATACAATCATACCAACATACCCTAGAAAAGTCATTAGGGTTCATATTACATAACAGTAATTAAACTAATCATAAAGCAAAGTCTGCTCCTTGCAAACTATTCCTACATCTTTCCTTTACCCATGTCCTTCCCTGAAGTCTCGGGTTTAACTGTAATAGAAGTCATGATATAGCAAGAATGAGCAACAAGTTTGCTCAGCAAGTTTAATTACAACAATAAAGGATATATTATGATGAAAGAAATATATCTGATAATGAATTCAACAATATGAATATCAAAAGCAAGAATAATAATTGCTTTTAGAATAACTGATAGTCAAATAGACTTTGAACTATAAAACTCCAATGGAGACAATAGCTGATTGACCCTTTGGTTACTGGCTACAGAATAAGTACTTGAGGGGATCAGCCTCCCGTACTTCATGTATATGCATAACATTCAACTCTGCTGTTTGTATCTTTATACTAGATACATGGGGTACTCCCCTATATATAAGGGGTGTTCTTTCAGTTTAAGAATACATACCATCAATTGGTCTGGATAGCTTTTATAAAACTTCATACAATTGTCTGACCAAACAAGGGTTCAGACTCTATCTGACGCAATTCAAGAATTATAGAACTTTAAATAAGGTACAAGTCCAATACTGTACGAACTCAAGTGCACCAAGTGCGAATATCAATAAGATTGATGTGGAATAATTAAACCACCTAATAGCATGCTTGGAAATAAGATTCAAGCTTAAATAAAATAACTTGCAATACAATAATAACCTGCTCAATACAATATGAGAAGGATAAGAAACTTGCACAATAAAGGGTGAGTTTTAGAAAACTTGCACAAATAAAGAGTGTAAGTCAGAGAACTTGCACAACCAAAGAGTGATGTTCGGGAACTTGCTCACAAAATTTATCTAATAAAGTAATGCAAGGTTTTAGAATACTTGCAACACCATAAAGGTAGGGTACGGATACTTGCCTATTTGCTCAGCTACAAATAATTCTAGCTTTAATTAAACTGCGTTGAAACGACCTAACATTCACAAGTCGGTCTTTCAATTAGTATTTGTAAACTAATATGAGTCTACACTTACAAGAATCTAATCCTCATATAGGTCTATCCCATAATTCACGTAAGTCAATTTACTATGACTGAGTTTATAAACATTTAATCCTGTCTTAGATTAATAACTTTATAATATCTAGTCTCTAGGCATAAACATAGGCTTGAACACATAGCTCTTTAATTTAAGCATGCAATACAGTTTAAGATACACATATTGCAAGGTTTAGCCCGTAATTCTAGGCTATAAGGTTCAATGTCGGACATCCTTATGCTTTAAGCAAAAATTAAGTTCATGCTTCAAGGGTCAACTATTAAAGTTATATCACCACATAACGAGGCTAAACGATATTCAGTAGTCATGCTTGTGTGTAAACAACATATGTATACTTTACTCACATAGTTTATATTTTAGAAATTTCCTTTTCATGAATATGTGTGCCTATGTGAAAACTATGTTTAATCAAAATGACACTCATGTCAACATGTCTATAAGCATAGTGAGATCCTAATATACATGCTTGCAAAATTATAACATAATTCTCATGGTAATTAATGTCATTAGTTTTCACATTCTAGATTTTCCATTGAAAAATCACACTAAGTCAACTAAGTATATGCAAGGCATCTCGACATATAACTCTTATGCATTTGAAAATTATATTAAAGCCACATATATATGCTCAAATGGTCAGAATCTACAAGATAAAAGTCTTGGTCAAGTTCACTTTGAAAAGTCTTAAGTTTCTTATATTTGACATCGTCTTAACTTTCAATCAAGTATGCCAGTGTGTGATTAATACTTTAAATATGCATTTCATGTCAATATAAACCATACTATCATGTTTATAAAAATCAGAATGTTCACATGATGTGTTCGTGACAAGGTTCACTTTCAAAACTACAAGTTTTCTTTTTAAAACATATATTTTCCTTTCTTAACACATACTAACATGGCTGTGACATATACGTAGTACCAAGAAGCTATAATATGGTTTAATATCAGTTTCCATGCTTGACCAAAGGGTACCAACAAGTTAGCATGAACAAAAATGAAACAGAAAGCAAAAGGTTTGGTGCAGGCCTGGCGCAGCTGCGCAGTTGCCTGGGCCGACCAGGAACTGCCTTTTGCTCGGCAAAAGCTTAAACCCAACTCAGAAATTTTGCATGAATTCTATTCTATTGTAGCTACATTACATAACTAACATGATTATAACTTTATATAACACTTAACAACATATCCCAATCCATTAATTAGTCAACCCATGATCAATTCGATAATCAAGAACTAGAAATTTTACAGAAACATGAAGAACAAGAATGGGAAGTGATATACCTTTGCAAATTGCTTTGCTGCTAAACAGATTCTATAATGCTACTATGATACTCTCCCTTAAATCAATATAGACTCTCAGCAATTGAAATAAGAAGAAGAGAAGGCTCAATTTATAGGCAATTCCTTATCTAGTCAATGCTATTATCTTCCAAATCAATTCAAAGGATTGCAAGAATGTATAATGGATAAGAAGAAGTTGGTGAGGAGTTGGTGAATTCAATCATAAATCCCACTCCCCATCTAATCATTAGTTCTATGTTGCTGAAATTGAAAGAAGGAGTAGAGTAGTGTAGCCATGTGTTTGTTCACGTGAAGAGGAGCTGGGCACTCAATGTGAGACAACGTAATAAGAACTCAGCAACTTACAATTGGTGTATAATGTATGCTAACACTTTGTTATAAATATACATCTATACACATTATAAATATACTTAGGTTATACATTTAATTAGTTTCATAATGTCATTTCTAATGAGTAACTAAGTAATACAATATATCAAGTAGGGTACATATATATATCAACATATACTCCATGTACATTTTATTAACACCGAATATAATTCAATCGAGTATTATTATTACTCATTACCATAACTGTTATTATTATAATCATAATAACTTAATGAAATCATTATCAATTCACAATTGATTATTGATGTTACTACATGTTAATAGGGTATACCTGAATGTTTACCCACACACTTCATGTCACATAAATAATATTATTATGTAACTCTATTAATGCAATTAATCTTACTATATAGTCTATATATATAATATATAGACATTTTAATGTGTCACCTTGTACTATATATAATATATAGTTAACTACCATATATTAAAGGTTTAATAGATCGCATGCTTGCACAATTTAATTAATCAAGTCAATATAATCTCATTATATTTATTAATCTTTTGCTCAATAATATATTATTTATTCACAATAATAGTTAATCGACATACTATCACTTAATTATTCGTTAATCGATTATCCTTTGTAATCACAATTAATCCTTTCACTATATTCAAGAAAATTGAATATTTAATTACTAATCACCTTGTCAATTCTTTTGATATAAAACTTAGTGCTAGTTCACTAATTTAATTAGACCATTAGCGACTCCCTTTAATATAATCCTAGCATTTATTCGCATAGGCTCAACTCACAGAATCACATAACCACATAAGGTTTAAATAAGCTCACAAAACTAACTCATTAAAATTTCAATCACATATTAAATTAATAAGGGAGTTTAAAATTCATGGTCATTACAAGCATACCAGGATTTACTGATGAATCCTTGGTTCTTGCAACATATGGATGTAAATATATCTTTTCTGTGCATAGTTGAGTTGTGCAGGTTTATTGGCTTCCCTCTGTGAGCCTAGGAATTGTGGGATTCATGATCAAACTGATCATAATCTGATTCCCACGATGGACAAACTCCACTTTACAAATGTACCCTGCCAGTTTTTTTGTAAAATGTACATCCGAAAGACTTTAAAACGGTTATCCGGGTTTAAAGTTTTAACATAATGAAATAATGGTTTGTCGTGTCAGAGTCACTCCGATGGCTGTCATGCCCATGAGAAGATTGACACTTGTATATATTCTATGGTTGAGGATGCTTCGCAGCCAGACTTGAGCCTAAAGGATGAAAAGATAAAAAATGGAAGTATCCATATACTTCAATTCCTACGTGAGCGTAAGGGTTTGAAAACCTGCTTTTAAAACATCATCTTAATAATCTTGTCTAAAAAAAGAGACTTTTGCAAATCAAATCAAACCCTTCGTATGTAGGTTTAACGAAGTATGTCCATACTTTCAAATCAAACATAGGCCCAATTTCTTCTAGCATTCACACATTCACACATTTCAGATTTAAAAGGGAAATATTAAAAAGATGCGGTACCGTGTTTTCACGGGAGTTGTGGGGTGCAAAACACCTTCCCCACACTTAACCAAGCCCCCGTACTTAGAACTTTGGTTTCAAAGATTCAGTTTCGACAATGTCTAACAATTAGGCCTCTTTTCAAATAAAACTCGGTTGAGTTGGTACAACCATTTCAAATCTACCAACTGGCGACTCTATAAAACGTTCAAATCGTTGATATGATACATGTTCGCCTTGTCCTAAAAAACCCTTCAAAACGTTTTTGATAAAAAAGATAAAATAAGGGTAGACAAAACATAGGAAGAGAGAAAGATTCGGGTCCAACTCGAACCGGATTTTTTCTTGACGTCGACAGGTGGCGACTCTGCTGGGGAAAGTAGAGGGCTTAGGTCGCGCTCAAATATTTTTAAAATTCCCCATTCATATATGCATATATGTGAATGTTGCATCTTTACCTTGAATGAATGCATGAATGTTGCGTCTTTACATTGAATGAATGCTTTCCTACTTTATATTAGTGCTTCGCACAAATATTAGTTCTTTGCTCCAATGTCATCATATGCATACAGTGAGATGCGATGTATGTGAATGTATGTTGTGTGATTTCTCCACCAGGAGGCAAACTCGTCGGTGACAGAGTAATATGTTCAAGGACGGCTAAGTCTTTGGGGCTCCTGAAAAAGCACCACTTAGATCCGCTCAAGTTGAAAGATCGGATTAATTTCTCCTCTAGTAGATTGCAATGACCAGAGGACCTTCATGCTGAAAAAGTCGCGAGAGTAGCCAAAGATAGGTCAGCCTCTGATTAACCAAATCCGAAGGAAAGCCTCTTCATGCCTTCCTCTTTTAAATCAATGTAAAGTTTTCAATTCCAATGTAAATGTCATAATGTACATTCTATGTTTTGTAAATCCTGCCATATTATCCTGTCATCAATACAACTGACCTCTGTTTTGCAGGATAAGATTAAAAAACCTTAAAAACACATCATGGCATGCATCCTATCCATACCTACCTCAGGAAATTGACACGCCTACGTTTGTTGTAAGTGAAAAATTAGTCTTATCACTAGATCTAAGTCTAAGAAAGCACTAAATCCATCTCCGGACATGGCTTCCAGTGCTCAGCCAGAATTCACCCCTGTCTCTAGGGAAGAGTTTGAAGGACTGAAGAACCAGATAGCCGAATTGGCCACTTTCTTGAGAAAGTAGAGTAAAGCTCTTAAAGGGAAACAAACACAGGGTCACACAAAACCAGGAACACCCGATGGTAGTCAAGAAACCAGAAAGACAGACACTCAGATTCTTGATCCTTAGAACAGGAAGCTGGTGACATTCTGAAGAAAGTCTAACTTATGGAAGAAACTATCCGGTCTATCAAAGGGACTGGGGCATTTTGTAGTGTCAATTATTCAGACTTATGCATTTTCCCTAGGGCTCGTTATCCCAAAAAATTTCAAGTCCCTGATTTTGAGAAATACGATGGATTGGGAGACCCTTACACTCACTTAAAGGTGTTCATTGGAGAGCTCAGATCCTATGTACAGGAAGAGAAACTTCGAATACAGTTATTTCAAAAAAGTCTGACCGGAGAGGCTAAAGCCTGGTATGCCCGTTTGGACAACTATAAATGTCACAGCTTAGAAGAGCTGGCACATGCCTTCCTTAATCAATACAGTTTCCAGTCTCCACTGGCTCTAGACAGATATCAAATAACCAAAATCAAGAAATAAAATACTGAGTCATTCAGAGAATATGCTCAATGCTAGAGACGAATGGCGGCACAAGTCACTCCACCTATGACTGAGTCTGAGATAGTCATGACCTTCATCGACATTCAAAAAGCTCCATATTATGAAAATATCATAGCAGGCATAGGAAAGTGATTCTCGGAGATGATCAAACACAGCGAAATGGTAAAAATGGGGCTCAAATCTGGGAAGATAAAGGATCTGACCGCATTAGAAGCTGTTGCCGAGCATATTCAATCTGGGAGATATAGGAACAATCCCCGGAGGACACACAAGAAGAAAGACAAAGAAGTTTCCTTAGTATTGCAAGGACAGAATCAGAGGGGTGATTCGAGCAGCATGCCCATTCAAAGGAGAAACTATTCCCCTTTTCAAGCCCCAGTCCAACCTTCAAATTCGCCATTTTAAAAAAATTTGGAGGCCAGGCGACGAAGAACGTTCACCCCCTAAGGGATTCACTCGAAAATGTGCTAAAACTGTTGATGGCACAGAAAAAGATTGTGCAACTCCTTCCACCAACCAATACTGGTGGACAAAAATTTGACCCAAGAAAAAAGTGTGAATACCATTCCGGATCTCTGGGCCATGATACACAAGACTGTTGGTCTCTCAAGCACAAAATCCAAGACTTGATTGACAATGGAGAGATTGTGGTGACCAAACCGGAGCAGATGCACGTGCAAGATAATCTCCTCCCTCAGCACAAAGAGGAGAGTGTCAACATGATTAGCACGCAAAGGATCCAAGTACCTCCGGTACGTCGGAGAGTCAACTTAATCCAACAACAATAGCCCAGACAGTTGGGAGGTATCAGAAAGGTGATTCCTGATAGAACAGGAAATCAAATCTATCAAGGAACAGATTGGACAAATGGCAGATCTGGTCGTATACCAGCATCAGGTGACCAGACAACTGATAAACCAATCCAGCTATGCTGAAGCAAGTCCTCCTACATCGAAAATTAGTCCCATTGCTATGAGGGACCATTACCGGTTTCATGAACATGAACTTTGGGCCGACAAGGTGGCCAAGATGGAAAAGATCCAAGCAAATAGGGAATTTGCCTTTCAGAGGAATTTCACTAACCTGAACCAGCCGATGAAGGAAATCCTCCATATGTTAATCAGTGAGGGAATGGTTACAGATTTATTACCCCTGGTAAATCCTCGATCCAAAAAAATCAAGCCTAACTGAATCTATCAGTATCACTCCAATACACCCGGTCATGACACCGAAGATTGCTGGGGACTTCGTCACTTAATTCAGAATCTGATTGAAAGCGGTGAACTGATAAGAGGGAATCAGGATTATGGCCTACCAGATGAAGAAACTCTCTTTATTCCCACTACGTGGAGTCAGGATACAGTCGCTGTTATTTCCTATGATAAGGAGCCAGTCCTCACACCCCTATTGCTACCAGGTAAAGGGGTCCAATAAACACAAAATCCTGTGAAGTTGGCGGCGCCCAAACCATTGATATTTCCATTCTGACCCCAGTATCCAGTAATTAGTCTGAAGAGAGTCCCATGGAACTACAGGAATGATAAAGGTTCTACCTCAAACAACATTGCCATCGTACCAAAGGAGAATCCATTGTACCTGCCTCAGCGAGTGATCAAATCAGTCATCAAGGCCAAAGATGTGATGCCCCAAATTTTACACATTCCCTGTAGCAGATTCGGTGCTCACGTAAATATTCTATAAGACAATAATTTCTATAAATCCAAAATTCACAGTATTCCAATCGGTTAAAAGTTCTCGTCAGAATAATTACCATATTTGGATACCCTCACTTGGATGTATAGATTTACGATCTTACAGATATTTCTTACATATAAATAATTCCTATCTATCTGATATTCACAGTACAAATGATAAGATTGTTCTTGGAACTGAGGAGCTACCTCAGTGCTTACAGAACTCCCAAGATCATTCAATACCCTCATTCAAATATATAGTTCATATAGATACTGTACTTGATTCTAACCACCATTAACAATGTAAAACCATTCAACTAATAATTTAATAACATAATAGTATCTGCTTACCTACGGTTCAACTATTACATCATAAAATACCAAATTACATTCTTAGTATTCATACAATAAACCCTTGTTTCCCTAATTACTTCTACTCACATGTATGCGTTCCTGAGTCTGCTGGGGGTGTTTGGTGCAACTGCAAAGGAAAAGAATATTTGCAAGAATGAGCTTTGAAATGCTCAACAAGTTTTAAACAATTATAGTTTATACTCACATCGTATCTGAAGTTAAGGAAATATTTAATTCAGAGTATTTTTCTCACATTCCTAAGAGTCATAGAGACTTATAGGAGTTCTATCATTCCTAGAAGTCATAAAAGACTTATAGGAGTTCTGTCATTCCTATGAGTCATGAAGACATATAGGAGTTCTGTTTGGATATCTCATAGGAATTCAGCCTAATCATATCCTAGGAGTATGCATATCATCCTACCAATCCAACACAGTCAAAGTATATATGTACCAAGAAATATTGGTTTTGATATCGAATCATAAACATTTATACACAACAGTTTGTATGTATTAGTTATGCTTGAACAATAAGTCATAACCTTTTTTAAATCACAGATATCACGAATAATGATTTCTTATATCAATTTACAGAACTTATATTTAATGTTGAATTAAATGAAGTTAGAAAAACTTGTCTTTTATCACGATCGGCTACTTAGGTTATTTGAAAGTATATTCACCACCTATATATATTATAACAGTCATTAAAAATAATAGTAATTAATTTCTAATTAAAATACTAGTGTCTGGGTTGATCTTGGAGTCCGTTCGGTACTTTACAACTTTATTGAATAGTTATCGAATTAGTTTTTCAATAATTTTGTTGAACAATTTTATTATCTTATTCATATGCTTCAGATATTATTTATCATAATTTTCAAATGCTCAAAATAATATTTAAATGATTTAATATCATTTAAAATAATTTTTAAGTTATTAATATTATTTTTAAATATTTAATTAACCATTTAAAATGATTTTTAAATCATCAATATTATTTTTAAATAATTTATTTTATTTAATAATGATTTTTAAATCTTTATTACCATTTTTAAATAATTTCTTATTATTTAAAATGATTTTTAAATCCTTAATATTATTTTTAAGTAATTTATTATTAATTACTCTTATTATTATTATTATTATTATTATTATTATTATTATTATTTAAATATATTAAATATTAATAAAATTTTATGTCAAAATATTGCAAATTATTTATTATAATTAAAAATGATTTTTCAGAATTTATTTATATTTATTTATATTTATTTTAATTAATAAAATTAATTTTCAAATATTGCCTGTCGCTAAAGACTTTTAGCAACAGAAGTGTGGCTATAGGTGTTCTTGGCTCAGCCAAGAACACGTAGGTCAACGGCCTAGAGCTCGGTTTGACTCAACTTTTCTGGCAATCAACTTAGTTTCTGGGTAATCTAATCCGATGAAAATGTAGTACTGATGTAGTAGTACACATATATGGTCACTTTTCTACTTAACAACATTTTTACAAGTTCACACGACCGGTCAAAGTAGCATCCTAATGCTGTTCTTGAAATTCTGGGCTGCCCAGAAAGAACCAGTCAACGACCTTTAGGGTCTTATAACTTTACGGCCGGTTAACTTTTTGGTGTTCCAGTCGTCGGGATCTATAGATAAACTACAAGGGTACATGATTTGAGTAGTCATGGAGGCTATATCTCAACAAGTATCAAGATCCAAGCCTTCAAAAATCTTGTCAGGTTGCTGCTCAACATTTCTGGGTTACCCAGTAATGGAAACTGAACGGTCAATGTAGTTTGACCGTTTATATCTTCCGGCCAGTGATTATCTAGGGTTTTAGAGTGCTATAGTTTTGTAGAGCTCATGACAAGGTATAAGCCTACTAGCATCTAACACTTAAACATCTTGACAGAAAAGAAATCCAGGCGGTCAAACGGGTTGTCAGGCTCCTATTTATGTTTTCTGGGTTACCCAGAAAACGGGCGGTCAACGCCGATCAACGGGTTTTGACCCATTATATATTCCAATCCATTGTTCTGAGATCTAATCTATCACTACTAATCGATTAACAACCTTGCAAGCTATGATTATCAACTCTTAAAACATAAAACCATCAAACAATCAACGAGATATAAGGGCTGACATTCGTTGTCAGACCCTGTTTTGACACTTTGGCAGTTTTGCTTAAAAATTAATTTTGATGCTTTTAAATGTTATGGATTCGTGTTTTAGCAACCCAGATCACTTAATAACGTACTAATGAACATATCTAAACAATAACAACAACAATTAAAATATCAAAATTTTAAAATTAAACTAGGGTTTAATTTTTAACCTTTTTTATCAATCCTTGTTCTTTCTCCTTCTGATTCTGATATGGCTTGTTAGAGGTGGTTTCTGGACCAATATATGATATATATTTGATGTAAAATTTGTGGGTTCAAAGAACTAACACTTATCTTTATGTCCAAAGTTCAAGTGGGGGTTATTTAAGTTTTTCTTTTTTATTTTGACAACTAAGGCTAGATAATTAATATGCTAGGGTGTGTTGTCATGCCTAGAGGTTGTAGAGCCATGGCACAAGGATAATTTTGTTCTTATCTTGTTTTGTAAGAAAACAAAATAAGGGTATTTTGGTCATTTTGCTTATATTAAGGGTATTTTGGTAATTTCTCATGTAAATACAAGGATAATGTAGTCATCTCCTATTATCCTTTGAAGATTTAAAAAAAATTATGAATAATTAGGGTTTATAACCTATAATTAGGGTTTATAGTTAAAATTAGGGTTTTATAATTTGGGTTAGAGTTTTCTAATCCCTAGTTAGGGTTTCCTGACAATCTTTTCCAATAAATCTTTAATGCATCATATTAAATATATGTATACAATAATATATAACATTATTAATGTATTATACTATAATTTCCATTTATTATAACCCTTAGGGTTAGAATTCCTTATTATAAATTAGGGTTTTCCTTATAAAACCTTACATCCTATTTACACAGTTATATCGTATGTGTTGCTTTATAATTATATATATATTCCAATAATAATGTTAAATACACATCCTACAAGATATTAGTCATAGTTATATTTACTGTTTATATTAATATTTCTATTTAAAATTTGGAATATTACAAAAGAAAAGGTGGATGACGAGAAAATAGAAGAGTTCCTAAGCAAAATGGGACACAATGAAATCAAAGTGGTGCAAAGCCTAAAAGATGCACCCAAGCGGATGTCCATCCTAGATCTGGTCTTATCGTCGGTGGATCATCGCAACATTTTGGTGAAAGTACTAGAAGAAGCCCATCTGCCAAAGACAGTGGATGCCGAGAAATTCCGTTATGTGATAGAACACATCTTTAACAGCAATGTGATATCTTTCACTGACGATGATATACCCGCAGAAGGTACGGGCTATCATAAGTCACTGCATATAGCAGTGATGCATCAAGGTATATGATCGGAGGTGTGCTAATAGATGGAGGGTCGTCCCTAAACATCTATCCCTACGACACCTTAGAAAGAATGAAGATCAACCCAAACCGGATCAAAACCAGTCATGTGGTCATCCGGGATTTCGATGGATCTCGCCGAGAGGCTATAAGAGAGATTGAGCTTCCATTGGAGATTGGTCCCCACACCTTCTATGTATCTTACCAGGTACTCAACATCAACACCAGATACAATTTATTATTGGGTAGTACATGGATCCACATGGCATGAGCTATTCCATCCACCCTCCATCAACAACTTAAATACATTATCAATGGAAACCTAATCACAGTTAATGACGAACCAGAATACCCTGTCTGCCTACAAGAAGACATGCCAGTGATTAGTATGGATGCAGGGATTGAACCTGCTAGTTTTTAAGCCTTGGAGGTGAGCGATACTCAATACATACCTGTTGGGGAACCAACTTTGAAACCAAAAATCTCCCCCGAAGTAATGACAGTGGGCTAGGAGATGGTATCTTTGGGTTTTCGCCTTGGAGAAGGGTTAGGAAAGAATCAGCAATGTATCAAAAGCCCGGTGCAAATCCCGAGTCAGTCGGGGAAAGCCGGATTGGGCTATTCATCCGGGTCAAGCCACCGGAACCCACATATGCATCCTAAGGCTCATGCTTCCACCATACTATTGCCAAAATTCACTAACATACGGGTTATCATACACTACAAAGGTATGAATGATGATATCTCCGACAATGACAAGGAGGATCAGATCCAAATTCTTGGCATCAAGAAAGAGAAGGGAAATAGTTCAAAGAAAAACCCCGGCCCTATTTTGAAGGATGTCTTAGTCATCATCCGAGATGAGGAAGACGAGCATAATTCCTTGATCCTCCCTGTTCATGAGGATCTGACCCTGGATAACTGGAGCAGCGACCCTTGCCTCATTCAAAAAGGGTAAAAGGGCAGAGAATCTGTCTGCCCTGTAGCAAGGTTTCATTTACTTTTTGATTTATTGCACAGCTATAGGAGTAACTTTTGTCATGCTTTGCCAAATGCTTTGTATGTTTAAAAAGTTGCATATATTAAAGTGAAAGTATTTTGTTTTCAGGACTCCAGGATAGGATTTGTTTGTCACTGCTGATAAGATGTCAACCTGTCACAATGACTATAACGTTGATGTAGAACTGAATTTTGACTTGATGGAAGTTGATTAAGAGGATCAAGATGACTATGAGGTGCCCAAGGAGATCAAAGAATGGGTTGAAGACAAACCAAAAGCAAACCTCAACCAAACCACCACTATTAATATCGGAACCTTAGAAAACCTCAAAGAAATCCAGATAGGCGTAGACCTTACACAAGATCAAAAAGCCGATCTGATTGAACTTTTAACACAATTCCAGGATGTGTTTGTATGGTCACATGAAGACATGATTGGTCTGTCTACTAATATTGTCATCCATCGAATGCCCATCAAAGATAGATTCAAGCCAGTTAAACAAAAGCTCAGGCGGTTGAAACCTGAATGGAATCTGAAAGTCAAAGTAGAAGTTGTTAAACAATTCAAAGTCGTATCATCATGGTATCAACATACCCGGAGTGGTTGTCAAACATAGTTCTCATGCCTAAGCCCAGAGGGAAAGTACGAGTATGTGTAGATTACAGGGATTTGAACAAAGCCTGCCTTAAGGATAATTTCCCGGTACCTTTCATCCACATCTTGAGAGACAACACTATGCAGTACGTCATGTATTCTTTTATGGATTGCTTTGCTGGTTACCATCAAATTATGGTTGCTGTAGAAGACAGGGAGAAAACAGCTTTCATCACTCCTTGGGGAACCTTCTGTTACAGACGATTGTCCTTCGGCATTATCAATGCTGGTGCCACATATCAGCCAGCCATGATGGCCCTGTTTTATGACATAATGCATAAGGAGATAGAGGTCTATATGGATGACATCATCATCAAATCTCGGAGGGAGGATGATCACATCAGCCATCTCAGGAAGTTGTTCAACAGGTTGCGTAAGTACAACCTCAAGCTGAATCTAGCCAAATGTGCTTTTGGCGCAAGTCAGGCAAGTTGTTGGGATTCCTAGTGAGCAACAGAGGCATTGAACTGGATCCTGCCAAGATAAAAGCCATCACTAAGATGCCCGTACCCCGAATAGAGAAGGAGATACGCGGGTTCCTATAAAGGATCAATTTCATAAGCCGATTCATTTTCCAGCTCACAGCGACTTGTGAACCCATCTTCAAGATACTAAGGAAGAATTCCTCCACAAAATGGAATGAGGATTGTCAGAAAGCCTTCCTTTCAATCAAGAAGCAGCTAATCGAAGCTCCTATCTTGGTACCCCCGAGGGATAGAGTTCCCCTATTCATGTATCTGTCTGTCAATGCCAACGCAATGGGCTGTATGCTGGACAAAAAGATGATAGTGGCCAGGAGAGAGCTATCTATTACATCAGCAAAAGGTTCAGCAGTGGTGAACAAAAGTGCACCCTGATTGAGAAGACATGTTGTGCATTAGAATGGGCAGCCATGAGGTTACAGCACTACCTCCATGGGCACACAACCTACCTCATATCCCGCATGGATTCGCTGAAATATGTATTCAATAAACCAATGTTGAATTGTCAATTGTCCAAATGGCAGTTGATCCTCCAACAGTTCGACAATGTCTACGTGACTCAGAAGTCCATCAAAGGTCAAGGCATTGCAGATCAACTAGACGAAGCACCATCAGGAGGGTTCGAACCTCTGGAGACTTATTTTTCTGATGATGGGATCATGACAATTCAGCAAGATCTTCACGAAAATTCAATCTAACAATGAAAAATGTATTTCGATGGAGTAGTAAACATGGAAGGTGCCAGAGTTGGGGCAGTTCTTATCTCTGGTACAGGAGAGCAATATCCTGTGGCTACCAAGCTGTAATTTGTCAACACCAACAACACGGCTGAGTATGAAGGCTGCATAATGGGGTTAAAATTAGCCCAATCCATGGGTGTCAAGCATCTATTGGTCTTTGGAGATTCTAAGTTGGTTATCAGACAAAGCACCAGGGCATATCATACCAAAGAACTTCATTTGCTGCCCTATCATCGGCAGGTCGTCAAAATATCCATAGAGTTTGAAGACATAACTTTCATCCATATTGCTGGAGGTAGGAATGACTTCGCTAATGCATTGGCAACGTTGGCTTCCTTAATCCACATATCCGATGGGAGGAGGATCCCCGACATCAAATTCGCAAGCCAGAAGACCTCGACATACGGGAATTACATTGGAGAAGTATCAGATAAAATACCTCCTATCAATCAACCTTGGTATCTAAACATCAAAGAATATCTCCGAGATGGATCTACGCCCGCTGGGGCAAGCCAATCCAAATAAAAGTGGATTCACAAGATGGCTATAAAATTCTATTTAATCGGAGACGCACTCTATAAGAGAGATGTTGGAATATGGCTCTTAAGATGCCCTAATAAAGAGCAAGCCCAGAGATTGATGGATGAAGTCCACGGCAGAATTTGTCGTCCACACATGAGCGGTCATCTGCTGGCCAAGAAGATATTAAGAATAGGGCATTATTGGATCTCTCTCAGAGCTAACTGCGATGATCATGTTAGGCAATGCTTTCAATGCCAAGTCCATGGAAACACTATTCATGCTCCTCCGAACGAGCTGCACAACATGAGTTCGTCATAGCCTTTCTCCATGTGGGGAATGGATGTGATAGGTCCAGTAGAACCTAAATCCAGAAACGGACATCGATTCATCTTCACTATGATCGATTACTTTACCAAGTGGGTTGAAGTTGCCTCTTTTCCCAAAGTCACCAAAGAGGTCATCATTGGCTTCATTAGAAACAATGTTGTCTGTCGATATAGACAACCGAAGGTGATCGAATCAGACAACGCCAAGAACCTAAAC
Organism: Panax stipuleanatus; assembly: GCA_020205555.1. Classification (NCBI taxonomy): domain Eukaryota; kingdom Viridiplantae; phylum Streptophyta; class Magnoliopsida; order Apiales; family Araliaceae; genus Panax; species Panax stipuleanatus. The sequence goes on from CM035119.1 coordinate 92,724,175, forward strand.
AATTAGATGATGAGAGAACTATGCAGCAAGTTCCACATCAAGCATCTCAATTCTGTCATCTACCGGCCCAAGATGAATGGTGTCGTCGAGGCAGCCAATAAGAACATCAAGAAAATCATGCAAAAAATGTCTGCCAATCACAAAGAATGGCATGACCTATTACATTTGACTCTGTTGGCATACAGGACGTTAATGCGTACCTCTACTTGGGCTACCCTCTATTCATTGGTCTATGGCATGGAAGCAGTCCTTCCCATAGAAGTAGAAATTGAGTCTTTGAGAGTGTTAATAGACGCACAGATGGAGGAATACTAGTGGGTGCTAGATCGGTACCACCAACTGTCCCTGATAGATGAAAGGAGGCCTACAGCCATTTTCCATGGGTAGTTATATCAGCAAAGGATTGCTCGATCCTACAACATGAAAGTCCTAATACGACAATTCAAAGAAAATGACTTGGTATTGAAGAAAGTCCTGGCCAATTAAGATGAAGCCAAAGGAAAGTTTGCCCTAAATTGGGAAGGCCCTTTCATTGTCAAGGAAGTGGTGACAGGAGGAGCTATCAGATTACAAGAGATGGAAGGGAGAGAATTTCCCCAACTCATCAACTCAAACACCATAAAAAGGTACTATGTCTGAAACACATTCATACCAGCATCTTGGTCCTGCGAATCAAATCAGTTCAGTTTTCACTAAAAGACGAAACTATGAATGACTTGGTCTCCCACAACTCGGGAGTACGTAGGCAGCAATTCCAGGTGCGTTCAAACCAAACAAATAGCTTAAAAACTCATCAAACCAAACTCAAAAGAGTCATTTCTCAAGCCTCTCTCACACAAGAAACTGAACTATGAATAACCTGATCTCCCTTAACCCGGGAGTACGTAGGCAGCCATTCACAGTGCAGTTTGACCTTCAAGAAAATACAAAAAAATAATAAAAACTAGTCTTAAGACACCGAAACATAAATCTTATCAAGCCTCCTTGATCAACAAGCCCATCTGAGATATTCTCCAACATCTCAATGTCAGTCTATCAAGGAGAAGTTCATGATACATCAACAACAGCAAGTCATGAAAGAAGTGGTAATCACTCAGCAATGACAATACATATCAAAACAGGGAAGTGAATCAAAATATATTTCTCTGATATATAATACTGTTTGATATATACACTGTTTCTTGTACATGATAAAAATGGCTGATCTAGTATGTGCAGGAAAAAAAAAGCTAGGCTATAGACCAATGGACAAGCGGGATAGCAGTGTTAACATGGCGTCTCTCTTTGAAGATAGAGGAGTCGCTACAAGCGCAATACCCTCAGCCTCCATACGGGCCAAAACATCCACAACCATCTGCATAGTGGCACTGTGATCATCAATATAAGCACTCATATCGGCAACCATGCCATGAGTATATTATCGGAGAGTAGTACTGTTAGCAATATGGAGATCTCGGGAAGCTATGGCCTCATCCTTCTTTACAAAAGTAGCATCCCTGGCAATCAAAGTCTCCTCAATCTTGACAAAAGCAGCATCTCGAGGAGATCGAGCCTCATCTCTCTCGACTAATGTCGTATCCTGAGTGGCTCGAGCCTTATCTCTATCCACAAAAGCTATATCTTTGCCGGACAGGGCAGTTAACATCAGTGCCCTAACCTGATCTCTCTCAAAAGTCATCCTAGTTAATGAATTTGCCATAGATGGATCTGTCCCGGCAGGAATGATCGGTGGGTCACTAACTAAGGCTGCTATCAGACCCATAAATAAATCATCCTCCGTAGGAGAATCAGGATCCTCCATAGGCTCCTCCTCATCTGAATCCACAATCGGAGCTGACTAGATAAGCGCGATTGCTGCTATATCAGTCTCTAACCACGCTGTGTACTTTGGAGAGCAATACAGATTGCTAGTAGAGATATCAGCCCTCTCCCTATGAATCCAACACTCATAAATCCTGAGCAGGTTGACTGACGACATAAAAGAAGCTGACATTCGGTGGTCTATGGCCCCCTAAAACTGGTGCAGGCTCTAGAACTGATCAAACTGACCCATGACTGCCAACGGATGGTAAGTGGTCACCACTCTCAATCCCGCGAGGGGAAGTAGTCCATGCCAGATGCATGGGTGATGAAGCTATAACGGGAGACTATCCCTGAGCATGGCAGAATCGAAAAAGGATGCTCAATATCTAATAAAAAAGCTGACCATATCTCTGCATCTGAACACTCTACTGGCTAAAAGGAGTAGGACGTAGCTATCTCGTGGGTGAAGCAGTACCCCTGATGTTTGAAGAAGCCAATCGGGCGTAAATGGGTCATGAGCCATACATACAATAAGACAAAGCTACCTCTAAAAAACCCCTCTGGAAGGTTACTGCAATAGGTAGCTGACCTCAGTGTCTCAGCCAGTATCATCGGCAAGATGGTGCTACCTTGTCTAAGGGCACGAACTGCGACCATCAACCCAACATCTCAGTGGTCCAAGTATAGTGGCATGTATAAGTAAGCCGTTATGCACATCAGTAAGACGTTTATCCAAGCTGAATGCCACTCCTCTGTCGAGATAATAAAGTTTCCAGCGTGTCGATCGTAGCTATCTAGTCTACTGAAATAATAGATCAAAAAGTCAATAGAGATCACACATCCGAAAATGATCTCATCTGTGACTACACTCTGATCATCAGGCAAAGGCTCAAGCAAAGCCCCACTCTGGGCATCTACGCTCAAGGAACCAGAACAGACTGTCCGCCCATTGATGGCTGTAGCAGGAACTCCCAAAAGGGACCGAACGGCAGTGGGTGTAATATCCGCCACAACAGGCACTGGCTCACCCGCAAATGCTATCCCGGTGATGAACCTCCAATCCATCGGCGTCATCATCACCTCGCAATCCAGTAAGTGGAGAGACTAAGTCTGGTGGAACCAGCGCTTAAACAAATCCCTCATATAACCCCAGGGACAACGGCGGGGAAGGATAGAAAAGAACTCCTTAAATCATTAGGTGTCAACAACGTCCCTATAATCCTGGTGCGGAGTGTGGTAAAGAGAATACACATTAAACCAGTTCCCTCTGGGCTGCGTAAAGTCAGGAACCTGTATCAAAAGTAAACCCATATCAAACCTGTGCCCCGAGAATGGCAAAAGAAATAAAGAAAATCAAGAAAGAAGGAAACTGCAGTCACCTCGTTGGCATGAAGAAATCTCGATGGATGGTAACTCAAATCTCCCAGCAGATCCTGAAGTGGCATAACATTGCCTGGAAGCTCCGTACGTGGTGCCTGAGCTAGGGCAAGTGCTATAAATGGAGCCTCCTCATCATCTATGTCTGCCAGCGGCTCAGCTTGGACTGGACGAATCACTCACTCAGCCAATCTACGAGGCGGTCGGGCTGGCCGTGGCTGAGGGACATCGGAGGCTGTCCTCCATCTAACTTCTGAAATGACCCTGCTAGCACTCCCGGGTCTATCTCGATCCATAACCTAGAGAAAGACTCTAAATCACCTCAGAAAGGGTGAAGTAAGCCTAAAACCTGTGGCTTATTAATTTAAATCAGTATTTTATGCATTTTTAATCCTAAAACATGCATGGGTTAGCCAAAATCACCAATAGAGTCAAAACTGCATGTTTATTAAATGCTCAGGCTTTTGAAATTTTTTTGCCAAAGTCTCCTTTGTAAAACGGACTATCCGCATGCACGCAGGCATGTCTAGGTGGCCATTCAGTAGTACACTTTCCCAAAAATAGAAATAGTTCATATTTATAAAGAAGAATAAAAAATAAACTTTACATGGCAGCCAAATTACCATGGACATTTTTAGTTGAAAATCTAAGCTCACTAGGCCTCAAAAAGGATGAGTAAACTGATCCAAAAGAACAAAAATTGGCTGTCTCACAATTCAAATTTTCTTATATCAAAACGTGCATAACAGTAAAATATGCATACTTATGAAGTCAAAAAAAATTTATCAAGTCATATAAGCATACATTTTTGATACATTGCGTTCAAAAGCACCTTACGTGGTTTACACAATTCTATCGGTTAAAAGTGGAAAAGAAGGGTTGAAAATGTCACCTAAGATGTGCAGAACGTGTGGCCGTTGACGGAATCTGAAAAAAACTGCCCGAACTCCGTAGATCTGAAAGAGAAAATCGGATTCTGTTTGAAACTCAAAACTGAAAATGACTTCTAAGAGGCCCTGCTGCCCATTGTAAATCCGCATGAAGGAGCGGACCCACCTACGGCTGCCTCACCCCTACCTGTGGACACCTAGGGTGGGCCCCGTCCCCTCCAGCTTGGTCCAATTCGAGTTAAAAATAGAGTTTACATGAGCTGAAAAGTTAAATCTGAGAAAAAATTGCTATGCAATTGAGCGGTTTGTCCTGAAATCCTGCGTTTAAGCAGTCGATTCCTGACAGAGGGTGGAACGTCATGAATGCTATTGGTAATCATCCCGAAGCAATATTTGGGGACTAATGATGAAAACTGCTGAAAAACTGCGAAAGAACATCATAAAACTGCCAAAAACTGCCACTTTCAAAGCATCGGGTACAGATCGGTGACAGTTCAGCCGTTGGCTCAACCCCAAAGAAGTGTCGGGTACAGACCGGTGACAGTTCAGTCGTTGGCTCAACCCCAGCGAAGCATCAGGTATAGACCGTTGATAGTTCAGCCATTGGCTCAATCTCAGCGAAACGTCAAATACAGACCAGTGACAGTTCAGACATTCGCTCAACCCCAGCAAATCATTGGATACAGAACGGTGACAGTTCAGCCGTTGGCTCAACCCCAGCGAAGCATCGGGTACAGACTGGTGACAGTTTAACCGTTAGCTCAACCCCAACAAAGCGTCGGGTACATACCGGTGACAGTTCAGCCGTTGGCTCAACCCCAATAAAGCGTCGGGTACAGACCGGTGACAGCTCAGCCATTGGCTCAACCCCAGCGAAGCGTCGGGTACAGACCGGTGACAGCTCAGCCATTGGCTCAACCCCAGCGAAGCGTCGGGTACAGACCGGTGACAGCTCAGCCATTGGCTCAACCCCAGCGAAGCGTCGGGTACAGACCGGTGACAGCTTAGTCGCTGGCTCAACCCTAGCCAGGCCTCGGGTATAGACCGGTGATAATTTAACAGTTGGCTCAACCCCAGTGAAGCATCGGGTACAGACCGGTGACAGTTCAACCATTGGCTCAACCCCAGCGAAGCGTTGGGTACAGGCCGGTGACAGCTCAGCCGTTGGCACAACCTCAGCGAAGCGTCGGTTATAGACTGGTGGCAGCTCAGTCTTTGGCTCAACCCCAGTGAAGCGTTGGGTACAGACCGGTGACAGTTCAGTAGTTGGCTCAACCCAAGCAAAGCGTCGGGTACAGACCGGTGACAGTTCAGCCATTGGATAAACCCCAGCAAAGCGTCAGGTACAGACTGGTGATAGTTCAGCCATTGGCACAACCCCAGCGAAGCGTTGGGTACAGACAAGTGATAGTTCAGTCGTTGGCTCAACCCTAGCGAAGCGTCAGGTATAGACCGGTGACAGTTCAGCCGTTGGCTCAACCCCAGCGAAGCGTCAGGTGCAAACCGGTGACAGTTCATCCGTTGGCTAAACCCTAGCAAAGCATCGAGTACAGACCGATGATAGTTCAGCTGTTGGCTTAACCCCAGTGAAGCGTCGGGTACTGACCGAGACATTTTAGGTGATGGCACAACCCCAGCGAAGCATCGGGTACAGACCGGTGACAGTTCAGCCATTGGCTCAACCCTAGCGAAGCGTCGGGTACAGACCTGTGACACCATTAGCTGTTGGCAACAACTCCAGCAATGCATCGGGAATGATCCGGTAGCAGAAATAGTATACTAAGCTATCCCCACAAAGGACAGATGATGGAATCTGTTATACAAATCCTTATAGGGAGCACCAAGAAAGATTAGTGATTCAACCTCCTGTTGCAAGCTACCGTGTGTAAATTATCGTCAAGATAGGCATCGGAGGCTCCCACTTAGGTAACTCGATAACAGAGATATATCCCCAGCAGGGGAGCCTTTAGGAATGTACAAAGGCATCAATCAAAGAAAAATATGCCCTATAGAGAGTATCAACAGACGTGGGAAACCATTGGTCTCAAACCAAGGTAGCATCAGTAATGTCATCCCCATCAGAGTCGACAACTCCATAAAGGATAATGTCATCCCCAGGAAAAAGTGACGAGAATAGTCTGTGATAGCCTAACTCTGATAACCTACCAATGGTACTCTACCAACACCAAGGGCTATCCAGGATAACATTATCCCCAGCAGGTAATGACGTGAGCAGTCAGTGCTAGCCCCATTCCCCTCAAAGGCATCTAACATTCATCACATATCATATCATGTATTGCATTACCTTTGCATTTGCATTTCTAGTGTCTAGCAATCTTTATGTTGTTCATTCCACTATATGGCAAGAATATGATAAAGAGGGACATCTGTAGACACTCGAAATTTTCTTCAGTCCTAGTGAAGACACTCGAAATTTTGCATTCCTGTTACTAACCCTGCAAAAGGGCAAAACTATCTTTTTAACTCAACTCCGGTCTCAATATCGGGATGTCAATTTAACCCCGGTCTCAATACCGGGATGTCAATTCAACCCCGGTCTCAATATCGGGATGTCAATTCAACTCTGGTCTCAATACCGGGATGCCAATTCAACCCTGGTCTTAGTACCGGGATGTCAACTTAGCCCCGGTCTCAGCCCGGGAGGTACAGGTCAGCCACCGACTCAACTAAGGAGGTACAGGTCATCCCCGGTCTCAACCCGTGAGGTACAGGTCATCCCCGGTCTCAATCTGGGAGGTACAGGTCAACCCCGATATTAATACCAGGATGTCAATTCAACCTCGGTCTCAATACCGGGATGTTAATTCAACCCCGATCTCAATACCGAGATGTCAACTCATTCCCGGTCTCAACCTAGGAGGTACAGGTCATCCCCGATCTCTACCCGGGAGGTACAAGTTAGTTCCGGTCTCAACCCGGGAGGTACAGGTCAGCCCCAGTCTCAACCCGAGAGGTACAGGTCATCCCCGGTCTCAACTCGGGAGGTACAGGTGATCCCCGATCTTAACCCGGGAGGTACAGGTCATCCCGGTCTCAACCCAGGAGGTACAGGTCATCCCCGGTCTCAACCCGAGAGGTACAGGTCATCCCCGATCTTAACTCGGGAGGTACAGATCATCCCCGGTCTCAACCCAGAAGGTACAGGTCATCCCCGGTCTCATCCTGGGAGGTACAGGTTAGCCCCGGTCTCAACCCAGAAGGTACAGGTAAGCCCCGATCTCAACCCGGGAGGTACAGGTAATCCCCGTTCTCAACCCGGGAGGTCAAGTCAAATTCCTGTCACAACCCGGGAGGTCAACTCAACTTTTAAGACAACCCCGAAGCCTCACATCATCTCTAGAGACACACCTGGAAGAACCAAGTCAGCCTCAGAGATAGCCCTGAGGACAAACAGAATCGGCTGGGAACCAAACCTCGGAGACAACCCCGGGAAGTCAGTCGAAGGCAATGCCAGCACTGAAGGCAACCCCGGGAGGGACAAAATGGTTATTTTACTGACTGAAAGCCGATTCGGTCAAACTTAAGGCTAATTGTTGCCACCAAGGTCAGAAAGAACCATAACATTGATCCCGAGTGGAAAACGCGCAAGACAGCTTAACGGATATACTGCGGGGAAACGAAGACCTGGTTATTAACCTATCTTCCTGAACTCGGAAAACCCATGTAATTGTGACACTCTCGACGAGGGCTTTTCGAAAAGGTATAGCACGCCTCAAACAGACACTCCGAACAAAAGTTAGAAAGTTTTGAATCTGATCTCGCATTGCTCAGAGTGCAAGTACTTCAATGCAATGGGACCCGCCACGTGGGCCCTGCCATGTGGAGTCGCAGGTGGACCCACTTCCACCGAGTCTATAAATAAAGGTGCACCCCCCAGCTCATTTCATAATTCAAAAACACTTTGAACCTCTTCCCGTTTCGTTTCTCAGCCCCACTCTTATACTCTAAATCAAAATTTTATCACTCTAACACGTAGATATACTCATATACTACCACATATCAAAAACTGAGAGGTAAAATTGGACGTTTAAACCCTACAATTTGGCAAATAGCCCGTGTAGCAGTCCATTGTGAGTATTTTTACGATCAAAAAGTTCCTACTACTTCATTGCGCATTTATACACTTGCACGTTAAGTTTCATTTTCTGATTATGCCCGGAACTCAGTTCCGTGGTCGTTTTTGCTTACATTTTCGTACATTTTAGTACATAAACACATTTATTGCAACTTCGCCGGACAGGTTATCTTCCCAGTCTGGGTTCGGCTTTTTTATGTACATATTTAATTGTATATATACTAACTTTTCAATTCTGTCAAACCCAGATGTCAAATTCGGGGTAGCTACTGCTTTTATATATATAACTATATATATATAAATTTTTCTGACTTATTTGGGCTTGGATTTTTACTTCGTGGCATTTTTATTGCTTTAATATATATATATATATACTAACTGTATATATTGACTTTTTACATTTTAATTTGGCCTACATCATTCTGTGGCCTTTTTACTGCTTTTATATATATATATATATATATATATATATATATATATATATAGAAAAGCTGTAAAGGGCGACGAACAGTTTATCCTTTGCCCGGACAGAAATGTAAGTATATATATATATATATATATATATATATATATATATATTTACATTCTGTCCAGCCTAGATTATTCCGTGGCGTTTTATAGCTTTTAAATATATATATATATATATATATATATATATATTTACATTACAGTCTGGGCATCGGAGTGAAAACCCATCGCCCTTTACTGCTTTCGTATATATATAATTATATATATATATCCTTTATTCATTGTGATTAAATTGCTGCTTTAAATATTCATTTGATATGAATCGGCGCTGACACCTCTTTGGGCGAATTAGATTTCTTTAAATCTCGCCAACTCTAGCTTTCAAACGGTTCAAAATAGGTTCAGACAGAACAGGGAAGCTAGAGTGGCTGAGATTTACTTAAAGTTAGCAGTTTTTTCCTAGTTTTATTCATTCAGAAAACAACCATGCGGCCCTTAGATCGCTATCTAGTGGGAACGAAACGCTTCAGGTACGAGAATACCAGGATTTACTGATGAATCCTTGGTTCTTGTGACATATTGATGTAAATATATCTTTTATGTGCATATTTGAGCTATGTAGGTTTATTGGCTTCCCTCTGTGAGCCTAGGAATTGTTGGATTCATGATCAAACTGATCAGAATATGATTCCCACGATGGCCAAACTCCACATTACAAATGTACCCTGCCAGTTTTTTTGTAAAATGTACATCCGAAATACCTTAAAACGGTTATCCGAGTTTAAGGTCTTAACATAATGAAATAATGGTTTGTCGTGTCAGAGTCACTCTGATGGCTGTCATGCCCATGAGAAGACTGACACTTGTATTTATTATGTGGTCGAGGATGCATCGCAACCCAACAATCACCATTCAAATTAAGCCAAGAGGCTGAAAAGATAAAAAATGAAAGTATCCATATGCTTCAATTCCTACGTGAGCGTAAGGGTTTGAAAACCTGCTTTTAAAACATCAGCTTAATAATATTGTCTTAAAAAAGAGACTTTTGCTAATTAAATCAAACCCTTCGTATGTAGGCTCAACGAAGTATGTCCATACTTTTAAATTAAACATAGGCCCAATTTCTTCTAGCATTCACACACACACATTTTAGATTTAAAAGGGAAATATTGAAGATACGGTACCGTATTTTCACGGGAGTTGTGGGGTGCCTAACACCTTCCCCACACTTAACCAAGCCCCCGAACTTAGAACTTCTGTTTAAAAGATTTAGTTTCGACAGTGTCCAGCAATTGGGCCTCTTTTCAAACAAAACTCGGTTGAGTTGGTACAACCATTTCAAATCTACCAACTGGCGACTCGGTAAAATGTTCAAATCGTCGACATGATACATGTTGGCCTTTTCCTAAATAACCCTTCAAAACCTTTTTGAAAAAAAAAGATAAAATAAGGGTAGACAAAACTTAGGAAGAGAGAAAGATTCGGGTCCAACTCGAATCGGATTTTTTCCCGACGTCGACAATCATAGTTAGACAACAAAAGCGTCCCGGTGATTTACTACCGTAGAACACTACCTTGGGTTTCTTAGAAATCCAAAGGTTCACACTTTTTTTTTGCAATCTATAACCGCCCCATGGTTAAACAACCAGTCCATCCCGAGAATTACATCGAATTCTCCCAAATTTATCGGTATAAGATCTTGCGACAGTTTGTTACCCCTAATATCTATACAACAACTCCTATGAACAAAATCAACATGAATTACTTCTATGTTTACTACCTTAATATTCAAAGGTATTACAAGTTTTTTGGGGAGTAATCCTAATCGTTTAGCAAATTCACATGCTATAAACGAACACGTAGCACCCGAATCAAACAATACATACGCATTTATATCGCTGATCGGGATATTACCTGCTACGACATCGCTTGATGCAATCGCATCTTGGACTGTCATATTAAAAGTACGGGCAGTCGATCTACTCTGTGGTACTGCGCCACCAATTGCTAGCTTACTACCGCTAGCTCTTTTCCCACCATTTGAACCCTTTTTTGGACAGTTCCATGCCACGTGGCCCGTAGATCCACACACAAAGCAACCACGATTCTTTTTTCAGACTGGGACAGTTAGGCAAAATATGCCCTGTAGACACTTATAATTTTAGTCTCCTGTTATTAACACTGTAGGAGTGCAAAGCCGTCTTTTTAACTCAACCCCGGTCCTGATACCGAGCCTCCAATCTAAACCCGGCCACCCATGCCGGTCCTTCAACTCAAATTCGATCCTCAATAGCTGTAATCCAGTTAAATTCTATCACCGATATCGGTAATCCGACCAGCTCCGATAGTCAATTAGACCGTCAATACAGCTCCGATAGTCAATTGGACCATCGATCCAGCTCCGATAGTCAATCGAACCATCAATCCAGCTCCGATAGTCAATCGGACCGTCAATCCAGCTCTGATAGTCAATCAGACCGTCAGATCATCCCTGATCTCAATATCGGGATATCAGCTCAAACCTGGTCACCAATATCGGGACAACCACAGCACCGATGAACCATATTGAGATGCCAACTCAGCCCCGGCAGCAACCCGGGATGTACAAATTAGCCCCGATAGCAACCCGGGAAGTACAGATCAGCTCCAGCATCAGCCCAGGAAGTCAGGTCGACTTCAGACATAAACTTAAATCATCACAACAATTCCAAAAGAAAACTTGGAATGGCCACGTCAGCCACAGAGGCAACACTGGGGATAAACAGACTCGATTGGGATCCAAGTCTTGGAAACAGCTTTCGGAAGTCAACCAGAGGCCATGCCGACACCAAGGCAACCCCGGGTGGGGCAAAATGGTCATTTTACCAACTATCAGCTGATTCAGTCAAAATCAAGCCGAATTGATGCCACCAAGGTCAGAAAGAACCACAACGGTGATCCCATGTGAAAACAACACTAGATGGCTCAATGGACAAACTGCGGAGAAATGAAGACCCGGTCATGAACCCACCTTTAGGTACTTAAAAGGGTTAAAACCAATGTCATTGTGACACTCTCAGCGAGGGCTTTCCGAAAAGCTATAGCACGCCCCAAACGGACGCTCCAATCAAAAGTTATGAAGTTTCAAACCTGACATCACATTGTCCGGCATGCATGCACTTCGAGATGACAAAACTGGGCATGTGGGCCCCACCATGGGGAGCCGCACCTCTACCTGCGGTAGCCATAGGTAGAGCTAAGGCTCCCTGGACTATAAATAAACGTGCACCCCCCCCCCTTCATTTTTATGTTTTGAAACGCAGCGAAGCACTGCCTGTCTGATTTTTTGACTTTTACACCTCTTTCAAACCCAAATATTTTCACTCCAACACGTAGATATACCTATAAACTACCACATATTAGAAAATAACCAGTAGATTTGGACATATAGAGCCTATGATTTGGCAAAAAGCCCGTATTGCAGTCCATTGTAAGTATTTTTACGATCAAAAAGTTAATACTACTACTTTGCACTATTTTCCACTTGCACACGAAGTTTCATCTTCTAAATATGCTTGGAACTTAGTTCCGTGGCCGTTTTCATCAAAATTTGGTATATTTCTGTACCTAAACTAATTTTCTGGCATTTCTACAACTCAGATTAACGATCCATCAGTTCCAGAAGCTTTAATGCACTAGCGCACACATTTTCGGTAACTCCACCTGACTGGGTTGTCTTCCTAGTCCAGATTTAGCCCTTTTTTGTATATATTTAATTACAAATGGACTAACATTTCAATTCTGTCAAGCCTAGGTGTCAAATCCATGGTAGTTTATCGCTTTTATATATATCTACGCATATATAAGCAAATTTCACCATCATTGGTACTCATATCAGTCCTGGTTGAATACATTTCTGTCAATTTATATATATATATATATATATATATATATATATTTTCAATTCGACCTGGATTACTTCGTGGCCAATTTACTGCTTTTGCACACTTCGCCATATTGGGTGCTCTCCCCAATCACTGGTTGCCTACTTTTCTATCAATTTCAATTCCAATACGGGCACAGGTGTGAAAACCCATCGCCCCTATTACTGTTTTTCTATATATATATATATATATATATATATATATATATATATATATTTCTGTCATAGCCTGGATTATTTCGTGGCTATTTACAGTTTTTATAAATATATATATTTTAATTCCAGTCCGAGCTTGCGAGTGAAAACCCATCGCCCTTTTTACAATTTTGTATATATATAACTATATATATTGCTTTACTCAATTTATTCAACTGCTGCATTTAACATTCATTTGAATATGAATCTGCACTGATATATCTACGGGCGGACTAGATTTATCCAAATCTCGCCAATTCTAGCTTTCAACGGTTCAAACAGGTCCCGATAGAACCTGAAAGCTATGATGACTGAGATTTCTTTAAATCTAGTTATTTTTATAGTTTCAGCTTTGAAAGCAAACTCGCGTCCCTTAGATCGCTATCTAGTGGGAACGAGACGCTTTGGTCATTCGCAGCCAGGATTTATTGATGAATCCTTGGTTCCATTGCGACGTGATGATGCATATATGTCCATTTCTGTGCAAATTTGAACTGTGCAAGTTTATTGGCTACTCATATGTGAGCCTAAGAATCATGGTATTCACGATCAAATCGATCGGGATCTGATTCCCACAATGGACAAACTCCAGTTTATAGATATACCCTGCCACTTTTTCTATAAAATGTACATAAACGGACCTTAAAACGGTTATCCGGATTTAAGGTCTCAATATAATGAAAAATGTCAATTATCGTGTCAGCGTCCCTCCGATGGTTTTCATACCCATGAGGAGACCGACACTTGTCTATTTCTGTGGTTGAGGATGCTTCGCAGCCCAGCAAATCACCATTCACGTGTAGCCTTAAGGCTATAAAGATAAAAAAAATTGAAAGTAGCGATACGCTTCAATTTCTATGTGAGCGTAGGGGTTTGATAAACAGCTTTCAAAACAACACTGTCAATTCAATTTTAAAGATTTTGCAAATCAATTAAATGCTTTTGCAAATCAAATCAAAGACTGATTTTTAAATCAAATCAAACCTTTCGTATATAGGCTCAACGAAGTCTGTCAAAGCTTTCAAATCAATCAAATCAATAGGCCCAATTTTCAAACAGCATTCACTCACTTATTCACAATTTTAAGGGAAATATTAAAAAGATGCGGTACTGTGTTTACACGGGAGTAGTGGGGTTCCTAACACCTTCCCCACACTTAACCAACCCACCGAACTCAAAACTCTGATTTCAAAGATTAAGTTTCGACAGTGTCTAGCAATTGGGCCTATTTTTAAATCAAACTCGGTTGAGTTGGTACAACTATTTTCCAATCTATCAACTGGCAACTCTAAACGTTCAAATCGTCGACATAATAACATGTTGGCCTCTTTCCTAAAAAACCCTTCAAAACTTTTTTCATAAATAAAAAGAGTGGGGGTAGAGAGAACTTAGGAAGATCGATTTGAGGAAACTCGGGTTACGAACCGACCCGCGGGGTTTTTAAATTTTCCAATGTCGACATGCCCTTCCGGTCCACAGTTGTAACACATCGCCTTGCCCTTGAGACAGACTCCCAGACGAGCCTACCCGCAAGTCTTGCGTGCCTCCGTCCTCCTCTTAGGAAACTCTTGCTTTACTTCGGTATTCCCGGAGTTAAAACCCTTCCTCTTCTGGCCACTCCCACTGGCTCCTCCACTTTGATCGATACATCTGTCTTACCCTTATTCTTTTTCTCCTTGTGGTATTGGGTCAACACCTCACTACCACCCTCGGCTATAATCGCCTTCTCTAACACGGATCCAAAGGTAACACTTTGGAATACCAATATCCAGCTAAAGAGCCAGGGTTTCAATCCCTACTCGAACCGTCTTGCCTTTCTCAACTCTATGTCCACCTGGTGTGGAGAAAACCTTGCCAGTTCATTGAACTTGGCTTGGATACCAACCTGTGATGCCCCCAAATCCAGGTACCTTCAAACCCTAGATATGGTGCTACACGGTGCTACTATCTACTCATACGTTCAATTAAAGACTTCAATAACACGCATGAGTTTACAAAATATTACATTCTATTAATCCTTTCACAGGTTCTCTATAACCATTACATTTGTTATGTGTCATAATATCTGTTGTTACAATACTAATACTATGGAGAGTGTCAAAATGATCAGCATGGGAAACGAAGAAGGTTCCAAATACCTCCAGTATATCGAAGAGTCATCCCAATCAAACAAAGATAGGACGGACAATTGGGAATCTTCAGAAAGGAAGTTTCTGATAGAACATGAAATCAAATCTATCAAGGAATAGGTTGGGCAATTGGCAGAGCTGGTAGTTTATCAAAATCAAATAATGAGGCAATTGATCAATCAGATAAACCAACAGGAAGCAAATCTTCCTACACCTGAAATTAGTCCCATTGCCAAGAGGGATTGTAGACACACAAAATTTTCTTCAGTCCTGTTGTAGACATTCGAAATTTTACATTCCTGTTAATAACCCTACAGGAGGCAAAACCGTCAACTCAACCCCAGTCTCAATACCAGAATTCCAGATCAGCCCCGATCTCAATACCGGGATGTCAACTCAGCCCCAGTCTCAATACCGGGATGTTAACTCAGCCCCGATCTCAATACAGGGATGTCAACTCAGCCCCAATCTTAATATCAGGATGTCGACTCAGCCCCAGTCTCAATACCGAGATGTCAACTCAACCTCGGTCTCAATACCGAGATGTCAGTTCAGCCCCGGTCTCAATACTGGGATGTCAACTCAGCCCTGGTCTCAATACCGGGATGTCAACTCAGCCCTGATCTTAATACTGGGATGTCAACTCAGCCCCGATCTCAATACAGGGATGTCAACTCAGCCCCGATCTTAATATCGGGATGTCAACTCAGCCCCGGTCTCAATACCGGGATGTTAACTCAACCCCAGCCTCATTATCGGGATGTCAACTCAGCCCCGTTCTTAATACCTTGATGTCAATTCAATAGTGGTCTCAATATCGGGATGTCAACTCAGCCCCGGTCTCAATACCGGGATGTCAGTTCAGCCCCAGTCTCAATACTGGGATGTCAATTAAACCCAGATCTAAACCCGGGAGGTACAGGACAACCCCGGTCTCAACCCGAGAGGTACAAGATAACCTCGGTCACAACCCGGGAGGTACAGGTCAACCCCGATCATAACTCGAAAGGTCAGATCAAGCCCCGATCATAACCCAGGAGGCCAAATCAATTTCAGAGACAAACCTGAAGCATCACATCATCCCCAGAGACAACCCTGGAGACACCAAGTCATCCTCGGAGATAACCTTGAGGACAAACAGAATCAACGGGGATCAAAACCTCGGAGACAACCCTGGGAAACTAGTCGAAGACCGTGCCAGTGCAGGAGACAACCCCTGGAGGGGAAAAATGGTCATTTTACCAAATCAAAGCCGATTCGGTCCAAATAAAGCCGAATTGATGCCATCAAGGTTAGAAAGAACCACAATATTGATCCCGAGTGGAAACAGCGCAAAATAGCTCAACGGAAAAACTGTGGGAAAACGAAGACCTGGTTATGAACCCATCGTTTTGGACTCAAAAAACATTTAGTCCCATGTCATTGTGACGCTCTCGACAAGGGCTTTTCGAAAAGGTATAGCACACCTCAAACGGACTCTCCGATCAAAAGTTAAAAAGTTTTGAATCTGACCTAGCGTTGCTCGGAGTGCACATATTTTGAGGCGACAGGACCCACCACCCAGGACCTACCACGTGGCACCGCGGAAGACCCGTGGCTGCCTCTGGTAGAGCCGCTTCCATCGGGTCTATAAATATAAGTGCACCCCCAGGCCAAAATAAATTCAAAAACGCTCCGAGACTCTGCCCATTTCTTTTCTTAGCCCGATTTCTAGTACTCCAAACCCAGATTTTAACACTCTAACACGTAGGTATACTCATATACTATCACATATCAAAAATTAACCGGTGAAAACGTCCATCTGAAGCCTACCAAGTGACAAAAAAACCTGTGTAGCAATCCATTGCAAGTATTTTTAGGATCAGAAAGTTCATACTACTCCATTGCACATTTATACACTTGCACGTTAAGTTTTGTTTTCTGATTATGCCCGGAACTCAGTTTCATGGCCGTTTTTGCTTACATTTTCGTATATTTTAGTACATTTATATGTTTTCTGGCATTTCTATAGCCCAGATCGTCGATCCGCGGCTTTTATTAGCTTATATATATATATATATATATATATATATATATATATATATATATATATATATATATATATATATATATATATAAGTATACATGCCCTTCACCGGACTGGGTTATCTTCCCAATCTCGGTTTGACGTTTTTTGTATATATTTAACTATATATATACTAACTTTTCAATTCTGTTAAGCCCGGATGTCAAATCCATGGTAGTTTACTGCTTTTATATATATAAATTTTTTCTGACTTATTTGGGCCTGGATTTCTACTTCGTGGCCTTTTTATTGCTTTAATATATATATACTAACTGTATATATTAACATTTACATTCCAGTTTGGCCTGAATCATTTCATGGACTTTTAATCGCTTTTATAAATATATATATATACTTACATTTTTGTACGGGCATAGGATTGTAAATCAGTCACCCTTTATAGCTCTTATATATATATATATATATATATATATATATACATTCTGTCTAGCCTGGATCATCTCGTGGCTCCTTTATAGCTTTTATATATATATATTTATATTTTGTCGAGCCTGGATCATCCCGTGATTCTTTTACAGCTTATATGTATATATATTTACATTTTGTCGAGCCTGGATCATCCCGTGGCTCTTTTATAGCTTTTATATATATATATATATATATATATATATATATATATATATATATATATATATATATATATATATATTTATTTATTTACATTCGGCTGAGCTTGGATCATCCCGTGGCTCTTTTACAGCTTTTATATATATATATATATTCTAATTATGTCAAGTCTAGATTATTTTGTGGATTTTTATAACTTTTATTAAAATATATATATATATATATATATATATATATATATACATATATTTACATTCCAGTCTGAGAATCGGAGTGAAAACACATTGCCCTTTACAGCTTTAGTATATATATAACTATATATATATATATATATCTTTTATTGATTGTGATTAAATTGCTGCTGTAAATATTCATTTGATATAAATCGGCGCTGAAATCTTTGGGCAAACCAGATTTCTTTAAATCTCGCCAACACTATCTTTCAAATGGTTCAAAATAGGTTCAGACAGAACCAGGAAGCAAAAATGGGCTGAAATTTACTTAAATCGAGAAGTTTTTAGTTTTATTCATTTTGAAGCAACCTCGCGGCCCTTAGATTGCTATCTAGTGGGAACGAGAAGCTTCGGCTATGCGCATGCCAAAATTTACTGATGAATCATTGGTTCTTGCGACATATGGATGTAAATATACATTTTCAGTGCATATTTGAGTTGTGCAGGTTTATTGGCTTCCCTATGTGTGCCTAGGAATCGTGGGATTCACGATCAAATTGATCTGAATTTGATTCCCACGATGGACAAACTCCACTTTACAGATGTACCCTGCCAGTTTTTCTATAAAAATGTACATCCGAAAGACCTTAAAACGGTTATCCAGGTTTAAGGTCTCAACATAGTGAAATAATGGTTTGTCATGCTAGAGTCACTCCGATGGCTGTCATGCCATTGAGAAGACCATCACTTGTATATATATTCTGTGGTCGAGGATGCTTCGCAGCTCGACAATCACCATTCAAATTGAACCAAAAGGCCAAAAAGATAAAATAGAAGTATCAACAAGCTTCAATTCCTACATGAGCGTAAGGGTTTGAAAACCTGCTTTCAAAACATCATCCTAATCTTGTCTAAAAAAGAGACTTTTGCAAATGAAATCAAACCCTTCGTATGTAGGTTCAACGAAGCACGCCCATACTTTCAAATCAATCAAGCGTAGGCCCAATTTCTTCTAGCATTCACACACACATTACAAATAAAAAAGGGAAATATTGAAAAGATGCGGTACCGTGTTTTCACGGGAGTTGTGGGGTGCCTAATACCTTCCCCACACTTAACCAAGCCCCCGAACTTTGAACTTTGGTTTCAAGATTCAGTTTTAACAGTGTCCAGCAGTTAGGCCTACTTTCAAATAAATCTCAGTTGAGTTGGTACAATCATTTCAAATCTACCAACTGGCGACTCTTTAAAACGTTCAAATCGTCGACATAATACATGTTGGCCTTTTCCTAAAAAACCTTTCATCCTTTTTTCATAAAAAGATAAAATAAAGGTAGAAACAGAACTTAGGAAAAGAGAAAGATTCGGGTCCAACTCGATCCGCATTTTTTTCATGACGTCGACAGGTGGCGACTCTGCTGAGGACAATAGAGGGATTAGCCTGCGTTCAAACCTTTTCAACATTTCCCATTTCTATCTGCGTGTGTGTGAAATGATGCGTCTTTACATTGAATGGATGTGAATGAATGCTTTCCTCCTTTATATTAGTGCTTCGCACAATGTCATAATATACATACGGTGAGACGTGATGTATGTGAATGTATGTTGTATGATTCCTCCACCATGAGGCAAACCCGTCGGTGTTTGAGTAATGGACTCAAAAGCGACTAAGTCTGCGAGGCTCATGAAACACACCACTCAGATCCGATACAATTGAAAGATCGAATTAATTTCCCCTCTAGTAGATTGCGATGATCTGGGGATCTTCATGCCAAAAAGCCGCGAGAGTAGCCTAAGATAGATCAGCCTCCAATTAACCAAATTCGAAGGGAAGCTTCTTCATGCCTTCCTCTTTCAATTTAATGTCAAGTTTTCAATTCCAATGTAAATATCATAATGTACATTCCATGTCTTGTAAATCCTGTCATGTTATCCTGTCATTCAAATAACTGATCTTTGTTTTGCAGGATAAGATTAAAAAACCTCGTAAATAAACACATTGCATGGCATGCATCCTACCAACACCTACATTAGTAAATTAACACACCTACGTTTGTTGTAGGTAAAAAATTGGTCCTGTTACCAAATTAAAATCTAAGAAAGTACAAAGTCCATCTCCAGACATGGCTTCAAGAGCTCAACCAGAATTCACCCCCGTCTCTAGGGAAGATTTTGAAGGATTGAAGAACCAAATAGCCGAATTGGCCTTTTTCTTAAGAGAACAAAGTAAATCTCTTAAAGGGAAACAAGCACATGGTCATAAAGAACTAGGTACACCCGGTGGCAATCAAGAGACTGGGAAAAAGGACCCTCAGATTCTTGAACCACAGAACTAGGATCCTACCAACAAAACCCCTGAAATCACCATCCTTAACAAAGAGCAGGAAGTTGTTGATATTCTGAAGAAAGTCCAACAGATGGAAGAGACCATCCGGTCCATTAAAATAACTGGGGCATTTGGCAGTGTTAATTATTCAGACTTATGTATTTTCCCTAGGGCTCGTTACCCTGAAAAATTTTAAGTCCCTGACTTTGAGAAATACGATGGATTGGGAGACCCCTACACTCACTTAAAGGTATTCATTAGAGAGCTCGGATACTATGCAAAGGATGAGAAACTCCGAATGCAATTGTTCCAGAGGAGTTTGACAAGAGAGGCTAGAGCCTGGTATGCTCGTCTGGATAATTCCAAGATTCATAGCTGGGGAGAGTTAGCACATGCCTTCCTCAATCAGTACAGCTTTCAGTCCCAAATGGCTCCAGACCAATATCAGATCACCAAAATCAAGAAACAAATTGCTGAGTCATTTAGACAGTATGCCCAATAATGGAGGCAGGTAGCAGCACAAGTCACCCCACCTGTGACTGGGTCTGAGATAGTCATGACCTTCATTGACATCCAAGAAGCTCCATAAAAGGGTCCTAGCAGGCATAGAAAAACCATTCTTGGAGATGATCAAACATGGAGAGATGGCTAAAAAAGGGGCTGAAATCTGGGAAGATAAAGGATCTGACCGCCTTGGAAGCCGTTGCCGAACATATCCAGTCCGGGAGTTACAGGAGTAATCCTCGGAGGGTACACAAGAAGAAAGACAAAGAAGTGTCCTTAGTATTGTAAGGACAGAATCAGAGGAGCGAGTCGAGCAGCATGCCCATTCAAAGGAGAAACTATTCCCCTTTTCAAGCTCCAGCCCAACCTTCCAATCCTCCTTTTCAAAACAATTTGGAGGCCAGACGTCGGAGAATGTTCACCCCTTTGGGGGATTCACTTGAGAACGTGCTAAAATTGTTGACAGCACAGAAGAAGATTGTTCAGCTCCTTCCAACAACCAGTACCAGGGGAAGGAATTTCGACCCGAGTAAGAAGTGTGCATACCATTCCGGATCTCCGGGCCATGATACACAGGACTGTTGGGCCCTCAAACATAAAATTCAAGATTTAATAGACAACAGAGAGATTGTGGTGACCAAACCTGAACAACCGCACGTGCAAGACAATCCCCTCCCTCAGCACAAAGAGTAAAGTGTCAATATAATTATCACAAAGAATGGAGAGGGATCCAAATACATCCGATACATCGGAGAGTCAACTCAATCCAGCAACAATAGCCCGGATAGTTGGGAATTATCAGAAAGGCGATTCTTGATAGAACAGGAGATCAAATCTATCAAGGAACAAATTGGACAACTAGAGGATTTGGTCGTATATCAGCATCAGGTAACCAGACATGTGATAAACCAATCCAACCAAGCTGAAGCAAGTCCTCCAACACCGAAAGTTAGTCCCATTGCTATGAGGGATCACTATCGATTTCAAGAGCATGAACCTTGGGCCGACAAGGTGGCCAAGGAAGAAAAGTTCCAAGCAGATATAGAGTTTTCCTTTTAGAGGAATTTCACTAATCTGAACCAGTCGATGAAGGAAATCCTCCATATGTTGATCAATGAGGGGATGGTTATAGATTTGTTACCCCGGGTGAACCCTCGATGTAGAAAATTCAAACCTGACAAGATATGTCAGTATCACTCCAATTTGCCCTGTCATGACACCGAGGATTGCTGGGGACTTCGGCACCTGATTCAAAATCTTTTTGAAAGCTGTGAGCTGATAAGAGGGAACCAAGACTATGGCCTCCCTGATGAGGAAACACTCTTTATTCCCATGTCACGGAGACAGGGAACAGTGGCTGTTATTTCCTATGAGAAGGAACTAGTAGGAACACCATTAGTACTGCCTAAAAAAGTTGGTCCCGAAAACACAGAATCATGTGAACGTAGGCGCACCTAAGCCATTAATTTTTGCCTTTCAGACCCCAGTATCCAGTGATTAGTCTGAAGAGAGTCCCATGGAACTATAGGAATGATGAAGGTTCAACCTCAAACAACATTGCCAGTATATCTAAGGAGAATCCATTGTACCTGCCCCAGCGGGTGATCAATTCAGTTATCAAGGCTAAAGAGAAGGTGGCTGTAGATAAAATTTAAGAGTTCCTCAGCAAAATGGGCATAACGAGATCAAGGTGGTGAAAAGCCTAAAAGATGCACCCAAGCAGATGTCCATCCTAGATTTGGTCTTATCCTCGGTGGATCATCACAATATTCTGGTAAAAGTACTGGAAGAAGCACATCTGCCAAAGACAGTGGATGCCGAGAAATTCCGATACATGATAGAACACATCTTCAACAGCAATGTGATATCTTTCACTAATGATGATATACTTGCAGAGGGGATAGGTCATCGCTAGTCCCTGCATATAGCAGTAATGTCATCTGGGTATGTAATCGAAGGTGTGCTTATAGATGGAGGATCGTCTCTAAACATCTGCCCCTACGATACCTTGGAAAGAATTTAGATCAATCCAAACTGGATCAGAACCAGTCATGTGGTTATCCGGGCTTTTGATGGGTCTAGCTGACAGGCTGTGGGAGAAATTGAACTGCCACTAGAGATTGGTCCCCACACCTTCTATGTATCCTTCTAGGTACTCAATATTACCATCGGATACAACTTGTTGCTGGGAAGGCCATGGATCCACATGGCAGGAGCAGTCCCATCCACCCTCCATCAGCAGCTCAAGTACATTATCAATGGCAACCTAATCACGGTGAATGTTGAACTAGAATACCCTGTCTATATACAGGGAGACATGCCAGTGATCAGTCTGGATGCAGGGATCGAACCTGCTTGTTTTCAAGCTTTGGAGGTAAGCAATACTCAGTACCTACTTGTCGGGGCACCAGCTCTAAAACCAAAGGTTTCCCCCGAAGTAATGACAGTGGGCCAGGAGATGGTATCTTTGGGTTTCCACCTTGGAGAAGGGTTAGGAAAGAATCAACAAGGAATTAAAAGTCTGGTGCAGATCCCGAGTCAGTTAAGGAAAGCCGAATTGGGCTACACATCCGGGTTAAACCACTAGAATCCACACAAGCATCCAAAGGCTCATGCTTCCACTATACTACTGCCAAACCTCACTAATGCAAGGTTTATGAAACATGAGGAAGATTCCTGTTGTTGTGTCAGCCATGTTGTTTCCTCCAATCATACCGGTAAGTGAGAGGAAAGCCTCGAATGCTGAGGTGGATAGTAAAAAGGGAAAAGAAAAGTTCCTGTATGAAGGACGAGACCCATTTGCTAACATGTGCATTCTCATACACTACGAAGGTATGAACGATGATATCCCAAATAGTGGGGATGAGGACCAGATTCTAATTCCTCGTATCAAGAAAGGAAGGGGGGGTAATTCAAAGAAGAATCCCGGCTCTGATCTGAAGGATGTCTTAGTCATTATCTGAGATGAGGCAGATGAGCACAGATCTTGTGTCCTCCCTATTCATGAGGATCTGACCCTGGACATTTTAAGAAGCTTCCCTTGCCTCATTCAAAAAGGGTAAAAGGGCAGAGAATCCATCTGCCCTGTAACATGGTTTCGTTTACTGCTTGTTTTGTTGCACAGCTATAGCAGTAACGTTTGTCATGCTTTGCTAAATGTTTTGTATATTTAAGCAGTTGCATATATTAAAGCGAAAGCATTTTGTTTTCAGGACTCCAAGATTAGATTTGTTTGTCCCTACTGATGAGATGCCAACCTGTCACAGTGACTATTACTTTGATGTAGAACTAAACTTCGACTTGATGGAGATTGATCAAGAGGAGGAAGATGGCTATGGGGTGCCCGAGGAGATCAAAGAATGGGTCGAAAACAAACCCAAATCAAACCTCGACCAAACCACCATTGTCAATATCGAAACCTCAAAAAACCTCAAAGAAATCCAGATAGGCCTAGACCTCACACAAGACCAAAAAACTGACTTGATTGAAATCTTAACACAGTTCCAGGATGTGTTTCCATCAACTCCCCATCAAAGATGGATTCAAGCCAGTCAAGAAAAAGCTTAGGCAATTGAAACCTGAATGGAGTCTGAAAGTCAAAAAAGAGGTTGTCAAACAATGCAAAGCCGGTATCATCATGGTATCAACATACCCAGAGTGGTTATCGAACATAGTTCATGTGCCTAAGCCCAAAGGTAAGGTACGAGTATGCGTGGATTACAGGAATTTGAAAAAAGCTTGTCTCAAGGATAATTTCCCAGTACCTTTTATCCATATCCTAATAGACAATACGACACAGTATGGCATGTATTCTTTCGTGGATTGCTTTGCTAGTTACCATCAAATTATGGTCGCAAAAGAGGACAGGGAGAAGACAGCTTTCATTACTCCCTGGGGAACCTTCTGCTACAGACGATTGTCCTTCGGCCTTATCAATGTCGGGGCCACGTATCAGCGAGCCATGATGGCCCTGTTTCATGACATGGTGCATAAGGAGATAGAGGTTTATGTGGATGACATCATCGTCAAATCTCAAAAGGAGGACGATCACATCAACCATCTCAGAAAATTGTTCAACAGGTTACGTAAGTACAACCTCAAGCTGAATCCAGCCAAATGTGCTATTGGCATTAAATTAGGCAAGTTGTTGGGATTTCTAGTGAGCAATATAGGCATTGAGCTAGATCCTACCAAGATTAAAGCCATCATGGAGATGCCAGTACCCCGAACAGAGAAGGAGATACGCGGGTTCCTAGGGAGAATCAATTTCATAAGCAGGTTCATCTCTCAGCTCACAGCAACGTGTGAACCCATCTTCAAGCTGCTAAGGAAGAATTCCTCCACAAAATGGAATGAGGATTGCCAAAAAGCCTTCCTTGCCATCAAGAAGTAATTAATCGAAGCGCCTGTCTTGGTACCCCCAAGGGATGAAGTTCCCCTATTTATGTGCCTATCAGTCAATGCCAATGCAATGGGCTATATGCTGGGACAGAAAGATGATAGTAGCAAGTAGAGAGCCATCGACTACATCAGTAAAAGATTCAGCAGCGGGGAACAGAAGTACACCCTGATTGAGAAGACATGTTGTGCGT
This sequence comes from Panax stipuleanatus, assembly GCA_020205555.1. Lineage (NCBI taxonomy): Eukaryota > Viridiplantae > Streptophyta > Magnoliopsida > Apiales > Araliaceae > Panax > Panax stipuleanatus. The sequence goes on from CM035119.1 coordinate 92,749,303, forward strand.
TAGCCTGGGCCGCCATGAGATTACAGCACTATCTGCATAGGCACACGACCTACCTTATATCCCTCATGGATCCACTAAAGTACGTATTCAACAAGCCAATATTAAATTGTTAATTTTCTAAATGGCAATTGATCGTCCAACAGTTTGACATTGTCTACGTAACTCAGAAGTCCATCAAAGGTCAAGGCATTGCAGATCAACTAGTCGAAGCACCGTCCGGAGGGTTTGAACCCTTAGAGACTCATTTCCCGGATGATGGGATCATGACAATTTAATAAATCTGACAAGAAAATACAGGTCAACCATGGAAAATATATTTCGATGGAGCGGTGACATGGAAGGTGCCGGAGCTGGGGCAGTCCTCATCTCTGGTACAGGAGAGCAGTATCCTGTGGCTTCCAAGATGCAGTTTGTCAGCACCAACAACACAGCTGAGTATGAAGGCTGCATAATGGAGTTGAAACTAGCCCAGTCCATGGGTGTCAAATATCTATTAGTCTTCAGAGATTCTGAGTTGGTTATCAAACAAACCACTGGGGCATATCACACCAAAGAACTGCATTTGCTACCCTATCACCGGCAGGTTATCAACATATCCATGGATTTTGAAGAGATAACCTTCATCCATATCCCTCGAGGAATGAACGACTTTGCAGACGCCTTGGCAACTTTGGCTTACCTGATCAACGTCTTGGGTAAGAGGGGATTTCCCGACATCAAATTCACAAATCGAAAGGCCCCGACATATGGGAATTACATTGGAGAAGTATCAGATGAAGTACCTCCTATCGATCAACCTTGGTATCAAGACATTAATGAATATCTCTGAGATGGATCTACACCCGTTGGGGCAAGCCAATTAGAGCAAAAGCGGATTCATAAGATGGCTATGAAGTTCTATCTGAGCGAAGACACACTTTACAAGAGGGATGCTGGGATAGGCCTCTTAAGATGCCTCGACAAAGAGCAAGCCCAAAGATTAATGGATGAAGTCCATGATGGAGTCTGCGGTCCACACATGAGCGGATATTTGCTCGCCAAGAAAATATTGAGAACATGACATTACTGGATCTTTCTCAAAGCTGATTGTGATGATCACGTTAGGAGATGCTATTAATGCCAAGTCCATGGAAATGCTATCCACGCTCCTCCAAATGAGCTGTATAACATGAGTTCGCTATGGCCTTTCTCCATGTGGAGAATGGATGTGATCGGTCCAGTAGAACCTAGAGCAAGTAACGGTCATTGTTTCATCTTCACTATGATCGATTACTTCACCAAGTCGGTTAAAGCTGCCACTTTTCCCAAAGTTACCAAAGAGGTCATCATTGGTTTCATCAAAAATAATGTTATCTGTCAATATGGACAACCGGAGGTGATCGTATCAGACAATGCCAAGAACCTAAACAATCAGATGATGAGAGACTTATGCAGCAAGTTTCATATCAAGCATCTCAATTCCGTCATCTACCGACCCAAGATGAATGGTGCTGTCAAAGCGGCCAATAAGAACATCAAGAAGATCATGCAGAAAATATTCGCCAATCACAAAGGATAGCCTGACCTGTTGCCCCCGACTCTGTTAGCATACAAGACGTCAATGCGTACCTCTACTGGGGCTACCCCTTATTCATTGGTCTATGGCATGGAATTGGTCCTTCTCATAGAGTAGAGATGGAGTCCTTGCGAGTGTTAATAGATGCTCAGATGGAAGAAGATCAGTGGTTGCAAGAGCAGTACCATCAACTGTCCCTGATAGATGAAATAAGGGCTACAGCCATTTTCCACGGGCAGCTATATCAGCAAAGGATCGCTAGATCATACAACAAGAAAATTCGAATCCGGCAATTCAAAGAGAACGACCTAGTGCTGAAGAAAGTTTTGGCCAATCAAGACGAAGCTATAGGAATGTTCGGCCCAAATTGGGAAGGCCCTTTCATTATCAAAGAAGTGTTGACAGGAGGAGCTATGAGATTGCAAGAGGTGGACAAGAGCGAATTTCCCCAACTCATCAACTCAGATACTATAAAAAGGTACTATGTCTGAAGTACATGCCAACCATCATCCTGGTCCTGCGAATCAGTCAAATCAATTTTGGTTTGCACTAGAAGATCGAACTACGAATGACCTTATCTCCCTCAGCCCGGGAGTACGTAGGCAGCCGATCCTAGTGTGCTCAAACCAAACAAAAAACTCAAAAACTCATCAAACCAAACTAAAAGAGACCTTTCTAAAACCTCTCACACAAAAACATGAACTACGAATGACCTGATCTCCCTCAACCCGGAAGTACGTAGGCAGCCATTCACGGTGTAGTATGACCTTCAATAAAAAAAATGAAAAACCAATAAAAACCAGTCCCAAGACACTGAAACCCTATAAAACCCAAATTCTATCAAGTCTCCCTGGTCAACAGACCCATATGAGATATTCTCCGACATCTCACTGTCAATTCATCAAGGAAAAGCTCATAATACATCAACAACAGCAAGTCATGAAAGAAGTGGTAATCACTCAACAATGACAATACATATCCACCAGGGAAGTGAATTAAAATATATTTTTCTGACATAATATTGTTTGATATATACATGGTGTCCTATACATGACAAAAATGGCTGATCTAGTATGTGCAGGGAAAACAAAGCTAGTCTATGGACCCAATGACAGACGGGACAACAATGCCAACATGGCGTCTCTCTGAAGATGGAGGAGCAGCTGCAAGTGTAATACCCTCAACCTCCATATGAGCCAGAACATCCACAGCCATCTGTATAGTGGCGCTATGATCGTCGATGAAAGCACTCGTCTCTCCAACCAGATTGTCTGTATATGACATGAGGGCTGTGCTGTCGGCAATATATACATCTCGGGTGGCTATGGCCTCGTCCCTCTCCACAAAAGCAGCATCTCTGGCAGTCAAAACCTCCTCAATCTCCTCAAATACTGCATCTCTGACAGATTGGATCATATCTCTCTCCTCAAGAGCCACATCTCGGGTGGAGCGAGCCTCGTCTCTCTCAACCAACGTTGCATCCCGAGTGGCCTAAGCCTTGTCTATAGCAGCGAAGGTTGTGTCTCTGCCAAAAAGGGCTGTCAACATTAATGCCCTAGCCTGATCTCTCTTGAAGGTCATCCGAGCTAGTGCATCAGCAATAGCTGAATCAGTCCCTGCCGAAATGATCAGAGGGTCATTAACTAAAGCAGCTGTCAAGTCGGTAAACAACTAATCCTCTGTGGGAGAATCAGGATCCTCCCTAGACTCCTCCTGATTTGAATTAATGATAGGAGCTAACTGGATAACCGCAGCTGCTGCTATATCAGCCACCAACCACGCTGAATACTCTGGAGAGCGATCCAGATGGCTAATAGAGAAGTCAGCCCTCTCCCCATGAGTCCAACACTCATAAATCCTGATCAGGTCAGCTGACGATAGAGATGAAGCTGATATTCGCTGATCAATGGCCCCCTCAAACTGGTGTAGGCTCTGGAACTGATCAAACTGACCCATGACTGCCAATGGATGGTAGGTGGTCACCCCTCTCAATCCCGCTAGGGGCAAATAATCCAAGCCAACTGCATGGGTGATGAAGCTATAAGGGGATACCAGCCCTGAGCATGGTAGAATCTAAAAGGGATGCTCAATATCTGACAGAAAGGCCGACCATGTCACTGTATCGAAACACTCCGCTGGCTGGAAGGTGTAGGACAGGGCTATCTCATGGGTAAAATAGTACCTGCGGTGTCTAAAAGTGCCAATCGAACGCAAATGGGTCATTAGCCATACATACAGCAGGACAGAGCTACCTCTAAAAAATCCATCTAGATGGGTGCTGCAATAGGTAGCTGACCTCAAGGTCTCAGCCAGTATCATCGACAGAATAGTGCTACCCTACCTAAGGGCACGAAACACGACCATCAAATCAATATTTAAATGGTCCAAGTATAGTGGCATGTATACATAAGCCGTAACGCACATCAGCAAGATGTCTATCTGGGCCGAATGCCACTCCTCTGCCGAGATAATAAAATCCCCAGCATGTCGATCGTAGCTATCTAGCCTGCCGTAGTGATCGATCAGAAAGTCGATAGAGATCACGTGTCCTGAAATGATCTCATCAGTGACTACTTTGTGTCGCAGTCCCGATATACGAATGAATTATCTTCTCATGTCGCTAATAGTTATGCTAGCACAAGGCAGGTCCAGTGCTAAACCTGTAAGCCGCTCATACTCCTCCAAGGTCGGTGTCAACTCATGCTGCCCAAAGCGAAAAACCTGTCGCTCAGGAATCCAACAGGATAGAATGCCATCTACAAATCCGTATAGAACCTGGTGTTGGCTTATTTCGGTGTTAGCAAAACAGTCACTCACACGTAAGTGCACGTGGTTCACAAGTAATATATGATAAGTTAAGTATCGTTCCCATAGAGAAAAGTAGTTATTTCTAATCTAACATGCAACAACTTTGAAATTATTTTTATCTGCTTAAACGAGTGAATAAGATGTGAATTAACTACTAGAATGATTATCAACTATTAAACTAATTAACAAGTGACTGATTCAAATGAGGAAGATATGGGATTCTAATTTCACTTACTGCATCATTCAAATTATACACCTCTTGTTGAGCCTAATTGAGTATTTTGGATTGCTAGTCGAGAGCACAAAGGTGAAACGTGGCTATCACTCGATATACAATGCCCATATCACATAATATCCACAAAAGAGATAGGATTTATATGAACGTCCAATATTACCTAACTCACTATATTCCTATGTGATTTACAAGTAATATAGATTTAAGTGCAAGCTCTCTCAAATGACTACACAAGGTAAGCCGGTATATGTCTATCCGGATTACGAATTATGAAATCTATCACATGTAAACTTCATGAACACATGCTAATATGGCTAAATCTGAATTTGTACTTCCTTTTTCAATTTCATACAAATTAATACGGTAGATGGTGATCAAGCATTTAAATAATTAAAACAACCATATTAGGCAATCCATGCATAATTAATCAAGTGCAACAAAGAGGCATAGAAATCTGAACTAAGCAAAAAGTTCCATTAGAATGTCATAATGGTGATTAGTTCATCACTGAAGCAATAACCATTATGGGTGTTTGTCCAAGCATTGAGAATTTAATATGAAAGCAAAGAGAACCAAGAGATTAAGAAATTGTAAATCTGATAATTCTGCTTCCAATGTAAACCTTTAGAGCTGAGTTCAAAATCCACAATCAACCAAATCAAAACCCTAATTATGAAACCCTAACAAAGAATCAAGAGAGAAGCAAAAAGGGGAGAAGAATAGCTAAGAACTCTTATATGGAAAAACACGTTATAGGAATTTTTAAGTAAAAGTCAACGCTGGTCAATATTCCTTTGGCGCGGCCGCGCCACCTAGTAGGCAAAGTGGGGTGCGGGCGGGCTGCTTCTGCTCGATTCATCCTCCTGGCGCGGGCGCGCCGTGTCAAAGCTCTTTAGGGGCGTGGTCGCGCTACTGTGTTTTCCTGCAAGGTGCTATCAGTCTTTTGCTGGTTCACTTCTGTTCCTTTCTTGCTACCTTCTCCTTTCACTTGCCACTAATCAGAGGCCATTTCCACCTACCATATGCCATCTTCACTCCACCCTAATCTTGCCATCTTGCCATCATGCCATATCTATGCCATTTCCATGCCATTTTCTCACATTAGAGTTTCCTTCATGCAACCTATAAAATAAAGATAAAATGCATCAAAAGTAACTAAAACTCTTAAGATTAAGGTATAGTTCCAGCAAGTAGATAGCCAATAAGTACGTATAAAACCTACTTATCACTTGGAAATCTACAAGGTCCAATGAATGCCCCAACATTCGATCTACTATCCCTCTGGTTGGGAAGGGCAGACTATCATTGTGACGCCCCCAAATTCCAAGACCGTCACGGGGTCGCTCGAATTCGGTTCATCACGTGCTCATGGTAATACATCACAATAATAATAACTAAATATCACACAATCACAGCGAAAAATCTATTCTAGAATAATTTACAATGATTTATTATAATTATTCCCCCAAGTCTCGCAACCTATAGTACTTAATAGATTACATAATAATATCAATTAACCACTTATTACATAATCTAACTTAAGCTTAAACATAATCAAATCCAGTCTTACTACATCATCTTAATACAATATTAAAATATTTAAAACATAAAAGAGACAAGCTAGTTGGTAGCCTTTCCCTTGCCCTTATCAACGCCCGAAGGTTCGCCCTGCTCTGCCTTAACTGAAATGTTTTAGGGAAAGCAAGAATGAGCACAAATTGCCTAGCAAGTAATATACAATAAGGGTAAGTGATATAATTCTTAATTTTTGAAAGGGTATATCAAAGTTTGATAGTTCAAGGATAACAAGAATATCAACAATTTTCAATAATAGTCACTAAGGACAGAATAATATCAATGTGATTCAATAACAAATCAGTTCAAGATTTCAAAATAACTGAATACTGAGCAGTCGCTAAGGACTATGAACTTATACTAGAATTAACAGTAATAAACTGAAAATCCAACAAAAACAGGTACAACAGGTGATCAGCCTAAAGTACCATCGTTATGCATAACAATCAATCATACTCAAGTGTGCACATCGGTTCTCCGACAATTATATATTCCCTTCAAAGAAGGTTGTTCTTCTCAGTCAAATACAAGATCCCGCACCAATCAATTAGTTTGGGTCGCTTTTCAATAATATAAGTCTAGCCGAATCAAATGGCATAGACACTTTCATAATATTCAAGAACAATACCAAGTTCCACATGAATAATAGCTTTAATGAAATAAGAGTTCAAGTATGCTAATTCAATTCAAACGATTAAGTAGGAAACTTGTTCGCAATATACAAAGATAGAGTACTTGTATCCAAAGAGATAAGATTTAGATACTCGCTTACGATATCCGTTGAATAAAGTAATGCAAGGGTTTAGGATACTTGCCTTATGCTTAGTTTACTCACGTAAAGCTAGCCAACACTTTCGAATTCCTATCGTAATACAATTACGTATATATATGATATTCATTAGTCATATAATTTAACTTCACATTTTGTCTTCGAATATACGATCAACACATAAGCTAAGTTTTAACCTAGCTACACAGTTATATAGAATATAATTTCTATCCTTAACTTCCTCTGTTCTCAAGTTGATCATATTCATACATCATTACTATCATGTGAGACTATCACAATTAGCAAACATACTCGCATATTATTAATATCACATAAGACTACAATCAATACTAAATATATTTCATTTTAGCAAGTTATGGCATTCTCATAAGTTAACCGTCAAAATCGGTTTCAAGTAACATCATATAATATCACGTAGCATGTATACATTTTAAAGAATACTTTTATGTTTGTATAATTTTTCCAAATCCAATCATACATGGTATTGGTTCTTAAGTTAATACTTAAAGCCATTCAAGGACACGAACTCATAAGGTCTAACATGCTCGCTTTTTAAACACATAAGATATTCATATAACTTGTATTAGGCATGCTTATGAGTATTCGTATCGCATATATGTAGCTAGCATTGTTATTATCTTGAAAACATGCTATAATCATGCTTGGTTTACTACCGTTATATCAAACATAAAAGAGTCATGCTTAGAGACATAATGAATGTAAACATGTCATTTTTTATTTTAAGAACTTAACTACTCATACTTAATGCACTTGGTTCGAAAACATATCCAAGTTTGCTTTTGAAACCATTTTAAACTTGAACAACGCAATTTAACACATACAAGGCAACTTCAAAGCTCTTATCGTATGTAGTCAAGTCATGTTAACACTTTCACAAGATCAGAATATCAACATGGCATGTACATATATCAAAGTTCATTTATAAACTCTAAGTTTGCTTCAACACTATAAGTCTTCACCAATCATGCATGCAACATAGTAAAACATGTTTGCGTTATCTCCATGTACTCCTATAGGCATGCTATTTATGTTCTCAAACTTGTTCTAAAGTGTTATCATAAGTTAGCATGTAACAGTCTGGATCAAAAGTAAAATCTGAAACCAGTGGCCGGCGCAGCTACGCAGCCTCCCAGTTCAAAACTGGCGCAGCTGCGCAGGGCCTTGGCCAGCAAAACACAAGTCCAGCACTGGCGCAGCTGCGCAGCACCCCAGTATAACCAAGGCGCAGCTGCGCCGTTACCTGTACAGAGCTGGAAGCTCCTGCTTCGGAAAACATCAACCCAATTCACAAAATTTCCTTACGAAAATAACCACATTGTATTTCAATATGCTTATAAGTCTATTATAACAACTAAACAAGCTTTCTATAATCCATTTGGCATGTTTTGCATCCATAATCAAGAATTGGAATTTTGACAGAAACTGAAAAATGAAGAACAAGGAATGCTTAATATACCTCTGTTAATGGTTTGGGCTTGCTAATGCTACTATAGAGATTCCTTCTCAACTAAATAGACAATCACAGTATACTCTCTTCTCTTAGAAATTCTCAGCAAATCAATTTAGAAGGAGATGGGTTGTATTTATAGAGAAACCAAAATACAGACAATGAATATATACATCAAATTAAACCAACGAGATTTTATATTGTATAGAGGTTAATGGAGAGTTGGTAATTAGTTGCTGAAACTCATTATCAATACCACTCCCTTGTTCATCATGATAGCTAGAATGTTGATTTTGAGAGAAGAGGCAGTAGACTAACTTGGAGTTTTCCACGTGAAGAGAATGAAATGTGACTCTTATTATGGGACAAGAGAATGCAGCTCAGCCATTGGTCAATATGGATTCATACAACACTTATGTTGTATACTTATACATAATATCTACACTTAGGTTGTAATTTAATGTCACAATGTAATTCACATACTGTAATAAGTGTAATTTACACACATATAATCCATGCACATTTGTTTTACCGGATATAATTCAAATCAAATATTACCATATTACATTATCTCATTCATTATTAGATTCTATTAATTCAATAATTGTTTATAATATATTCATGATATATCATTTTAATGTATACTTACTCACATTGTCACATAGGTATTAATCATGTAGCTCACATAGTTTAATTAATCTTAATACATGGTTCATGTGTAATATATTCACATTGCATTATATAACATAGTTTATGTATACTTATATGGTCACACCTAAGTGTTTCTCTACACTATATAATATAGTCGTATTTTATATTATTGCATTCTTGTACATAACAATCAATATAATCTTATTATATTAATAACTTACTTATTTGTTTTATTATTCATAATGTCAAATAAATAAATTATTTACCTTATCAATTAATTAACAATAATATTAATTAATCCATTCCTCATCGATTATTAATAACACCTATTTAATTATCATAGGATTCATTATCACATTAACAAGTATAAATCTCAGCACAATTATAAACAAGTGGTTTATCATTATTATATTTCTTGCAATAATTATAATCACATATTATTAATCAATCACAGTTAATATTCCACAATAATTATTTAATATTCTACGATAACAATAAATTAATATTTTACAATAACAATTAATATAGATTAATTGTTCGCTTAAATTAATATAATCATTCTTAAATTACGTCACTGTGCCACACAAGGCTATCAATGAGTTTATCGCAAACTCCATCAATTTCTCAATTATTATATTATTCAATTTTATATAATTGAATTAATTCATCTCATAGCACAAAATTATTTATATTCAAATAACGTCTCATTTCCATTAATATATCTATTTAATAATATTAGGAAATTCTCGGGTATTACATCCTCCCCCCCCCCCTTATAAAAATTCTGTCCCGGAATTGCTACAAGGTTACACGAATAGATGGGGATAGTCTTTCATCATCCTATCTTCTAACTCCCACGTTGCCTCCTCGACATTGTGGTTACGCCAAAGTACTTTTACAGATGAAATAATTTTATTTCTCAAGGTTTGCTCTTTCCTATCTAATATCTGGACAGGAATCTCTTCATATGCCAAGTTCTTCTCCACTTGAATGGGCTCGTAAGAAATCACATGCTTGTAGTCGGCCTTGTACGATCGTAACACGAAAATGTGAAACACGTTGTGGATGTGCTCCAATTCGGGTGGTAACGCAACTTTGTATGCCACTTTGCCCACTCGCTTCAGTATCTCGAACGGTCCTATGAATCTCGGACTCAATTTTCCTTTCTTGCCGAAACGGATCTTTCCCTTCCATGGAGATACCTTCAAGAATACGAAATTGCCGACTTTGAAGTCTCAGTCCTGCCGATGCAAATCTGCGTATTTCTTCTGGTGATCTTGAGCTGCTACTAATCTGGCTCTTATCACTGTCACCACGTCTGCGATTTATTGTACTAGCTCTGGTTCGAGTATTCGTCGCTCTCCGACTTCGTCCCAACATAATGGCGTTCTGCACTTTCTTCCGTAAAGAGCTTTGTACGGTGGCATGCCGATACTCGCATGGTAACTATTATTATACGCAAATTCGACTAAGGGTAGGTGGTCGTCCCAACTTCCCTTAAAATCCATCACGCAAGTCCTAAGCATGTCCTCCAGCGTTTGTATAGTTCGCTCACTCTGTCCGTCTGTCTGAGGATGGTAAGAAGTACTCAATCTCAACTGCGTTCCCATTCTTTCTTGCAAACTCTTCCAAAAATTAGACGTGAAGCGCGGATCTCGATCAGAGACAATTGACACTGGCACTCCATGTCGTGAGATAATTTCTTTTACGTATGGGCTCGCTAACTGATTCAAACTGTAGCGGATCTTGATTGGTAGAAAATGTGCGGTCTTGGTTAGTCGATCCATGATAACCCAAATAGCATCATAACCTTTCTGTATAACTGTAAGTCCTACCACGAAGTTCATGGTAATATGCTTCCATTTCCACTCTAGTATTTCTAACGGTTGTAGTAAACCACTCGGCCGTTGATGCTCTGCTTTAACGCGTTGGCAAGTCAAACATCTACTGACGCACTCTGCGACTTCCCGTTTCAAATTAGGCCACCAAAAATGTTGCTTTAGATCTCGTTACATCTTTGTGCCTCCCGAATGAACGAAATATGTCGTATTGTGTGCCTCGTGCAAAATCTCTTCCCTCAACTAGGTTACCGCTGGTACCCACTCTCTTCCTTTAAATCTTAAAATACCGTCTTTATCCATTCTAAATTTCTCTTCCTCATTTTCCGTGATCCTCTTTCGGATTTTCTCACACTCTTCATCCTTTTTCTGGGCTTCCTTCACTCTATCCAATAACCTCGGACAAGCTTCCATTACAATTAACTTCTCACCAGACTTTTCTGGTCGTTTCACTTCTATCTCCAATTTTTCCATCTCTCTTATCAACTCTTCCTGAGTCGTCAAATTAAACAACTTCTCCCTCCCTTTTCTGCTTAGAGCGTCGGCAACCACATTTGCCTTTCCCGGGTGATAAAGAATATCGCAGTCATAATCCTTGATCAATTCTAACCACCTCCTCAGATGCATATTCAACTCCTTCTGTGTGAAGATATATTTCAGACTCTTATGGTCCGTGTATATCTCACATTTCTCCCCGTACAAATAATGCCTCCATATCTTTAACGCAAAAACTATTGTCGCTAACTCTAAGTCGTGAGTAGGGTATCGTTTTTCGTAATCCTTAAGTTGTTGTGACGCATACGCAATGACCTTGCCGTGTTGCATGAGCACACAACCAAGTCCCTTGTGCGATGCATCACTATACACCACAAAATTTCCCGCATCATCTGGTAATGATAACACAGGTGCTTCACTCAATCTCTTCTTCAACTTCTAAAAACTCTCTTCACATTTGTCGGTCCATACAAATTTCACCGTCTTTCTAGTCAAATTGGTCAGCGGGGTTGCTATCTTAGAAAAATATTGGATGAATCTTCGATAGTATCCGGCTAACCCTAAAAAGCTTTTCACCTCCGTCAGTGTTCTCGGTTGTTCCCAATTACTTACTGCTTCAACCTTCGTAGGGTCTATAGAGATTCCATTCTTATCCACCATGTGGCCTAAGAATTGAACCTTCTCCATCCAAAATTCACACTTTAAAAATTTTGCATACATCTTCTCCTTCCTTAGTGCCTCCAAAACAATCTTCAGATGTTCGGCGTGTTCTTCCTCTGTCTTCAAGTAGATCAAGATGTCATCGATAAAAACTACTATAAATTTTTCCAAGTATGGCTTGAAAACTCGGTTCATCAAGTCCATAAACGCTACTAGAGCATTAGTTAATCCAAATAACATTACCAAAAACTAGTAGTGTCCATAATGGGTTCGAAACGCAGTCTTTGGTATGTCCTCATCCCTCACTTTCAGTTGATGATATCCTGTTCGTAGGACGATTTTTGAGAAACACTTTGCTCCCTTTAGTTGATCAAACAAGTCGTCTATCCTGGGTAGCGGATATCGGTTCTTGATCGTTACTCTGTTCAATTCTCGATAATCGATACAGAGTCTCATCGATCTGTCCTTCTTCTTAACAAATAACACTGGTGCTCCCCAAGGAGAAACACTCGGTCGAATGTAACCCTTATCCAACAACTCTTGCAATTGTATCATCAATTCCTTCATTTCTACTGGCACCATACGATATGGAGCTTTCGAAATCGGTGCCGTTCCCGGTGCTAAGTCTATTACGAATTTAATTTCTCTGTCTGGCGGAAGACCAGGCAGATCGTCCGAAAACACATCTAGAAATTCATTAACTACGGATATATCCTTAATTTCTACTCCCTTTTTTCGAGTATCAACAATGTAAGCTAAATAACCTACACATCCTTTCCTTAACAATTTCTTGGCCAGCATCATCATAACGCAACACAATTGCTTAAGCGATGAGCTACCATAAAACACTACCTTAGACTTACTCGGAGTCTGAAGGTTCACACATTTGTTTTGACAGTCAATTATCGCAGCATGGTTATACAACCAATCCATTCCCAGTATTACGTCAAACTCTCCCAATCTAATAGGAATCAAGTCTACTTTTAGTTCATGTTCTCTAAGGTTTGTGCGACAATCGCGATAAACGTATTCTACAGGGATTACTTCCTTATTAGCAACTTCTATGATCAAAGGATTTTCTAATCGTTCTCGGGGTGTACTAAGTTTACTAGCAAATTTTTCAGATATAAAAGAACAGGTGGCACCCTAATCAAATAATACATAAGCATTTATATCATTGATTGGGATTATACCTGACACCACGTCCTTCGCAGCCACTGCGTCCTAGACGGTCATGTTAAAGGTTCTAGCGGTTGGGCGGTTGGATTGTGCCGGTCCGCTGATCATCAGCTTGTTGCCACCTTGCTGATTGCTACCCCCGCCACTTCCCTTCTTTGGGCAATCCTTAATACGGTGCTCAGTTGAGCCACAAGCAAAACACCATTGGATTTTCTTTGGCTTCGGACAGTTGAGCGAGATGTGCCCTTCCTGTCCACAGTTGTAGAAAGTGCCACGTCCCTTCCAGCACTCGCCCTGGTGATTCTTCCCACACTTTAGGTATCCTTCAGCCCTCTTCTTGAAACCTCCACGAAAATTCCCTGATTGGTTATTGTTGTTTTTGTTGTTGTTCTCCCACTTTCTCTTTCCCAAATTACTTCCTCCACTGCTGCTTCCTCCAATACGATTCTCTCCTCCAGTATTCTTTCCCTTTTTTTCCTTGTTATGCAGACTTAAGGCCTCACTGCCACCTTCTGCAATGATTGCCTTTTCCAGTAATGTTGCAAAGGAATCAATTTGAAGAACTGATACCTTATTGAACAGCCACGTCTTCAACCCTTGTTCGAAGCGTCTAACCTTTCTCTCTTCATCACCAACTTGGTGCTCCGCAAATCGCGCTAGTACATTAAACCTAGCCGCGTATTGCGCCACCGTCATCTCCCCTTGTTTTAGTTCTAAGAACTTCACCTCCATCCGATTCTTCATACTCTTCGGGAAGTAATTCTCGAAGAACAACGTCTTAAACTTATCCCAAGTTATTATCCCTTCTCCAGCTCTTTGTTGATTAGCCTCCCACCAGTAGTTCTCTTAGCCCCTCATCATGTACGTGGCAAACACCGTCTTCTGATCTTCGCCTACTCGAGCTATAGTGAAAGCTTTTTTGATCTCCTTGATCCACGTTTGTGTGACAATGGGGTCGGTAGTTCCCTCGAATTCCGGGGGTCCTACACTCTTAAAGTCTTTAAAGGTTGTTACTGTAACAGCCTGAGGGTTTGGGCGAATGGGTTCATTGTTCCTTCCCCTTAATGCCTCTCCTAACAAGTCTACCAGGTTCTGGATCGGGTCAACTTGTTCCCTCTCGTTATTAACAGATTCTTCGGGTGCAGTCAATCTACGTCTGGGCGGCATTATCTGCATCACAAATTTTCATTTTATTATTTTTCAAGTATATTACTTAAGTATTTCTTTTAATACTAAAGGAATAAATTTATAACACATTTCTGAAATAAACTTCATTTATATTCATATGCCAAATCGTTTCATTACATGATTATCCTAGCATACTGCTATAAATGTTATCACATATATGTAAGAACCCGAATTTTTAGATATTATTAAATAAGGATTTAATAAATAAAATTCTTAAACTGTGAGATGGGTTCGAATAATAATATATATATGTGATATGAGGTATGTGGTATTATATTACATAGGATAATATGGACTATGTAAAATGTGTTTTTGTGATTTATAAATATATTATTAATATATATTTGTTACTTATCGTAGAGACGATTCAGTGGAGATAAAGGAAGTGGATAAATTCCTATCGATATTAAATAATTTATAGAATTATTTTATAGTAAGTTGGTGACATTAAATATCCTTAATGTATAAATCACCATATTCTTGTGTATGTGTATTAATAACTAGTATGTTTATAATATAAGTTATTAATAGCACTTAAGCTATCTGTGAATAGGTTTGGATAGTGAAGCATGAGTTAGTTAAGAAATTAACTAATAAGAATAAATATTAGTTAATATAAGTTGTGAGTTATATTATGGAATAATATAATGTCAGTATTGAATCTTAATTAACTATGATGATATAGTACAATGTTTAATTTACTTAAGTAAAGGAGTGAATTAATATGTGTGTTGAATATGTAATTATAGTTGATACTTTTTATATATATTACTTAGAGTGGTAATATGTGAGAAAGTCTAATATGCGAATAAGGTTAAATATATATATACGTTATTAAAGGGAGATGGAAATCATTATATCTTTAAATGAATATTTGAAGAAATTGTTTTGGGAACAATTTATAGAAAAGAAAGAGATATGATTTTTCTAAATAAGGGATATTAAAATAGTTTCTAATGTTGAATTATTTTAATAAAAGAGGGAATGTTATTTTTGAATAATAATATTACCTTATATATTTTTGTATGAGGTAATGGGTATGATTAATTAATATGGTAAATATATTAAAACGTATTTGCTATATGTAATTAAATTGATAGAAACAATTTATTATAATAGAAAATAAACTTATTATCTATTTTCTATATATAATATATGTACATGTGTCGTACATATAGTTATTTGAAATTATATTAAGAATATTGTCTTGAGACAAAAAGTAAATTATTTTCTAATAATGAATGTCTTTATTCGGAGAAAACATAATATTTTATGTTATGGAAAAATACATAATTTTTAATGTATTTTCAAGAGAGTTAATTAATAAAAGAAATCTAAGTTATTTTAATGTATTAAATAACTTAAGTTATTATTTTACCGTAGAGTAAATCTTAATTATTCTAAGCATAAATGCTATACATATTATAAGTGTATAGTTATTTAAGGTAGCTTGACATTTGAATGCATGTATCACACAAACCTTATATTAAAAAGGAATATTAAAGTGTGGTGGAAGTAATGATAAGCTTAATATTGAGCTTATGAGATATGCCTAGTATGGCAAAGTGGTGGAATAAACATTCATTTAATAATTTTATGAATGAATAATTAAAGAAATTATTTATTATTATTATGTGAATAAATTCCTATGTGCAATGATGTGTAATTATAAGTTATATAGTAGCTACATCTATATAATATGGAATGAAGTGTGACACTTCAAGGTAACTATATAATATAGGAAACTATATGATTAAGTGGTTAGGGTACATGAATAGTGGTAGTTCGTGGGAGTTAGCCACCAACTTCCCTTTTGCCCTTTGGGTAATAACCATAGGAGGATAATAGCTTGATAATGAATAGATGCAATACATTGATGTGTAGAGTTTGTTAATTCAATTACTACATTGTTGCCAAAAAAAAAGAAAAAAAGAAGAAGCATATAATAAGAAATGTAATTACATCATGAGCATGTTATAAGGTGAAATGATGAGGAAGGACCATGAATAGTAGTAGTTGGTGGAGTTAACCACCAACTCCTCTTTGACCATTGGGTATTGCCCATAGGAGGGTAATAGATTGACTATAATTAGAGAACATGTAAATAAGCATTGTAATGGTATTACATCATGAACTTATTATAAGATGTGACATTGAGAGTAATATTATTTTGTAAGCTTGAGGTCTATTAAATACTAAGCTTACATAATTGTGCCTTGTGTGGCATGAGTGGTAAAGTTAAATCAATTAAAGGTTTAACTATAATTATTAAAAGAAATGGCAAGTTAATAAATAATTGATATTAATTATCATTATAATATTTGGGTGTAATTGAGATAATAATTTATGGAAAATGTTGGGATAAGAATAACCAACTATTTTATATCTAGTCCAATTAAAATACTAATTCAATGTACATGAGGTACATAATTATATGTGTTGGTGTATATCTAAAGTATGAATATACTTAGGTGGGTGTACATATGTGTTTGTGTATATATACATGTGACTTATATTAATGTGTCAATATTAAGTAAGCATAATGTGAATTATAATGTCCAAATGGATATAACCTAAGTGTACAATTATACATTGATGTAGGAGTATATGTAATATACATATGTATATTGCACAAAGGAATACAATGCTGAGTTTATTGAGCCTTGTCCCATAATGAGAGGCACACTTCTTTCTCACGTGAATAGCTATAAGGCTAGTCTAGCTTATTCCTTCTCAAACTCAGCAAACCTTAGCTATCATGATGAATAAGGGAGTGGGAATTATGATTGATTCTAACAACTAATCACCAACTCCCTCATAACCAATATGCAATCCTTACTCCCATTGGTTTGAATTGGTGGAAATTAACATTGTCTGGATTCTTATTCTTCTATAAATAATAGCTCTTCTCCTCTCAAATTCATTTGCTGAGAATTTTGTCTAAGTATTGAATTGAGGGTGTTGTGAGTTGGATAGCAAGGTAGTTTGCAGAGAGTTGGGAATCCAATTTGAGCTAGCTTAATGCATAGCAGAGGTATAAAATTCTTCATTTCTTGTTCTTCCTTCAAATTTACTGTCAAGATTTTTATTCTTGAAATTGAGCATGAAATCCATGATTTTGTGATTTTATAATGATTGTTAGTTGCTATATGAACTTATATACATGTTGGAATTACAATATGGTTGTTTAAAAGTGTTTTCGCGAAAGAAATTTAGCATTTGGGCTGGAACCTGCCGAAGCAGGCTACTCTCTGGCAAGAACCAGACACGGCGCAGCTGCGCCGGTTTATAACTGAGGCGCAGCGCAGCTGCGCCGGTCCCCTGCACCAGATTCTAATTTTTTGCTAAAGGCTGCTATGTGCTAGATTAATAACACTACATAGAGCAAGCATGAGGACATGATAATATACATATATGACTATCTTGGCGTAGCATGATGCATGTATAACCATATTAATATGAGAAACTTATAATTTTTAAAGTAAACGTATAGTTTCAAAAATATACTTTGACTTATACGTGTGACGTGTACATGCTGACTTTTGAGCATGATTGTATGGTTTAAATATGCATGTAATGTGAGTCTAAAGTAACATGCATAACTATGTTAGTACACTCTATTGAATAAAAAGGTTTATAATTTAGAAGTGAACATTTTTAACGAAAATGTAAGTTTTAAAAGTGAACTTGGACATGTAAAGATCATATATGTATTCTGATCATTGAGCATGTATAAGTGGCTTATATATGTGTTCTAAATACATGAGAGCCATGGCTACGAGACACGTGGCATGTACTAAGTTACCTAAGTTGACTTAGCGTACTTTTAAAAGAAAGATTAGAATGTGAAAGCTAATATCATCAAGTACTAAGTGAACTTACGTTATGAACATGCAAGCATGTATATTAGGATTTCATTGTGCCTATAGACATGTTGACATAAGCATCATATAATGAAACATGGATTTCACCTATGCACGCATATTCATAGAAAATGAATTTCTAAAGCATAAACTATGTGATTAACATATACATGTGTGATATACGCACGAGCATGTATACTTAGTATTTTTTAGCCTCGTGGTGTGTTGATATGACTTTAGTAATGGACCATTAGTAACGTGGGCTTGATTTGTTTAAAGTTTATCGGTATATGGCCTTAATTGGATTAGGATGAGCATGCTAGGTTTCGAACTTGAAATTTATAACCATAGAGCATGCGTATTGATTAATATCAGTAACTTGAATGATATTGATTGACCTCGGGTTGTCCAGCAGAATGAAAGGTCATTTCTGGTTTGACCAGTGAGTGGCGCAGCTGCGCCATCCTGTTTTCAGGATTTGTGCAGTCTGTTTGTTCTTGATTTTGTAGTAGACTTGTATTATTACTTAAACTGCAAATCATGGTCTGACCCCTACTGGTTTATGACTATATGATAAACATAATAACTGTAATACCCGAGAATTTCCATATATTATTAAATAAATATATTAATGGAAATGAGAATTTATTTGTATATAAATGATTTTGTGTTATGAGATGAATTAATTCAATTATATATAATTGAATAATTATAATAATTGAGAAATTGGTGGAGTTTGTGATAAACTCGTTGATTGCCTTGTGTGGCACAGTGACGTAATATAAGAATGATTATATTAATTTAAGCGAACAATTAATCTATATTAATTGTTAATCGAAGAATATTAATTAACTGTTATAAAATACTAATGAGGATTGATTAATAATATGTGATTATTATTATTGCAAGGAACATAATAATAATGAGCATCGTGTTTATAAATATAATAAGATTTATATCAAAGTGATAGTTAATCATATAAAGGTTAATTAAATTGTTATGGAGGTTAACAATTATATTAATTGATGTAGGATATGTGTATATTATTAATTAATATTCAATTTATAAGATGAGAAATTATATGTACAAGCATGCGAATTAAATGTATAGTAACTATATGTTATGATATGTGTAGGTGACAAATGATGTGTGGATATACATTAAAATAATGTATCATGGATCTATTATTGTTGAGTAATACAATTTAATAATATATGATATAATGTAATGTGGTAGTATCCGATTGTATTATATCGGTAAGATAAAATGTACATAGATTATATGTATTCAAATTGCATTTATTACATTATGGGGAGAACATTGTAATTATAACCTAAGAGTACATATAATATATAACATAAGTGTAGCATATAGTCCATTTGTGAGAATGCTGAGATTTGCTTGGCTTGTCCCAATATAATAGTCACTCTCCTTTCCCTCATTCACGTGCACAGCCATTATGGCCTAAGCCTATTGCTTCTCCTTAAACTCAGTAAATTTCCATAGCCTTGTAGCAATGATGAGCAAGGGAGTGGTGTTAATGATGGATTCTAACAACTAAATACCTACCATTCTATAACCTTCATGCAATTTGACAATCCGTTAGTTTGATTTGGGAGTTAGAAACTTGGACTGTGTATTCATTCTTCTATATAAAGAACTCCCTGCACCTTCATTTCATTGCTGAAATATTTCTAAGAGAAGAGAGTATACTGTGATTGTCTATTTAGTTCAGAAGGAATTTCTATAGTAGCATCAGCAAGCTTACTCCATAACAGAGGTATAAATCCTCTTCGTGTCTTCATTTTCATTTTCTGTCAAAAGAACTCCATTGTTGTTCTCTGAGTTTTGTTGAAATTCTTGATTATGCCAAATTGGATCATGATTGGTTTGTAGAACCCTTATATTGTTGTTATATGAACATACACACATGATAGAACCACTGAATAGTCTTTCATTTCCATTGTTCCTCTTTAATTTCTGTGAATACATGAAATTCGTAAATTAGTTAGAGTTCATGAAATTGGGAATTGATAATTGCTATTGACTGTTATATAAGCATATATGTATGTGTTAGTAAGTTAAACAAGTCTAATAGCATTTGGGTATGTTGAAATCGATGAAATGGGAGGTTTTTGGTCGGATTTCGCTGCAGTATGAACTGCAGAAAACTGCCTCGACGCCGCAGCGCCGCAGCCCGCGCCGCAGCGCCACACGCGCCGCAGCGCCGCACGCAGCGCCACTCGCGCCGCAGCGCCAGTAGTGAGCTGCTGTGCCGCGCCGCAGCGCCAGCCTCTGTGTTCAGTTTTCTGCATTCTGCAACAAAACTGTTATGTACCAATTGTTTGATTTTTGTTTAAACAAGCATGGGAGCATGATTAATACATATATATAAACCTAATGAGGCAATGTAAGCATGTTTTAGTATATTAGCATGCATGGTTAACCAAACGACACATAGTTTGGAAACGAATTTAAAGTTTCATAAACGACGTTAACATATATAGAGCATGTTTACATACTGACCTTGCAAGCACGTTAGTACCACCTAGAGACACATGAAGTGCATGTTAGCTTATCTATATTGGTTCCGTAATAAAATATGAACATGTGAACCTAACTAGTGCTCATTCCTAACAAAATATAAGTTTAAAGGTGGATATGATCATGTAAATGCTATATAGTCATTTTGATGTTATGAGCATGTTTAGATAACTTTGAAATATATGAATGAAGCCTTAACTTGTGTTTATATAGTTCGTAAGGAAGCATGAACATGTTAGGCTCTATTAGTAAGATTCACCAATAGAAATACAAGCCTTGCACATGAGCATTAACACGATACGTGGAGATTTAAATTCTGATATTTATGGACACATGTGATAGTACTCTTAGACTCATTCATGTGTCATGCATATATATATACCATGATTGGTTGCCGTGATTAAAGTTTAGCTTAAACAAAGCATGTTTTCAAGACAATAACAATGCTAGCTACATATATGCAATACGAGTACTCATGAGCATGACTAATACAAGTTATATGAATATCTTATGTGTTTAAAAGCGACCATGTTAGACCATATGAGTTCGTGTCCTTGAATGGCTTTAAGTATTAACTTAAGAACCTATACCATGTACGATTGGATTTGGAAAAGTTATACAAGCATCCTTTAAATATGATGTTACTTGAACCCGATTTTGACGGTTAACTTAAGGAGATGCCGTAACTTGCTAAAATGAAATATATTTAGTATTGATTGTGGTCTTATGTGATATTAATAATATGCAAGCATGTTTGCAAATTGTTGAGATCTTATATAATATGAGAATGCGTTTAAACTCTAAAGGAGGAACGTTAAGGATAGAAATTATATTCTATATAACTGTGTAGCTAGGTAAAACTTAGCTTATGTGTTGATCGTATATTCAAAGAGAAAATGTGAAGTTAATTATATGACTAATGAATATCATATATATACGTAACTGTATTACGATAGGAATTCGAAAGTGTTGATTTGCTTTTCGTGGATAAACTACGCTAAAGGCAAGTTCTCTTACTTACACTCTTTTAAAGTGCAAGTATCCTAACCGACGCATTTACTTTATGCAAGGAAAGCTATGATTGTGAAAGTTTCCTAACTTATACTCTTTTACTATGCAAGTATCCTATCTTGTGTATTGCGAACAAGTTTTCTATTTAATCAGTTGAATTGAATTAGCATACTTGAACTCTTATTTCATTAAAGCTAGTATTCATGTTGAACTTAGTATTGTTCTTGAATATTGTGAAAGTGTCTATGCCATTTGATTCTGCTAGACTTATATTATTGAAAAGCGACCCAAACTAATTGATTGGTGCGGGATCTTGTATTTGACTGAGAAGAACAACCTTCTTTGAAGGAAATATATAATTGTCGGAGAACCGACGTGCACACTTGAGTATGGTTGATTGTTATGCATAACAAGGGTACTTTAGGCTGATCACCTGCTGTACCTGTTTTTGTTGGATTTTCAGTTTATTACTGTCAATTCTAGTAGAAGTTCATAGTCCGTAGTGACTACTCAGTATTCAATTATTTGAAATCTTGAATTGATTTATTATTGAATCATATTGATATTATCCTGTCCTTAGCGACTGATATTGAGAACTGTTGATATTCTTGTTATTCTTGAACTATCAAATCTTGTTATACCCTTTCGAGAATTGAGAATCTTATTACTCACCCTTATTGTATATTACTTGCTGGGCAATTTGTGCTCATTCTTGCTTTCCCTAAAACATTTCAGTTAAGGCAGAGCATGGTGAACCTTCGGGCATTGATAAGGGCAAGGGCAAAGCTACCAACTAGCTTATGTCTGTTATGTTTTAAATATATTAATATTGTATGAAGATGATGTAGTAAGACTGGATTTGATTATGTTTAGGCTTAAGTTAGATTATGTAATAAGTTGTTAACTGATATTATTATGTAATCTATTAAGTACTGTAGGTTGCGAGACTTGGGGGAATAATTATAATAAATCATTGTAAATTATTCTAGAATAGATTTTCCGCTGTGATCGTATGATATTTAATTATTATTATTGTGATGTATTACCATGAGCACGTGATGAACCGAATTCGAGAGACCAAGTGGCGGTCCTGGAATTTGGGGGCGTCACAGGTTGGTATCAGAGCCGTAGTTATAAACCTTAGGAACGAGTGT
This sequence comes from Panax stipuleanatus, assembly GCA_020205555.1. Classification (NCBI taxonomy): domain Eukaryota; kingdom Viridiplantae; phylum Streptophyta; class Magnoliopsida; order Apiales; family Araliaceae; genus Panax; species Panax stipuleanatus. The sequence goes on from CM035119.1 coordinate 92,772,317, forward strand.
CCTTAGACTATAACTTAGGCGAACTTAGAAGTTAGGAAGGAGATAAAACTCATGTAGAGTTTTCCTTGAGAGACTTAGTCTGTTATGAAATGTAACTTCATTCTATACAATGAACTTATATTTTGTTTAACATTCTAATGGAGATGCTATTTCTTATCTTGTGTTTGTGAGTGTAGGATGACAGACACAGGGGTACCTAGTAGAGTTGCAGAGGAGGAGCCCAGGGATATACACGTAGTATACGAGGCACCTCTAGAGGCTACACCAGTGCAGGCAGTTGCACCATCCGAGTTTGATGACGAGGATGAGATCGAGATTGAGATAGAGACTGATCCAGAGGAGGAGCCGATGGAGGATGAGCCAGTAGAGGACTCTGATGAGGCTACTATAGAGGAGCAGATGCTAGGAGAATATGAGGAGCGGATCCTAAAGTTAGACTGTAGAGTTCAGGAGCTGGAGGCAGAGGCCCATGAGAGAGAGTCTGAGTTCCAGGAGCTGAGGGACGAGGACCACCAGAGGAAGCTGGCTATGCAAGAGTTAGAGGTGGAGATTGCCTACCGTAGGGAGGCAGGGATCCAGATGGGGACTCTGTTTCACAGGTCAGTGGCTAGGAATGTAGATTTGGCAGAGAAGCTAGAAGAGGTTGAGCAGAGGGAACTGAGCGAGAAGACTGAGAAAGAGGCACTCCGTACTCAGCTAGAGTTGGAGGTGATGGATAGGTTACACTTCGAGGAGAAGTGGGAAGCGTCCAATGAGAGAGCTGACGACCTTGAGGACGAGGTCAGGTGCAAGAAGAGAAAGATGAACAAGATGGGGTATGTGTTTCGTTCAGCTTTTGAAAGGGTGATTGATGGTGTGTACCACTACCCGGCAGAACAGGGACAAACTCTACATACCTTGAGCCGAGAGCTGGTTGCGTATATAGCACAGTTGGAGTACAAGAGCGCAGTGGAGCGCGGGATGATGGGATGAGATTTCCTTAGTCAGTCTAGTGGCAGTACTAGTTGTGTCTTTATGTATTGTATATACTATGTTGTAATCCCGATCTTTTGTGTAAGATGTGGGATGATGATGTAAACCCCGAGTTAGCTTTTGTTAGAGGGGTAGTATGGTAGTAGGATGGTATATTCCCCGTCCTTTGTGATATTAGGGGATATATGTGATAACATTTATAGCAGTATGCTAGGAAAATCATGTAATGAAATGAAATGGCATATGAATATAAATGGAGTTGATTTTAGAAACGTGTTATAAATTTATTCTTTTAGTATTAAAAGAAATACGTAAGTAATATACTTGAATAATAATAAAATGAAAACTTGTGATGCAGATAATGCCGCCCAGACGTAGATTGACTGCACCCGAAGAATCCGTTAACAATGAGAGAGAACAAGTAGACCCGATCCAGAAACTAGTAGATTTGTTAGGAGAAGCCTTAAGGGGAAGGAACAATGAACCCGTTCGCCCGAACCCTCAAACTGTTCCAGTAACAACCTTTAAAGACTTTAAGAGTGTAGGACCCCCGGAGTTCGAGGGAACTACCGACCCAATCGTCGCACAAACGTGGATCAAAGAGATCGAAAAAGCTTTCACTATAGCTAGCGTAGGCGAAGATCAGAAGACGGTGTTTGCCACGTACATGATGAGGGGAGAAGCGAACTACTGGTGGGAGGCTAATCAACAAAGAGCTGGAGAAGGGATAATAGCTTGGGATAAGTTTAAGACACTGTTCTTCGAGAATTACTTTCCAAAGAGTATGAAGAATAGGATGGAGGTGAAATTCCTAGAGTTAAAACAAGGTGAGATGACGGTGGCGCAATACGCGGCTAGGTTTAACGAACTAGCGCGATTTGCGGAGCACCAAGTTGGTGATGAAGAGAGGAAGGCTAGACGCTTTGAACAAGGGTTGAAGCCATGGCTGTTCAATAAGGTATCAGTTCTTCAAATTGATTCCTTTGCAACATTACTGGAGAAGGCAATCATTGCGGAAGGTGGCAGTGAGGCCTTAAGTCTGTATAACAAAGAAAAGAAAGGAAAGAATACTGGAGGAGAGAATCGTACGGGAGGAAGTAGTAGCGGAGGAAGCAACTTGGGAAAGAGAAAGTGGGAGAATAACAACAACAACAAAAACAACAATAATAATCAATCAGGGAATTTTCGTGGAGGTTTCAAGAAGAGGGCTGAAGGATGCCCGAAGTGTGGGAAGAATCACCAGGGCGAGTGCTGGAAGGGACGTGGCACTTGCTACAACTGCGGACAGGAAGGGCACATCTCGCCTAACTATTTGAAACTGAAAAAGATACAAGGATGCTTTGCGTGTGGCTCGACGGAGCGCCGAATTAAGGACTGCCCAAAGAAGTGAAGTGGCGGGGGTAGTAATCAGCAAGGAGGCAACAAGCTGATGATCGGTGGACCGGTACAATCCAACCGCCCAACCGCCAGAACCTTTAACATGACCGTCCAAGACGCAGTGGCTGCGAAGGATGTGGTGTCAGGTATAATCCCAATCAATGATATAAATGCCTATGTATTATTTGATTCGGGTGCCACCTGTTCTTTTATATCTGAAGAATTTGCTAGTAGACTTAGTACACCTCGAGAACTATTAGAAAATCCTTTGATCATAGAAGTTGCTAATAAGGAAGTGATCCCTGTAGAATACGTTTATCGAAATTGTCGCGCAAATATTAATAAACATGAACTGAGCGTAGACTTGATTCCTATTAGACTGGGAGAATTTGACGTAATACTGGGAATGGATTGGTTGTATAACCATGCTGCGATAATTGACTGTCAGAACAAATGTGTGAACCTTCAGACTCCGAGTAAGTCTAAGGTAGTGTTTTATGGTAGCTCATCGCTTAAGCAATCGTGTTGCGTTACGATGATGCAGGCCAAGAAATTGTTAAGGAAAGGATGTGTAGGTTATTTAGCTTACATCGTTGATACTCGGAAGGAGGGAGTAGAAATTAAAGATATATCCGTAGTTAATGAATTTCAAGACGTGTTTCCGGACAATCTGCCTGGTCTTCCGCCAGACAGAGAAATCGAATTCGTAATAGACTTAGCACCGGGAACGGCACCGATTTCGAAAGCTCCATATCGTATGGCGCCAGTAAAAATGAAGGAATTGATGATACAATTACAAGAATTATTGGATAAGGGTTACATTCGACCGAGTGTTTCTCCTTGGGGAGCACCAGTACTATTCGTTAAGAAGAAGGACGGATCGATGAGGCTTTGTATCGATTATCGAGAATTGAACAGAGTAACGATCAAGAACCGGTATCCGTTACCGAGGATAGACGACTTATTTGATCAACTGAAGGGAGCAAAGTGTTTCTCAAAGATCGACCTACGAACAGGATATCATCAACTGAAGGTACGGGATGAGGACATACCAAAGACTGCGTTTCGAACCCGTTATGGACACTACGAGTTTTTGGTAATGTCATTCGGATTGACTAATGCTCCGGCAGCATTTATGGACTTGATGAACCGAGTTTTCAAGCCATACTTGGATAAATTTGTAGTGGTTTTTATCGACGACATTTTGATCTACTCAAAGACAGAGGAAGAACACGCCGAACATCTAAAGATTATTTTGGAGGCACTAAGGAAGGAGAAGATGTATGCGAAAGTTTCTAAGTGCGAATTTTGGATGGAGAAGGTTCAATTCTTAGGCCACGTGGTGGATAAGAATGGAATCTCTGTAGACCCTGCGAAGGTTGAAGCAATAAGTAATTGGGAACAACCGAGAACACCGACGGAGGTAAGAAGTTTTCTAGGGTTAGCTGGGTACTATCGAAGATTCATCGAAGATTTTTCTAAGATAGCAACCCCGTTGACCAATTTGACTAGAAAGACGGTGAAATTTGTATGGACCGACAAATGCGAAGAAAGTTTTCAAGAACTGAAAAGGAGATTGAGCGAAGCACCTGTGTTATCATTACCAGATGATGCGGGAAATTTTGTGGTGTATAGTGATGCATCGCACAAGGGGCTTGGCTGTGTGCTCATGCAACATGGCAAGGTCATTGCATATGCATCACGATAATTAAAGGATTACGAAAAACGATACCCTACTCACGACTTAGAGTTAGCGGCAGTAGTTTTTGCGTTAAAGATATGGAGGCATTATCTATACGGAGAAAAATGTGAGATATACAAGGACCACAAAAGTCTGAAATATATCTTCACACAGAAGGAGTTAAACATGCGGCAGAGAAGGTGGTTAGAATTAATCAAAGACTATGACTGCGATATTCTTTATCACCCGGGAAAGGCAAATGTGGTTGCCGACGCTCTGAGCAGGAAAGGAAGGGAGAAGTTGTTTAATTTGACGGCTCAGGAAGAGTTGATAAGAGAGATGGAGAAATTGGAGATAGAAGTAAAAGGACCAGAAAAGTCTGGTGAGAAGTTAATTGTAATGGAAGCTTGTCCGACGTTGTTAAATAGAGTAAAGGAAGCCCAAGAAAAGGATGAAGGGTGTGAGAAAATCCGAAAGAGGATCACAGAAAATGAGGAAGAAAAATTTCGAATGGATAAAGACGGTATTTTGAGATTTGAAGGGAGAGTGTGGGTACCAGCGGTAACCGAGTTGAGGGAAGAGATTTTGCACGAGGCACACAATACGACATATTCCGTTCATCCGGGAGGCACAAAGATGTACCGAGATCTAAGGCAACATTTTTGGTGGCCTAATTTGAAACGGGAAGTCGCAGAGTGCGTCAGTAAATGCTTGACTTGCCAACGCGTTAAAGCAGAGCATCAGCGGCCAAGTGGTTTACTACAACCGTTAGAAATACCAGAGTGGAAATGGGAGCATATTACCATGGACTTCGTGGTAGGACTTCCAGTTACACAGAAAGGTTATGATGCTATTTGGGTTATCGTGGATCGACTAACGAAGACCGCACACTTTCTACCAATCAAGATCCGCTACAGTTTGAACCAATTAGCAATCCTATATGTAAAAGAAATTATTTCACGACATGGAGTGCCGGTGTCAATTGTCTCTGATCGAGATCCGCGCTTCACGTCCAATTTTTGGAAGAGTTTGCAAGAAAGAATGGGAACGCAGTTGAGGTTGAGTACAGCTTACCATCCTCAGACAGACGGACAGAGTGAGCGAACAATACAAACGCTAGAAGACATGCTTAGGACTTGCGTGATGGATTTTAAGGGAAATTGGGACGACCACCTGCCCTTAGTAGAATTCGCATATAATAATAGCTACCATGCGAGTATTGGCATGCCACCGTACGAAGCTCTTTACGGGAGAAAGTGCAGAACGCCGTTATGTTGGGACGAAGTCGGAGAATGACGAATACTCGGACCAGAGTTAGTTCAACAAACCGCAGACGTGGTGACAGTGATAATTGCCGGACTTGTAGCAGCTCAAGATCGCCAGAAGAAATACGCAGATTTGCATCGGCAGGACCGAGACTTCAAAGTCGGCAGTTTCGTATTCTTGAAGGTATCTCCATGGAAGGGAAAAATCCGTTTTGGCAAGAAAGGAAAATTGAGTCCAAGATTCATAGGACCGTTCGAGATACTGAAGCGAGTGGGCGAAGTGGCATACAAAGTTGCGTTACCACTCGAGTTGGAGCATATCCACAACGTGTTTCACATTTCTGTGTTGCGACCGTACAAGGCCGACTACAAGCACGTGATTTCTTACGAGCCCATTCAAGTGGAGAAGAACTTGGCGTATGAAGAAATTCCTGTCCAAATATTAGATAGGAAAGAACAAACTTTAAGAAATAAAGTTATTTCATCTGTAAAAGTACTTTGGCGTAACCACGATGTCGAGGAGGCAACGTGGGAGTTAGAAGATAGGATGATGAGGGACTATCCCCATCTATTTGTGTAACCTTGTAGCAATTCCGGGACGGAATTTTTATAAGGGGGGGAGGATGTAATACCCGAGAATTTCCATATATTATTAAATAAATATATTAATGGAAATGAGAATTTATTTGTATATAAATGATTTTGTGTTATGAGATGAATTAATTCAATTATATATAATTGAATAATTATAATAATTGAGAAATTGGTGGAGTTTGTGATAAACTCGTTGATTGCCTTGTGTGGCACAGTGACGTAATATAAGAATGATTATATTAATTTAAGCGAATAATTAATCTATATTAATTGTTAATCGAAGAATATTAATTAACTGTTATAAAATACTAATGAGGATTGATTAATAATATGTGATTATTATTATTGCAAGGAACATAATAATAATGAGCATCGTGTTTATAAATATAATAAGATTTATATCAAAGTGATAGTTAATCATATAAAGGTTAATTAAATTGTTATGGAGGTTAACAATTATATTGATTGATGTAGGATATGTGTATATTATTAATTAATATTCAATTTATAAGATGAGAAATTATATGTACAAGCATGCGAATTAAATGTATAGTAACTATATGTTATGATATGTGTAGGTGACAAATGATGTGTGGATATACATTAAAATAATGTATCATGGATCTATTATTGTTGAGTAATACAATTTAATAATATATGATATAATGTAATGTGGTAGTATCCGATTGTATTATATCGGTAAGATAAAATGTACATAGATTATATGTATTCAAATTGCATTTATTACATTATGGGGAGAACATTGTAATTATAACCTAAGAGTACATATAATATATAACATAAGTGTAGCATATAGTCCATTTGTGAGAATGCTGAGATTTGCTTGGCTTGTCCCAATATAATAGTCACTCTCCTTTCCCTCATTCACGTGCACAGCCATTATGGCCTAAGCCTATTGCTTCTCCTTAAACTCAGTAAATTTCCATAGCCTTGTAGCAATGATGAGCAAGGGAGTGGTGTTAATGATGGATTCTAACAACTAAATACCTACCATTCTATAACCTTCATGCAATTTGACAATCCGTTAGTTTGATTTGGGAGTTAGAAACTTGGACTGTGTATTCATTCTTCTATATAAAGAACTCCCTGCACCTTCATTTCATTGCTGAAATATTTCTAAGAGAAGAGAGTATACTGTGATTGTCTATTTAGTTCAGAAGGAATTTCTATAGTAGCATCAGCAAGCTTACTCCATAACAGAGGTATAAATCCTCTTCGTGTCTTCATTTTCATTTTCTGTCAAAAGAACTCCATTGTTGTTCTCTGAGTTTTTGTGAAATTCTTGATTATGCCAAATTGGATCATGATTGGTTTGTAGAACCCTTATATTGTTGTTATATGAACATACACACATGATAGAACCACTGAATAGTCTTTCATTTCCATTGTTCCTCTTTAATTTCTGTGAATACATGAAATTCGTAAATTAGTTAGAGTTCATGAAATTGGGAATTGATAATTGCTATTGACTGTTATATAAGCATATATGTATGTGTTAGTAAGTTAAACAAGTCTAATAGCATTTGGGTATGTTGAAATCGATGAAATGGGAGGTTTTTGGTCGGATTTCGCTGCAGTATGAATTGCAGAAAACTGCCTCGACGCCGCAGCGCCGCAGCCCGCGCCGCAGCGCCACACGCGCCGCAGCGCCGCACGCAGCGCCACTCGCGCCGCAGCGCCAGTAGTGAGCTGCTGTGCCGCGCCGCAGCGCCAGCCTCTGTGTTCAGTTTTCTGCATTCTGCAACAAAACTGTTATGTACCAATTGTTTGATTTTTGTTTAAACAAGCATGGGAGCATGATTAATACATATATATAAACCTAATGAGGCAATGTAAGCATGTTTTAGTATATTAGCATGCATGGTTAACCAAACGACACATAGTTTGGAAACGAATTTAAAGTTTCATAAACGACGTTAACATATATAGAGCATGTTTACATACTGACCTTGCAAGCACGTTAGTACCACCTAGAGACACATGAAGTGCATGCTAGCTTATCTATATTGGTTCCGTAATAAAATATGAACATGTGAACCTAACTAGTGCTCATTCCTAACAAAATATAAGTTTAAAGGTGGATATGATCATGTAAATGCTATATAGTCATTTTGATGTTATGAGCATGTTTAGATAACTTTGAAATATATGAATGAAGCCTTAACTTGTGTTTATATAGTTCGTAAGGAAGCATGAACATGTTAGGCTCTATTAGTAAGATTCACCAATAGAAATACAAGCCTTGCACATGAGCATTAACACGATACGTGGAGATTTAAATTCTGATATTTATGGACACATGTGATAGTACTCTTAGACTCATTCATGTGTCATGCATATATATATACCATGATTGGTTGCCGTGATTAAAGTTTAGCTTAAACAAAGCATGTTTTCAAGACAATAACAATGCTAGCTACATATATGCAATACGAGTACTCATGAGCATGACTAATACAAGTTATATGAATATCTTATGTGTTTAAAAGCGACCATGTTAGACCATATGAGTTCGTGTCCTTGAATGGCTTTAAGTATTAACTTAAGAACCTATACCATGTACGATTGGATTTGGAAAAGTTATACAAGCATCCTTTAAATATGATGTTACTTGAACCCGATTTTGACGGTTAACTTAAGGAGATGCCGTAACTTGCTAAAATGAAATATATTTAGTATTGATTGTGGTCTTATGTGATATTAATAATATGCAAGCATGTTTGCAAATTGTTGAGATCTTATATAATATGAGAATGCGTTTAAACTCTAAAGGAGGAACGTTAAGGATAGAAATTATATTCTATATAACTGTGTAGCTAGGTAAAACTTAGCTTATGTGTTGATCGTATATTCAAAGAGAAAATGTGAAGTTAATTATATGACTAATGAATATCATATATATACGTAACTGTATTACGATAGGAATTCGAAAGTGTTGATTTGCTTTTCGTGTATAAACTACGCTAAAGGCAAGTTCTCTTACTTACACTCTTTTAAAGTGCAAGTATCCTAACCGACGCATTTACTTTATGCAAGGAAAGCTATGATTGTGAAAGTTTCCTAACTTATACTCTTTTACTATGCAAGTATCCTATCTTGTGTATTGCGAACAAGTTTTCTATTTAATCAGTTGAATTGAATTAGCATACTTGAACTCTTATTTCATTAAAGCTAGTATTCATGTTGAACTTAGTATTGTTCTTGAATATTGTGAAAGTGTCTATGCCATTTGATTCGGCTAGACTTATATTATTGAAAAGCGACCCAAACTAATTGATTGGTGCGGGATCTTGTATTTGACTGAGAAGAACAACCTTCTTTGAAGGGAATATATAATTGTCGGAGAACCGACGTGCACACTTGAGTATGGTTGATTGTTATGCATAACAAGGGTACTTTAGGCTGATCACCTGCTGTACCTGTTTTTGTTGGATTTTCAGTTTATTACTGTCAATTCTAGTAGAAGTTCATAGTCCGTAGTGACTACTCAGTATTCAATTATTTGAAATCTTGAATTGATTTATTATTGAATCATATTGATATTATCCTGTCCTTAGCGACTGATATTGAGAACTGTTGATATTCTTGTTATTCTTGAACTATCAAATCTTGTTATACCCTTTCGAGAATTGAGAATCTTATTACTCACCCTTATTGTATATTACTTGCTGGGCAATTTGTGCTCATTCTTGCTTTCCCTAAAACATTTCAGTTAAGGCAGAGCATGGTGAACCTTCGGGCATTGATAAGGGCAAGGGCAAAGCTACCAACTAGCTTATGTCTGTTATGTTTTAAATATATTAATATTGTATGAAGATGATGTAGTAAGACTGGATTTGATTATGTTTAGGCTTAAGTTAGATTATGTAATAAGTTGTTAACTGATATTATTATGTAATCTATTAAGTACTGTAGGTTGCGAGACTTGGGGGAATAATTATAATAAATCATTGTAAATTATTCTAGAATAGATTTTCCGCTGTGATCGTATGATATTTAATTATTATTATTGTGATGTATTACCATGAGCACGTGATGAACCGAATTCGAGAGACCAAGTGGCGGTCCTGGAATTTGGGGGCGTCACAGGTTGGTATCAGAGCCGTAGTTATAAACCTTAGGAACGAGTGTCCTTAGACTATAACTTAGGCGAACTTAGAAGTTAGGAAGGAGATAAAACTCATGTAGAGTTTTCCTTGAGAGACTTAGTCTGTTATGAAATGTAACTTCATTCTATACAATGAACTTATATTTTGTTTAACATTCTAATGGAGATGCTATTTCTTATCTTGTGTTTGTGAGTGTAGGATGACAGACACAGGGGTACCTAGTAGAGTTGCAGAGGAGGAGCCCAGGGATATACACGTAGTATACGAGGCACCTCTAGAGGCTACACCAGTGCAGGCAGTTGCACCATCCGAGTTTGATGACGAGGATGAGATCGAGATTGAGATAGAGACTGATCCAGAGGAGGAGCCGATGGAGGATGAGCCAGTAGAGGACTCTGATGAGGCTACTATAGAGGAGCAGATGCTAGGAGAATATGAGGAGCGGATCCTAAAGTTAGACTGTAGAGTTCAGGAGCTGGAGGCAGAGGCCCATGAGAGAGAGTCTGAGTTCCAGGAGCTGAGGGACGAGGACCACCAGAGGAAGCTGGCTATGCAAGAGTTAGAGGTGGAGATTGCCTACCGTAGGGAGGCAGGGATCCAGATGGGGACTCTGTTTCACAGGTCAGTGGCTAGGAATGTAGATTTGGCAGAGAAGCTAGAAGAGGTTGAGCAGAGGGAACTGAGCGAGAAGACTGAGAAAGAGGCACTCCGTACTCAGCTAGAGTTGGAGGTGATGGATAGGTTACACTTCGAGGAGAAGTGGGAAGCGTCCAATGAGAGAGCTGACGACCTTGAGGACGAGGTCAGGTGCAAGAAGAGAAAGATGAACAAGATGGGGTATGTGTTTCGTTCAGCTTTTGAAAGGGTGATTGATGGTGTGTACCACTACCCGGCAGAACAGGGACAAACTCTACATACCTTGAGCCGAGAGCTGGTTGGCGT